>JBBIGA010000138.1:19476248-19519864 GCA_037576975.1 Alestes dentex
TTTGCACAAAATCTCTCTCACATAAAGAGACTCACCAGCTCTATTCCTGACAGTTTCAGTCCCTTTCAAAATGAGCCATTTAAGGGCTCTGTCACTTTATGCAAATAAGCTGTTGCTGGCCACGCCCCCATCCCATGCTTACGCTGCACGTTTAACACATGTGAAAATGGCAGAAAACAGAGGCGCTATCAGCCCTATATGTTCGCCCCGAGTCGGACCCAGAGCAAGATGAACACAACACTTCATGAGTGACTCACCTTCGCCTGTAGCCGTAGCGCTCGGCGTCTTATGCGCGCTCGTAAAACCAGCAGACAAAAAGGCGGATCTTCAACTAATCTAGTGGGTGGGGCTTGACAGATGAGGGGAGGTTCTATGCAAATTTCCTCATCCTGACGTCAGGATAAGGGAGACGTTCAAACGGCTCATAAAAGCATACGATTCCTGACACCAAAATCTTTCAGTTGACTCACAGAAAACGGATGGATGTTTTTTTTTCGTACTTAGAGTGTTTATACGAGCAGTAGAAACCCAAATGGAAATACAAAAGGATGCAAAATTTTTTGCATAATATTAAAACCTACCTGGGCACACAAAAGATTCCTCATCATCTGTGTTGTTGGGTATGAAATTATTTCACTTTTTTGCAGCTTTACTCTTGATTTTTTAAGCATCAGACCAGTAAAGTATCCATCTTCATTCCCTTTAATGATAGCAAAACATTTTTATTTCCACCAGAAAAGTACTTTTACATGTATAATATACCATCAAGATCCAACTCTTACCTTCAATAAACAGGTAGCTTACAGCACGTTTCTTAACATACTGAGCATATGAAGGGATGAGTTCTTGTAGGAACACCACATCTGGTGTGTATCTGTAGGAGAGGCCAGAACAAACCTAAACTTGTGCAGCAAATTTCTCAAAATATTAATCGCACAATGTTCTACTAAATTTAGGATTCACTCACAGCGCCAGATAAGAACACAGGCCTCTGGCACGTTCTGCGAGACTTAATGTGTCTAAGCCATCCACATTCCAGGAGATAAGAGAGAGCTTTTTGGCACCTTCGTCATCCTCACTCCCTTTTGAACTGGTGCTGCTGCAGCAAGCAGGCTCATCCTCAGTTAAATCGATACTAAAAAGAAAAGAATTGTCTTCTTTGTTCAACAAACCTGAATTTAAGATTGCATGTAACTGCTGTAGTAATGAGTATAGAACAACGAACAACATTTTTAGAGGTCTGTGGTACAGTAGCTCTTCTGTGATATCAGACCAGACAGGCTAACCTTTGCTCCTCAAATGCATCAGAGAGCCTTGGGTGCCCATAACTTTATCACCAGTTCACCTGTTATCCTTCCTTGGTCCATATATAGTATGTGGAAGTGTGGATATTTCAAAACATTGTTCTAGGAGGTTTATAAAATAATAGGTGTCACAATCTCACTGATTCTACTAATTTGACAGAGTCTAAGAACCTGTTCTGAAGGTGGACTGGTCATGGCATCTGTTTAATAAGTGTTTTATGATAGTATATTAAATAGGTGTGCCACTAATAATTAATTTTATGATCAAAAAGTTAATTAAGAATGCACTGGACTTTGGGCAAATGCTGATCTCATATTTTTCCTGAACATTTCTTGCAAAATGAAGACATTGTAGAGTAAAATATTAGCTTGACATAAACTTTATGCTCTTCTGGAGTACTATCAAAAACAAACATACATTAGTTTTGCAGATGATTAGATGATCAATCCAATTAGTACACTGATGGTGCTGAACGTTGAGTGGTTGAAATGTTTAGGCAGTTTGTAGTCTGACGCAGTAAAAACATTTGTTCCTAATTCTTTAATTTAATCGACTCAATGTACCAAAGTCTGACTTGGTTACTAAGCAACCTGAAAATGTATCCTGTGACTTGACATCATGACCAGTACAACAATGATCAATGTATTAAATAAATCATAACTGGCTATATTTTACCAGTCCACTTGTTCAGGGTTCATCCTCTTTTTTGTTTCTGGAGCATCCTCGGCCTCCCCTGGAGGCTCTGCCTCCTTTCTCTTACTGGAAGGTCTGTTTTTCTCCTCTTCTCTGTCTTCAACATCAAAAACAGATTCCATGTCTGCTTCGAAGAAAGAGTTAAGAGCTCTCTAAACGAGAAGGACAGTTAATGAGACTTCATTTTCAGGCGTTTTGTTGTGTTTTGGTTTGTAAACAGACTGTTTGATGTTACTCACCTCCATCTCCCAGTCATTTTCTGCTAGGTAACACTGAGCCACGGCGCTGTCCGACCCGGTGATGGTCGCAAACTCCTCACACAAACCCAGCCTCGTCTTCTCTAAATCCTCCATTTCTCCTTTTTTTTCTCTTAAAGACACTAACAGCTTTGTTTCTGATCAAACTGTCGCCACTCGGCGGGACATATTCAATCCGGCGCAACAGCAAAAACAGTCCGGGTGGATCCCCTGTCCTTGTAGTTAAAGTCTGAGTTCCGACAGAACAGGGTTTAATGAACAGTGTGGTAACTGTGTTTACAGTCTGATACACAATTAAATAAAAACAAACAAATAAATAAAAAAACGGTAAATCTTCTTTAGCAGTCTTCGTTTTCTTTGTACACTGAAAACCAGTATATGTGCATATAAGCTGTCATCCCTGTTGGACAACTTCTCCCACCCCCATGCAGGAGACTTTGACAGCACTGAGCAACTCCTTCCGGCTGCTGTCAGACTCTACAACCAACACTTTGCAGTTGTATACATGTGTATACATATGTAGGGTACTTTATCTAGTGTACTCTTGTGTGGTATAGATTTTATTCTATTGTTTTTACCGCTCTTACATTTGTACTGTCCACTTTCTGTCATAACAATGCAAATTTGTTATGGTAAAGGTTTATTTTTAAATTATATTTGAAAGCCGTCCATCCTCTAGTATAGAACATATTCTTTCTCATGTGACTTAGCATAAATGTAGATAAATAACTTTGCTAAGTGAATTACTAACGACACGGCTGGTGCGTTGTAGTTAGAAGTACGTTATTGTATGTATTGGAGATCAGCAGTATATCAGTAACGTTGACATAAGTAGTGATATTCATATGATAAGCCTATTACGCATAATAAGATATTGCACATAATTAAAATGTTTTAGCACCCGATAAGAACATTATATATTATTGCACTACTATCATATCAAGCTAACAATGGACAAAGTGATACATATAATGATAGTGACTAAAAATATAAGCATGAGTATTAAATATTGAAGCATAAGTATTAAGCTTGTATTATTTATTAAGCATAAAAAATCAGCCAAAGGGGTGATCAAGCTTTATTTCTTCAAGAAAAAAATGATTGAAATTTTAGTTGCTGATTTAAAAAAAAAAATCTTTTTATTTAATTTATTTAATTTTATTATTGCAGCGCCGACTGCATTGAAGTAATCCAAACCTAAAACTTGAATTAAATTACAAACTTAAACTATTATATAAATTTGTTTTCCAACATGATAAACTCCGTCACTTCTAATCTTTATTTGTTGCACTGGGAGCGGTCGGGCAACGGAGATTTGCGCATTCACTTGCTTCCCTTCTTTTTGTTTTAGTGAACGTCCGTAGGAACTGGCTCTGCGCAAATTAGTACGCAAACACATCTAGCAAAGTGGTCGGTGTTGCTCGGAGACGGTGCGGGATTAGCTGGTTAGCTAATTTAGCTAGCTGGCACCAGAGACAGAGGGATTAGAAGTGAAGTCTGTTGATTTACAACAAAACGACGAAAAACAAGGTATTTTATCTACATACATAAACGGAACAGAGCAGTGTCTCTTTGTTTAAAGATAACAAGCTGCTTCCAGCGAGTGTGGTCAGAAAACCGGCTCGGTTAGCTTAGCTTAAGACCTCAGTGTCTCTGTCAACACTGAATATAAACATTAATTTAAAACACTCTGGGTTATTTACACTCAGTGGGATTTACTTCAGTATATTACATGTTATAGTTCATTACAGAGGTGGTGCCAAGGCCTCCTTATCAATTCTGGTGGCCTGGTTTTTAGGGTGTTGCTCCTGCGATCACAAGGCGGTGGGTTCGAATCCCAGGACTGCTAATGTCACTACTGAGGTGCCCTCGAGCAAGATACCGTTCCCACACGCTGCTCCCTGGTTGCTGTGCTCATGGGTGCCCACAGCTTCACTCGGTGAATGGTTTAAATGCAGAGAAAGAATTTCATTCTGTGCTGTGGTTTGTTCACACTGACTATAAGGAGCCTCTTTATTTTTCTTTACTTTTTTTAACTGTAACTGTACACAACTAGAGCTGCACGATGTGGACAAAATATTAGCATTGCGGTTGAGATGCCTTTCATAAAAATCCCCATATCGTCTCTTTTCTGGAATTAAAATGGTTTAAATGTTGTTTCAAAGGATTAAAGTAAAGTACCCCCTTGTAGTCACGCGTCAAAACAACACTATTCTTTCTCTGCATTTAACCCATTCACCCGAATGAAGCAGTGGGATGCCACCAATGAGGGGTCCCTGGGGGAGCAGTGTGTGGGGGTGGCATTTTGCTCAAGGGTACCTCAGTGGTGCCGCTAGCAGTCCTGGGATTTGCACCCACGACCCTCTGATCACAGGGGCAGCTCCCTGTCCATACTGTCTTTAAATGGGGAAATAAGTCCCATCCATACTGTCTTTAAATGGGAAATAAGCTACCAAAACAGCCCATTTTCAAATCATAGTTTTTGTCATGTCACAAAACCAACACATTTAAATATATAATCCTTAGTCTGACTACAGCAGTGTACACCCATTCACTCACTGCGCTGATTTGCCAACGCTTTTAATGGTTAAAAATGAGACGTTTGTTGGGTTACATGAAGACCTAAGTAGAACAACTGGAGCTGTGATTGGTCACCCTGTCAGACACTCTGTAATTATTTTGAGGCTCATTTACATATTGCAGCCTTCTGTGATTGTATTAGACAGAGACTCTGATCACGATTTGCTGTTGATTTTTTAAGCTCTTTTACCGCACACTTGTATTCTTGTGTAATCTCTGATCTTTCACTGCACGACTGCACCTCTCTTTAACGTTTAAAGATGTGTTTCTTCTCAGTAAGGGGCCCATGGAGGAGCCAGGGACTATTGAGGTTACTGTTAAAACTCTGGACTCACAGAGTAGGAGCTACACTGTCCGAGGAGAGGTTCGTTTTTTAATAGCTTACCTTGTTGGAACTCATCATTTAACACCACCTGTGAAACATGTTGCTGATGTAACATATTAAAGCTAAAGAAGAAAGAAGAAGAAAATGAACATGATTACCATTATATCGACTTACAGACTGACTTTCTTCTCCTCTCAGTGGACAGTGAAGGAGTTTAAAGAGCATATTGCTGCTTCTGTTGAGATCCCTGTGGATAAGCAGAGACTGATATACCAGGGCAGGGTTCTGCAGGATGAGAGGACACTGACAGAATACAGTAAGTTTTGCTGTGTGTAGTAACTTTTACATGTAATCCATAATCAGTGATATTTTAATCCTAAGAATTTCTGGTTGTGAAGAAAACAAGTCTTGCTTATGCAGAATGTTGTTCTCTATTTTTTTTTTTTTTGGTCTTTCTCAGATGTTGATGGCAAAGTAATTCACCTCGTTGAACGGGCCCCCCCTCAGACAACTCAGTCTGGCAGCAGCGGGGGTGCGGTTCCTGGCTCCTCTGGTGTAGCAGAGGGAGGCCCCAGCTCTTCTCACTCCTCTAGTTCAACCTCTCAGGCTCCACATGACCGTAATGGCAACAGCTATGTCATGCTGGGCACTTTTAACCTCCCAGTCAACATCATGGACCCCCAACAAATACAGGTTATCAACTGTATTGTCTCAGACCTTCTTTACATTAAAGTTTGAAAGAGAGAGTTATGCTTGTGGAGATACACATTCAGTATTGGCAAATAGCATTTATTCAGTCAGGTTTGGGTTAAAAAATGGCAATAAAATATTCCAAATAATCAACTATCAGTCATTTTGACTTTAATGAAATCAGAATTGGTCCTAAACATTCAGCTGGTGCATCTCTAGTAGTTACAGTGGGAGAAATAATTATTTGATCCTCTGTTGAATTTGTAAGTTTGCTGACTTACAAAAAAAATAACCATCTCTAATTTATGGTAATTTCAATATTATGGAGAGAGACAGAATACCAACCAAAAATCAAGAAAAAAAACGTTACATAAAAGTTATAAATTGATTTTTTCATTTTACTGAGTGAAATAAGTATTTGATACCCAAGCAAAACATGATTTAGTACTTGGTGGAGAAACCAATGTAGGCAAGCACAGCAGTAAGATGTTTCTTGTAGTCGGTCACCAGGTTTGCACACATCTCAGGGGGGATTTTGGCCCACTCCTCTTTACAGAAACTCTAAATCCTTTAGGTTTGTTAGCTGCTGCTTGGCAACTCGAAGCTTCAGCTCCTCCACAGATTTTCTACAGGACTGAGGTCTGGAGACTGGCTAGGCCACTTCAGGACCTTAATGTGCTTCTTCTTTAGCCATTCCTTTGCTACCTTGGCAGTATGTTTTGGGTCATTGTCATGCTGGAACCCATCCACAACCCATCTTCAGTGTTCTGGTTGAAAGAAGGAGGTTCTCGTCCAAGACTTTATGATACATGACCGCATCAATTGGCCCGTAAATGCAGTGAAGTCATCCTGTACCCTTAGAAGAAAAATATCCCCAAGCATGTTTCCACCTCCATGCTTGACTAAGGGGATGGGGTTCTTCGGGTCCTACTCAGCATTTCTCTTGCCAGAGAGCTCGATTTTGGTCTCATCTGACCACAGCACTTTGTCCCAAGCCTTCTCTGAATCATTGTTCACTGGCAAATATGTGCCTTCAGATCATTAACAAGCTCCTCTCGTATCGTTCTGGGCTGATCCCTCACCTTTTCTCATGATCGTTCTCACCCCATGTGGTAAGATACTGCATGGAGCTCCAGGCTGAGGGCAACAGATGGTCATTTTAGATTTCTTCCATTTCCGAATAATGGCACCAACAGTTGTCACCTTCTCACCAAGCCTCGTGCAGGTCTACAGTCTTGTCCCTGACGTCCTTTCACAGCTCTTTGGTCTTGCCCATGGTGGTGGAGAGGTTGGAATGGAAGAAACTGATTCTGTGGATAGGTGTGCTTTATACACATAACAGGTTAAGATCAGGAGTATTTGATATGTAATTGATATACTGCTTGTAATCTGTGTGCAACATGGGCACACAGCCAGTCTGTGGGAGCCAGAAGTCTGGGTGGGTTGTAGGGGATCAAATACTTATTTCACTCAATGATATGCAAATCAATGTGTAACTTTTTTATGTACTTACACGTTCTTTCTTGATTTTTGGTTTATATTCTGTCTTTCTCCATAAAAATGAAATAGATAATAAATCTATTTCATTTTTTTGTAAGTCAGCAAACTTACAAATTCAGACAGGGATCAAATAATTATTTCCACCACTGTATATGCACATAAGACATGCTTTTTATAAAGGTACATATATGATGGATAACTTTATTTCCTTATTATAATGAATATTTCTGTTTCTGTCATCCATCAGATGTCTGTTCAGCAGATGATGGCTGGTGTTGGGGAGGCTGGGAGGAATGCCAGAGTCAGCACCAGCTCAGGGGTAGGTAGCATGTCAACAAAACTTTAGCATCTCACCAATGCCCAAAGTTCTTATCTTGCTAAAAACTACTAAAATTATTCAGTCAGTTGTCTATACACAAGCATGCACATTTTTGTCAAAGTAAAATAATACTATTTAAAAATAAAGTTTACTTTGATGTTCTCTCAACAAATAAACACAGTAATTGATTCTTTTATTTGAGATTATATTCATTACACAACACAGTGTAATTCCTTGGATGGCAGAAATTCTTGGACAAAATGTTTTAGACAAAATGAGATTATTTGACTTATTATTTGAGTTGTTAATACACGGCTGTCACTGTTTTACCACTAAATGATTGGAGCATAATCTACTGTGTAATGTTTCTCAATTACAGAGCAATGGATCTGTGGATGTGCATATAAACTTGGACCAATCAGTGCAGAGTGAACCAAGGATAAGGCTTCAATTGGCTGAAAACTTGTTGCGAGAGACTCAGACTTTGATTCACAGATTGGAGGTATGGCCTTCTCCTGCCAGCCAACAACATGCCTTTTGAAATAATTTCTTGAGTCAGAAATGTTTTCCAGAACACAGATTTTGGGTGTTTGGGTGATGTTATGAAATACTGAGTAGGTTACATTTATCCATTACATTTCAGGGTCAGCCAAGTGATGCATCTGCCCAGCAGGGTGCTGCAGCCTCTCAGCCAACCTCTGCATCCTCTTCTTCTTCAGCACAACCAATGGACACTTCCCCACCTCCGGCCTCTGGTTCCTCTTCCTCCACTTCCGCCTCCACACAAACAGAGGGACCTCCTCACTCTGGACCTAAGTAAGAGAAATCTTTCTGGATTTTGTTTTCTAAATGTTGCAGGACAATCTCTTGTACAACAGAATTTCATATGTTGTTGAATTCACTTGTTAACCAAATAATGTATGAAAGAGCTATAACATGTATTGGACTTTTTTCCCTTCTGTCTGCACTCTCAGTCACCCAAGCCCTTTGGAGCTGGTGGAGGTTCTCTCGGAGGTGCGGAGAGTGGAGGAAAGACTCCGACCCTTTATGGAGAGAACTCACTCCATTCTGGGAGCAGCTAGTTTAGCTGATTACAACAATAATGTAAGGGTTACACTTCTTCAGATTTTGGAGCGCCTTTTTGAATAACAATACTTCTTAGAACAATGGTTATTTTAATCATGTGGTAAATATAAGTGCACCATCTGTTTTTTTCTGTGACAGACACAAGAACGTGAGGAAGACCAGCGCACTCTCAATTTGGTTGGAGAATCTCTTCGTCTCCTTGGCAACACCTTGGTTGCTTTGAGTGATCTTCGATGCAATTTGGCTGCTCAGCCTCCTCGCCACCTACATGTGGTTCGACCTATGTCCCATTACACCTCCCCGCTTCTGTTGCAGAGTGGACTGCCCCATATACCAATACCGGTTAGCTATTACTCAGTAGCAAACAACCACATCAGAAGTGTTTGTGATTAACATTTCCCACAGTGGTTTCTTTTTCTTCCATACTATTGCAAGTATGATACCCCATTACTGACATACCTATTCTTAACAGATGAACATTGGCACTACTGTTACTATGACATCTAACGGCCGACACGCGGGTGAAAGTCAGCCTTCGTCATCTCAACCTTCTGGCCAATCGGAGGAGCAGGGTCAGACTCAGGTACCACCCCCTCCACACAATGGAGCCAGTCAGCAGCCCAGTCAGGGGACTCCTCGGGTAATCAGAATCACTCACCAGACTATGGAGCCTGTGGTCATGATGCAGATGAACCTGGATGGTATGTATCTGCCAGCTGTGTGTGCCTTCACCTTGAACCCAAGTGGATTTTTTTAGCACTGTATATTAGTCTAGCTGTCCATTCCAGGTCTGTGAGAAACTCTATTTAACATATATTGCTCTTACCTGAGCATTAAAGCATGGTAGTACTGGCACATTTGTCTTTCATTAATTTGACATCTTATGGTTGAGCAGAATCTCCACAGAGGGGGATGCTCTCAGACCCGGACTGGGGGACAGTAGTGTATTGCTAGCCACTGATCTGTGCATTTTTGTGCAACAGATTCAGGCAGTGGAGCTCAGGCCCCAGGCCAACAGAATCCCATCGCTGCTGGACAAACTGGTCAGTGTCCACTGCTCCTCACAGTAAATACCAACTGTAAACATGCGGACAGTAACAAGCCTTAATGCAGCAATCTGTGGGGACTATGATCTCAGCACTGCGTTATGGCCTCCAAGAAACCCTTTATTGCTGTGTTGACTGTAGCAATAGTGTGCTGCATGTCATGTATAGAATTCTTCCACTGTAGCAACCTTGTATTTCTTTGTCTAGATTATTTCTTTAGTGTTGGGGGGGGTTTAGTTTAGAATTTTTTTTTTAGATACATATTTCCTCCTTTTTCCAATAGGAACCACTCCACCCATCCACATTCCAGGCCTACCTCCTGAATTCATGCAGGCCATTGTGCATCAGATCTCCCAGCAGGCTGCTGCCATGGCTACAGCAGCCACAGCTAGCCACCATGGGCAACAGACTGGTGTTCCTGGCCCAACTGCTCAGAGCGGAGAATCCCCAGCCACTCCTCTTCCTCCCCAAGCCAGAGTAGTCATCACACGGCCTTCCTTCTCCCCACACATTCCCCAGCCTGGAGGCGCTAGAGGGACTACCATCAATCTCCGGGCAACAGTGCCACCCACAGCCAGCCAGCAGCCTGGGCAGGTGAGACATTATTTTGGATACTTTGATTTGTAGATTTTTCCATTTATAGGGAAACCCTGTCATGGTAATGACTATCCTCTTCCCCTCTTTTTCATTTAATGCTCACACTCTAACACTAGGGCAACCCTGCGGCTCCTTCTCCTCTCACTCAGATGGTGAGTGGTTTGGTTGGACAGCTGGTAATGCCAATGCATACAGGTGAGATATGGTGTTTTACAGGCAACTCCAAGGACTAACTCCAAGGAAAATCTTTAAATCTGCTACATTGTAGTTTGAGAGAGACTCCATGATTGAATCCTATGTTGTCCTATGTTGGCATGTGGTTAAGCCGGATAAACTAATAATCAGTTTCTTCCCAGGTGATCAAATATCCACTACCTCTTCATCCCACTCGTTCTCTTTCTCTACCTCCTCATCTTCTGCATTTTCCTCCTCAAATGCTCCTCCTTCCTCAGCCAGCACATCTGGCCAGACATCCACTCACACCACCAGCACAGCCTCCATGGGGCAGTCTCAGGAAGGAGGCACTGAGGGAAACCTAACCCAGCTCTTGGGCTCTCTCTTGGGCGGAGCTGCTGGAGTAGCTGGTAATGTTTCGGAAGGTCCTCCATCCATCACAGTGACTGTACCCGGTGTCCCTGCCTTCATCCAGGGCTTGTCTGATTTCATCCAGGTCAGTGATGTTTTCCTCTAAATGCTGCAAGAGAACCACCTTTTTGGCATGCAGTTTTTCGTTACATTTCTCTACTTTTTTTTCCTAGACCAATCAGCCTGTGTTCCCGCCCCCAAACCAGCAGCCGCCGCCTCCTTCTGCTGCTTCTTCTGGCCCCTCTGCCTCATCCCCCAACCCTCCCCAGCCCCCCACTGCAGGAGGGGAGACACTAAGCCCTGAGCTGTTCACAGGAATTGTGCAAGGTGTGCTGTCCACCATGATGGGCTCACTGGGTGCTGGCCAAGGCAACAGTGAGAGCATTGCTCAGTTTATCCAGAGGCTCTCTCAGACCAGCAACCTCTTCACACCTGGGGCTGGGGATGCAGTGGGTAAGCGATTTGTTTTTAAAAATGGTATAAGATGTAATAAAGATGTACTAAATAGTTGTGTTGCATAATTTTAAAGACTTTTAGATCTGTTGTTCAGTCAGTATCAGATGAGTCAGGAACAGTTTCATATTAGCTTTTGGTTTTATGTAAGTCTCCTAATATAATTTCTGTCTGTGGCAGGCTTTTTTGGAGACCTGTTGTCTCTGGTCTGTCAGAGTTTCTCTATGGTGGACATGGTGCTTTTGCTGCATGGGAATCCTCAGCCTTTAAGTCGTATCCAGCCTGAACTTACTGCCTTCTTCACTGAGCACTATCTCCAGGACCGAGAACCTACTGATGCAAACATTTCTGTAAGTCTGCTTCTACTGCCTAGGTACTGGCTTGAGAGTAGTTCATTTCAACCAAAATGTGTCAGCCTTTTGCCACCTTCCCTGTGTAAAGTGGTTTCTGGAACAGGAAGATATGTTCCAGTATGAACAGTGTCTTTAACCCCCCCCCTTATTACTGTGTTTGAATGATTAAGCAGAATATAGATTTGGCTTTAAATTCCCAATGACGCACAATAAAAGCCCATTTGTTAGATAGACTAATTGAGTGACTTGATCCTTCCATGTAGGCTGCCGCTGTAGATCTGATCAATGGACTGGAGGAGTACATTGCTGAGAGCTTTGTAAGTTTGTTTTTTACACCCATGTATTGTCATTTCAAACCACTTACTCAGTGACTCCAATGTTTTGACCTATGACCTATGTGTTTCAGTCTACAGTTACAGTGCGAGAGGGAGTGGACATCATCCAGACTAACATGTCCTTCCTCAGACAGCAATTCACACAGATGGCCACACACATACTCCACTGTACAGGTGCATGTTGCTCTACCTACAACTTTTTTTTAATTTATTTTTTTAAGTGAAGTATTTTGTGCTTGAATGCATATTTTTATTTTTTCCAGATAACACTTTTGGTCCTCGCTTGCTGTTTCTGTGCACTCAGGGTCTGTTTGAATGTCTCGCTCTAAATCTGTACTGTTTAAGAGGAGAGCAAAGGGCTCTCACTGCCGTTATCAACCACCGCATTGTAAGTTTTCAGTCTTCACCAACTTGAAAATGGTTTAAATTTATACAAAACAGTGAAATCTAAGTGTTAGCAGACTAGTTCCTCTGAAGTGGTTTTTATTGGTTTAAAATGAAGATGGTTGTGTTGACAAATTTCCTTTGTGGATGTGAATGTGCACAGAGGAGGATGTCTGCGGAGGTAAATCCCAGTCTAGTGAACTGGCTGACCAGTATGATGTCTATGAGACTCCATGTGATATTAGACCATAACCCAGTCACAGAGGACCAGATCCAGAATTATGTGGTCTACACTCAGGTAATTATTTAATATAAATGTTCCTTTCAGAATTCATACAACCATATCTAAAGTATTTTTGTATACATATTTTTTTCTGAAAATATTCTGGCTCCTGTTGTTGATTTCTAGCCTGACACTGCTGTGAGAGTGGAGTCAGATACTCAAGCAGTCCAGCAGACAGAGAGCCAGAATGTGGAGGTGAGCACATAAATGTTTAGAGCTCTTATGTGATGACCTGTGTTCTTTAGAACAGGATTTGTGACATTGTGGTTTGGTGGGCATATAGCTAAACTAGTTACTCTTGTTTAAAAGGCCACAATTATAATATTTATCATGCACGCAGAGAGTATTTTTCCTGCCAAATACACAGTTATAAATCAGGGCATCTACAAGTGTGCTGCTTGTGGAGTCTGTGATTTATCCCCTGGATCATAAGCATGAATAAACTTTCCCTAAGAAAACAGACTGCATGGTTAGTCCGAAACACTGAGTGATTAATATGAGTCACATGCTTTCAGGCTGCTTTGCTCTACAAATAACCACACAACACATACTGTACATTTTATAACAGCTTAGTATTTTTTTTTTTTAGGAAATAACAATGACAGGGGAGGCTGTAAAATATCCTGTTTTGTTTCCAAGCATCAGTTAATTCATACATTGAGTAGATATTCTACTGGAAACATTAAATATGACAAGTGATACCTTTTGATTTATAAGTTTTCACTTCTAAGGTGTAACACAAAGTTTCTTTTCAAAAAGCACTGTAATATAAATTTCAGTACAGGGTACCAGTGTTTCTCTTGTCAGGTCTGCATCTTTTTGTCTGTTTAAAGTAATGGACACCATCAGTTACCTCATACAGTAATTTATGCACATTAAGCTCTTTGCACATTCCCTTCAATTTGCAAATGCACAGTTAATATATCTCTATGTCTGCACATTTCATATTAAAACTCTTAACTCTAAACCTCGCTATTTGTGTGGACAGCAAAGAATGAATTTAATTGCACAGAGTTTTTCTACTGTATGACAAATGTTTTGAATCTTGAATCTTGAAGTGTACAGCTGGCAAATGGCTTATGTTGGACAAGATCGCATGTTGTCATACAGACCCACAGGTGGTGATGGTAGCCCAGGGATACTTATGAAGCTTCCCATAGTAAGAACACTTGGTCACTTATGAGTTACATCAACAGCTCAGTTAGCTGCTTTCTGTGGGCAGCCTAGTGGCAGATTGGAAATTGGGTGCAGTATTTTGAATTAATTATAAAATAAGTAACCCTTGATTACTCATTTTATAATTATTTTATAATTAATAATTATTTCCCAAGTAACCCTTGATTACCTGGGACACGATGGGCTTTCTGTGTGTGAAATGTTGTGACTGGATTGAGCTCCTAACCAGGAAGGATGGGTGGGAATCCCCTGATGTGAAACAATTCACAACTTTCCACAAAGACAGTCGTGCTACAATAAAACAGAAAGCATGACTGTAGTTTTGTTGTTGTTTTTTTTTTTTTTAAATCATGCTCTGCTTTCTCAATAAAACATTTCATTTCAACCCAGTAAAACACTTTTATGAATGCTGACATACTTTTCTTTTTTTAATCAAACACATCCATCATACACATACATTCCATCAAAATTATTGAAGGAAAAAATTCTGATGGAGCTCCACTTAGGCAGAAATTGCAAGCGGTTCACTACTAGGGCCAGTACTGGAAACTGAGCACACATTCTGGATTAGGCTGATCATTTTTATTTTGAGAGGTTTGATAAATATGGACCCAGCTCCTGTATGTGTTTTGCATATCCTTAATCTTTGTAATCGTGATTTGTGATCGTTGTTACCTGTAGATGGAAGAAGGTCGGTCTCCAGCTCCTGCCACCACTGCGGAGGAGGCGATGGCCTCTTCCGGAGAGAGTGCTGATAGAGAACCAGCTGCAGATCTCACTCCCCCTCATAGGCCATCATCAGGTGACACGCGAGGACCGGCTGGAATGGCAGCTGCAGGGAGGGAGGACGCTAGTGCAGAGGTGGAGCCATGGGCAGCATCTGTGCCACCCGTGAGAAACATCACTTATAATTTCTCTTTTGAATGGAATTGTCACTTACTTACAACTGTTTTTATTACTAAATGTGTTTTTTGCCTAGTTATTGAAGAGTACAGCCACATTAAGTCCTGATATTTTACTGAATGACCAACATGTTTGCGTATTTCTTTTAGGAGTGGGTGCCTATCATTAGGCATGACATGTTGTCTCAAAGGAAAATAAAGGCTCAGCCTCCACTGTCTGATGCTTACCTTCAAGGAATGCCAGCCAAGAGAAGGAAGGTTGGTGCATGCATTTTCTGTAAAGGCAATATATTGTCTCTAAAGATGGTATAGGAAATTGCAGGCTATATGGCCAAATGTATGTGGACACTCCTAATTATTGAGTTGGTGTTTTTCAGCCACACCCCTAGAAGATATCTAAAGTAAAATGGTTCATACTAAAAATTCATTTTTCAATGTGGCATTGTCATAGGATGTCACCTTGGCCACAAGTCAATTTCTGCCCAGCTGGATTTGCTCCAGTCAACTGTGTGTGTGGGGGGGAGTAGGGAATGCTGAAGCATGTAGTGTGTATCACATGTTGTTTCATTTAGAACTATGTTGGCTTTTAAATGTGTTTTACACCTGATAAATGAGTGTATTAGCGCCCTCTGCTGTTGTTAGCTGATTTCTCAGTAAAGGAGAAAGACGGGCTGTGGACCGGACGGCCGTTCTGGTCTTTTCCAAAACGCACAGATTGCCAGTCTGCCCCCGCCTTTGACAATATACTGTGTAATGGAATATGTACTGATATAGAAGCACATACCACTTTAACATATGCATGTGTTTTGTGTTTTTAATCATCATAATGTCTGCTGTGTTTGACAGACTGCACAAGGTGAAGGACCACATCTTTCTCTCTCTGAGGCGGTGAGTCGTGCCGCCAGAACAGTAGGAGTGCGACCGCTCACTAACCCAGACAACCTGCAGGGGGAGCTGGAGACACCAGAGCTGCAGGAGGCCTATACACAACAGGTGACAAGGGATCTGAATATAAATTCAATTAACTTCTACATTGCATTCAAAAACATATACATTCACAGGTGACGTGAATAACATTGATTGATCTTGTTACAATGGTGACAAGGGGTATATATTAGTACAGTCAGTCCTTTTAGTCAATGTATTGGAAGCAGGAAAAACTGGCAAGGCTAAGGATCTGAGTGACTTTTGGCAAGGGCCAGATTGTGATGATTAGACGACTGGGTTGGAGCAGCTCCAGAACATCAGGACTTGTGGGGTGTTTGCAGTATGCAGAGGTTAGTACCTACCAAAAGTGGTCCAAGTGTGGACAACTGGTTAAATGGCAACATTATCATGAGTGTCCATGGATCATTGATGTAGGTAGGGAGTGAAGACTAGCCTGTCTGACCCAGTCCTACAGAAGAGCTACTGTAGCACAAATGAGTGAAGAAGGAAATGTTGGCTATCTTAGAAAGGTGTCAGAATTCAGTGGATCACAGCATGCTGTACAGCTGCAGACTTGCCATAGTTCCCATGCTGACCCCATCCACTATCATAAGTGCCTATGCTGGGCACACGACCATCAGGACTGGAATATTGGAACAGCCAAAAATGTGGACGGCCAGGTGTGTGCACTGTTTACTTGTGGAAGAGATGGCAACAGGATGCACTATTGGTGGAAGGCAGCTGTTGGTAGTGGTTAGGGTGTTTGCCCTGCAATCAGGAAGTCGTTGGTTTAATTCCCAAGACTGCTGGTGGCACCTCCGAGGTTCTCTTGAGAAAGGTACTGTCCACACACACTGCTCCCCGGGCGCTGTGTTCCTGGCTACCCGCTGCTTCACTTGGTGAATGGGTTAAATACAGAGAAAGAATTTCGTGCTGTTCACACTGTGTGCTGTGGTGTGTTCACGTATGACAGAATGCTCACTTTCACTCACTTTTTTCACTTTCAAGGCAAGCCAGTAGAGGTAATGAGATGCTCTGGGCAAAACTTTGGGTCCTTTTTAACTTTTGGGCTGTTACTTTGACACATACGACCTACCTAAACATTGTTGCAGACATTCCTTCAAGACATTGATACTCATTAATGGCAGTTGCCTCTTTCAGCAAGATAATACACCCTTAACAATCCATGTAATTCACTTCAACTGTCTGTGGTTCTAATGCTGTAGCTGGTCAGTGTGTGTGCGTGCATGCTAGAGTTTCTTAAAAATACTAATATTTGTATTTGATCTCTTTGATCTTCTTAGGTTAAGAGTGACTTAAAGAAAAGAGTGAATGAAGATCCAGACTACAACTCTCAACGATTCCCAAACACACACAAGGCTTTCTCAGAAAACTCGTAACCTCTGTGCTCAGTTTTTCATCTCATTATCAAGTCAGATGTTCCAGTGATGTCTTTGTGACTCTACCTATAGTGAGCCAACAAATCAGACAGGCAACAGAGAAGCTGGATTCTGCTATGAAGGAGATTCATACTCTTCATTTGGTGTGCAATAGCCATTGACGCCCATTTCTTGTGCACAATATCTAAACTTCTCTTTAGACCATGTCTTTGGGACCAGATGTCTCATGTTCAGTGTCATTCTCAATGAACACATGGGTATCTTTAAGGCTTCCTTTGTAATGTCTGTTGTAAATTAGTTGTATATTGTTGTAATGATTTGGTTTTTAATAGTGGCAATAATAGCAGCTACAATACACAGTTAACTATCATGCATACTTCAAATAAAAAACTTTGTCTATTCCAGTCTGAACAGTAGTGACCTGAGCAGGTCCAAGTACTATTTTTACAGAAGAATAGATTAGGTTGCAAGACACTGAATCTCATCTATTGCTATGATTCTGCTGCAGCTGCAACATGTAACTAGCTTTCTCGCTCTATCACCATGCTTTACAGCTTTTGTTCCTTTTCTAGTCTAAAAATATTAAGGTATCTGTTGCTTGTGAATGCGGCTGATCTGCAATAAAAAAAAAAAAACAGTTAAAAAAATCCTGAGCTCTGTAAAAACGTGTTTGCAGTAATCCTGGTATCTTACAGCAATAAACTTCACAGCATTTTTACTACATGTAAACATCACCTTAGTGATTTAAGTAACCTCATCTCACGTTAGCATTAAACAGTAGATGCTTTTATCAAGAACATTCCCCCTTCATTTTTGGTCTAGGAGAGCCAGACTCTACTCTTGCACAATTGGGTGATTTCCTTGTTCAAGTTCACCAACTCATCAGTTAAAGGGGAACTCCACCAACCTTCAAAAACTGAGGCACAAATCAGTTAGAGATTAAGTCAGAGTGGTTCCATGTGGAATGGTTCACTGTGACCAGTGAACCTACTTACATTTACATTTATGGCATTTAGCTGACTTGTGCTTGAGCTCTTAATGTCATAATGATAAAATGGTGGTAAACAAACAACCAGCATGTATTTTAAAAATACATTTTAGGCCAAAATGATCGTGAAAAAATGTCTCAGCTATCAGCCAAAAATATGCGACCTTGCCATAATGCAGCTTAAAGAGGCATTAAACATTTCAGATGTCTGGTTCCTATCAACACAACTTTGAACAGTTTAGACAAGTTTCTCTAGAAAAAGAGTGCTTCACACCAAACCACTCTGAATTACTTTTTTTTCATGTTAATGGTTCAATTATGGAGAAGTTTTGAAAGGTCAAAGGAATTCCCCTTTAACTGCTAGGTGTAGTAGATGAGTTTGAAGGGAAAGTGTGCTAAATGCTCCTGATCTAACTTGACCTTATTGAACTCAATGCTAATGGTTACTGTCTGGCTCCTTTTTACACTCTTAAAAGGTGCCAAAAAAGCTATTTGTGTAGTGCCCCAGAAGAACCTCTTTTGGTTCCCAAAGACCCTACACATAATATGTTTTTAAAAGAAATCTATAAAGAAGCTGTACATGATGTGAAAGGTATTTGTCATCCATATGGCTCTTCAAGGGACAAACATAGCTCCTCTATGGCATCACTCAAGGAACCTTTTGTGGCATTTTTTCCCCCAGTACAACAGTAAAACACTCCTTTAAACAGTTAAACAGACTGAATGTAATCCACTGTATTAATCATGACAGAGAGCGGTAAACAGTGTATGTGTACACTTTATTACTTGCACACATTTTCATACCAGAATTTGGGTTACTGACAGCAAATGAAAAAAAGCATCACAGCACCAGACAAAGGATTCAGCTGAGTTTCTTCTTCTGGTGTTAATGGACACTACCTCTTCTGAATTACCTAAGCGTAGACTGTGCAACAGTTCTTCATGCCTTATTGCCAGCTTACAAATAGCAGTAGGGTGTATTCAGGAAAACAATGGCCCATACATGTAATACAGCTTTTTATGTGCATGTCATTTGAACTCATTCACATTGTTCACAACACAAAGCTGGTCTGAAGCAAAACACTGAAGAATAAAGGAAAATATGCTGATTCCTCTATTGGAAGTAGAGAAAGAAAATTAAATAGTTTGAAAAAATATTAATACAATTTCCCATTCATCCCAGATGTAGTTTATAAGCCAAGAAGTCTGGTGTTCAAACTTTACACTTTTAGTTGAGAATTGGAGCTACTAGGTTATTGTTGCTAAACACTAGAAGCCAATAATCACCCAAATCTTTATAAAATGTCTCCAAAACTCAACCTACTCAACCTTCATCCAACTCTTCAAGCCATGTAGTGTTAAACCACAAGGATAAATCCCCACCACCTTAATGAAGAGATGAATTCTGAACAGAGTTTTAGAGTTGTGATCTGACAATAAACAATTAGGGCTATAATGAAGACTACCGAGTCCGTGTTTGTCTCAACTCTAGTTCTAAACTAAAAAAGAAAATTTTGGACACCAAGAACGTATTAACTAACTGCATCTGGAGTAAGTGAAGCATTGTGAAAATTTGATTTTTCACTAAACTCTTACTGTAAGACAAAATGTCTTAAGACATCTTTATGGTGGTTAAGGATATATTTTATGCCCAAGTCTTGTGTTGCTTTGTAAATCAATATTAACAGGGACGGAACCGGAACCTTCTTCACTTGGAGAAACAATGGCTAGGAACAACTTTTTTGTCCAGACTATGGTTTCATCTCTGCCAAACTCAGGCTATATTGGGATAATCTTACCTACTCCTTAAGTCTTATTAGCATGCTTTGGGTTGGCAGACCTGTACCAAGGGGTTCGTTGAGAAGTCCAAAGATCATGGAAAAGGGTCAACAAGAGGTTGAAAGTAGTACAGCGTTAACCAGCCCTACAAAGTCATAACTGATCCACTGCATTGTAATAAGACCCATAGGACCATTAACTGTTAACTGTATTCAAACTCTTAAATCTGAACTAACCTAAATCAGCACTGGATCAAAAACACAGTGAAGCAGAACAGATTCATATGCTATGTACAGCAGGGCCATTCAAGTCTGAGGTACTATATAAGCAGTAAGCCATGTTGGTACTTTTGTATTTCTGTCATAGTTGTACTCGTGACTGTTTTGTGCGTTAGACAGAAAGCGGCTCCCACAAAGTGGATGGGATAAGTAATAAGGTCAATGCAGACAGTGGCAATTTGCAAACTACAACACCAAATTCACCAAAAGTCCCAATTTTAATGTAACGTAATCTGTATCTGCTCATCAGTGATATTGAACTACCTTTCATCCCTGAACTGGAGTGGACAGATTTTCTCATTACTACACAACATGTGTACATTTCAGAACACCAGCTGTAAAGGTGTTGACTGTGAAACTGGCAAAAACAAAAAGGAGGAAGACAGTTAATCATGCTTCGTCAACAATCAAATTATGATTTGCTATAAGAAAAAAAAAACAAAAACGTTGGTATCTAAATCTTGCTCCCTCTTGCCCAAATTCATGTTTCTGGAAATCGAGGCTACACCACATGGCACAGGTAAGGACAACTGATTTCACCAAAGAAATCAAAAAAAGATACATACAAAACCGAAGACTGAAATGTTAATTTACTGTGGCAAGCTCAGTAAATCATTTAGTGTGGTCACTGGCCTTGTTAAAGTCTTTAGGCATCTATTAAAGAACTGTTATCTCTTTCTCTCTTCTGTGCTTTCTGTCCACTGACTAACAGAAAAGAGGCTAGTGAACCCCTAATTACTGATGCCTGAAATCTTCCTGACCAAGAAACTGCCACTCTACAAATTATGATGTCTGTGGTAGTGTTTAAGGATTTAAGTAAACAGAATAAAAGCCAATGGGGAGAAAATGCCAATCCTTAAGTAAAGACATTCACACACTGCAGGGCACTGAAAGGCTTTCTGCAGGCATCGCTGACATACTGCCCAGTTTCTTTTTAAATATATTAGACAAGTAAGAGAGTAGACAGTGATATGGTTTAAATACTACATTGTTACTCATGTAAACTGTGCTGCTCTTCTCACTTTCACAACGAAAACACACGTTCTTCTACCTATACACATCCACACAGCGCCTTTTCTGTCCTGTGTTCCTTAGTCTCGACCCTGTCTGAAGGAGGAGAGGAATAGTGGCAGTAGATTGAGGGCGGGACGATGCTCTTGTATCCCCAGGGCCACCAGGGCCCCCGCTAGCAGTGAAGTCACTTTGGGCAGCACAGGTGGCTGAGCTTGCATCACCTGAAAAACATGTGCGCTGTCATTCAGCAACCTTGTACTAAATTTGTCAAATCAGGCCAAGTCTAGGTTTGCAGTGGGGTTATGAAATTAAAAAAAGACCAAAAAAAAGTGACGTAACTGTAGAACACATGCAGGCTATATATGTGCACAGCTATACCCCATTTTAAATGATAGATTTTGATTGCTGTTAAATTACATTGGGAGGATAAATGTGCTTGAGTCACTGGATATCAACTGAGGTTTAATGTGCTCAGGCCAACAGATTCCCAATCGATAGGTGGACTTCTTAATCAGAATCAGAATTAAAAAAAACAATTCATCCTGGAGAAAATTTTTCCCCCAGAATCAGAAAACAAGCAGCTTGCATTAAAATAATAAACGTAACAACAATAATAATAATATTCTGTACATCCTGCATTTTAATTAAAAAAATGTTACATTGAAAAGGTGATTGATTTTGCTCACAAACTGAACTGTGATACAAACCAAGTCTAAGGTCTCACCTTTTCAACTTTATGACAGTGTATAAGTCCATCAGAGCCCAGGTAGAAGGTAGAGAATGCGTCATAGGTCCTGAAAAAGGAAGAAAAATAAATACTGAGGGACAAATTCTGAGGTAACGAACAGAATATTATCGTAACAAGCTAACAAACAACTAAATAAACAACGTTTTCAAGATCAAGACTGGAAAAAGGGCAACAAACGAGTCTGCTCAAATTCTGTCTCACACTGAGTGCAAGAAAGGCACTACGTAAACAAAATACATTACTATTACCTGTAAAGCTGGGTTTTGTCTTTCTTGTAGAAGCGCAAAAGTAAAGTGTGGAACGGCAGACCCTTGATCCTCCAACGGGCTTTGATGGAGCCGTCCTCCGGGTGTTTTGTAAGCTTCAGGACCTCCAGTCGGGCCTCCGCATAATAACACAAACACAGCAAACGCCATAACGAGAGTGTCAGCTGGTATGCCACACGACCTCTAAGAAGGCAGAAGCAGATACAGTTGTACAATTACAAACAGTTACAGATAGTCACCTGTCAGCCCTTGTAGTTTTTGGCTTTTTGCGGCAAATAATTAAGCACACTGACAGATTGAAGTTTCACTGAACAAAAATCAATAAAAAAAAATAATTAATCAATAATCCTTTTAGTACATCCATAATAATAAAAAAATGCAATAATAATCACACCTTGTTTTGGTGTTGAGAAGACCATTGATGAATTCGACATCATAGGAATATATATTGTAGTCGTGATTCTTTCTAAAAAAGCCAGGAAGCTAAAACACAACAAAGATAACAATATAAATGTGATGCGAAGGACAACTCAAGCAAACACAAGAGAACACCAGGTACATGAGATGCCTTATCTGAAGAATTACCTCAATCCTCAGTTTTTCATACATCAGAGCTAGTTTCTCTTCATTCTCCATGTCTTTCTCACTGGTACCTTGCTCCATACCTTCAGCATGGCTACAGAGAGACACACAGGAAGGAGGAGGGCAGGCATGTGCTTTGTGTCCAATATTTGACTGATCTCCAGCCTCAGGAACAGGCTCCATCCCAGGGCAGTGAAAGCAATAGAAATGAGAGCCCAGAATAAATGGAGCAGGACATCCTTCAGTTTCAAACAAACTCCTAAACGAGCCTCTCTCCCTTCGCTCCCATGCAGACTTTTTCTCAGGTCCTGACATTGCAGTAACGCTAATGTCATCTTCTCTCCTCCCGTCAACAGTGGTTAAGGGAAAAACAAAGTCACTGGGTCTGTTGGCTACCAAAGTCAGGAACTCGCCCAACTTGACTTGTCCAAACAAGGGCACCTCGACCAAGGTGTGCTGCTCATCTGTCTCACTTGGTTTGAGGAGCACACACAGGCTAAGGGTCTCTTCAAATTCCTCCTCTAGATTGTGCACCCGGTGTCTGTGTGGCTGGCAGGCATGGTGGAAGGGATGAGATAGGGATGGTTTCTTAGCAGGCTGATAATGTAGACTGTTCGGGGGAGCCAAAGCCCATGAAGCACTACTAAGAACTCTACAGGAGCCATTCAACTGAGAATCAAGGGCCTGCAAAAGAGAGAAAATGTGGTGAGATTACAGACTGGCTTAACCAGCCTTAAAATTAAATTAGAAAAAGTAAATTTAAAAAATTTTCAAACCTGAAATTCCACCATTTTTATTTTCTGCATAATTCAACATCCAAACAAAGTAGCTAGCAATGTTCTGTTGTACAACTGCACTTCAGAAAAAAAATACTGATTCAGATTTCTTTATAGTGATGGTGATGGGAACCACAGGCAAATGCAAATAGTTACTTTATTTAATATCCAAAGTGAAAAGTGAAGCTACATGTGTCTTCTTTATATACCTTTTTATACAGAAGTTTCATGTTTGATGACAATGGAAAAATTGTGGTAGAACCTTTATTTGTAAAAAGTATCTCAGTTAGAAGACTAGAATATTAATAATAACCATGATCATAATCATTTCAACTTTCAAAAATAACTTGAAGGAACTATTAGAGGTATTGCTCTTCAAACGTCTGGTTCCCATCACAGCCACAAGCTCCTGATTTAAGAGAACTTCACATTAACCTACATGATGCAGCAAAAAAATACTTCACTTACAAGTGTGCCCACCTGCCATACACTCCAGCTCTGTCTCCCTAACGGGTGCATTCTGCCATGGCTCCTGATACAACCCACCCAAAAAGAGACACCCCCTCTGCACACAGCCATTCAGGTCACGGTGCTGGGGAACCTCACAAATGTATATTATCAGCAAACTGGCATAATTAAGCAAATCAGTGGCGAGGTTTATTTTTCCATCCAGCAACACATCCTAGTCCAGCTCCTCTGTAGTGAAAAAAATCAACGAAACATCAGATCTCATCTCTTCTACTGTAATTTAACAGAGAAAACTAGATTATACTGCTAGGCCTGAGATCCTGAGATTTCTACTTTATAATCATGCAACCTAGCATACAAAACAGAAACCAGACACTGCGTTTCTAACGTCCAGCACAGTATCTCTCATGAGAGAAAATCAGGAAAAGACCCAGCAAAGCACATGACCTCTTCAGCTCTTGAGTGGCAGCAGCAAGTTTGTAAAAAGGAGGAAAGAAAATGGCATTAGTGCACGACCCTAAAGGGACAAGAACTATTGTCGTGTAGAATAATGTAGAACTGCTCGTGCACATTATTCAGGAGACAACCGTAGCTTTTAACACTGTCTAAACACAATGCAATATGAAACAGAAATGTTATACTACAGGGAGTCGAAATTAATAAACAAATAACTTAAAAGGTCGGGTTGTCAAGGCTTTTATTGTATTTTGGTGAAGAGTAGACTGTTGTGCTGTGCTGGGTTTGCAAATAAAAATGTTAGAAGAGGAAACGAGGGCGTTTGAGGGTTAAAAGCAGTAAATACATATTGTGAGTGAGAGTAGCTGCAGTGTGACCAGTTAGAGACCCACACTCAGCACTAATGGAACCGGCTAACAGCTAACAGCTAACCAGCTCAGCTTCCTGAACTAAACAACAGCAAAAACAAACCTGTCCGCTGAGGAGTCAGGGTGAGTTAGGCTGGTAGTGTCTGTCTGAACCCAGTGAACTCCTCTGCAGTCCTGAAGCTGATTTGCGGAAACGTTAAAACCAGACTACGTTGTCAACGTTTCCCAAATGTCTCACTCTCTTCTAATGCCCTTCACCGTGCCTCCACTGCGCATGCGCCCTGCGGTCCGGGCCGTTCTAGAACAGCGCCCATCTGCGTTCGGCAACACCTTTCAAAATAAAAGCACCCCCCCCCAACACACATACTGTACATACATACATACATACACACACACACACACACACACGTACACAGACACACACACACACACACACACACACACATACTATATGGACAAAAGTACTGTGATGCCTGACCATTACCATGACATTGCTTTCACATACATAGAGGGAGTTGCCCCTGCAGTCGGAAGGTTGTGGGTTTGAATACCAGAACTGCCAATGGCACCACTGAGGTACCCTTGAGCAAGGTACCATCCCCACACACCACTCCCTGGGCGCTGTGTTCCTGGTAGCCCATTGCCTCACTTGGTGAATGTGTTAAATGCAGAGAGTAATTATGTGCTGTGTACTGTTGTGTATTCATGTATGACAAAGGTTGAGATCAGGGCTCTGTGTGGGCCAGTCAAGTTCTTCTACACCAAACTCTTCCAACCATGCCTTTATGGACCTTGCTTTATGCACTGGGGCACAATCATGCATTGTCCAAAATGTCACTAATTAATAATTCAATAATTAAGAGGTGTGTCCCCATAATAATAATAATAATAATAATAATAATAATAATAATAACAATAATAACAATAATAACAATAATAACAATAATAATAACAATACTGTGGACAGCTAGTGGTCTAGTGGTTGAAGAGTTGCCCCTATGTTTAAAAGACCATGAATTTGAATCCCAGGACCCACTGCAGTACCACTGAGGTACCCTTGAGCAAGGTACTGTCCCCACACACTGCTCCCCAGGCGCTGTGTTCTTGGCTGCCCATGGGTTAATTACAGATAAAGAATTTCACCCTGTTCACACTGTGCTGTAGTGTGTTCACGTATGGTCACTTTACACTCACAACAATTATTAACAACCGTTGTAGCCTGCAAGGCCTAAACCCGCCTGTAGTGTGGAGGGTGGTGCTGTGGTGTCCTGATGTACCGGCATGGTCCTCTGTGTGGTGTGGAGAGGTGCTGGTGTCTGAGGCCGCATGCCTGAGAGTCTGAGCGGAGCGGCCCGTTAACTCACTTTTGCTTTCTGGACAGTAACAGTCTCTTTAAAAAGATGCCAAAGAAATCTAAAGACGTGGCGGAGTGGGAAGGAGACGAGGAGCCGCAGACAGGCGAGTATCAGGTCCTCTGTTGTTGTAAATCTGTGACGTTAGCGTTAGCTTAGCTTTACCAGCTGTAACGTAGTCCGCCGGGCTCTTCATTTAGAGCACAGTTTCTCTTATTTCAGATTTAAACTAGTTTCTTAAATGATACGACAACGAGCATACAGTATTATGAGTGATGAAGGCAGCAGTGTGGCTGACTGTAACCTGACCTGGTCTTTATCTACTGAGCCTGAGCATCTCATCGACATCAGTACACAACATGGACAAAAGTATTGGGACACACCTCTTTTCCAGGTGTTAGTCTAGACCCCTTACTTCAAGTGAAGGACAGTCTTAATGCTTCAGCATACCAAGACATTTTGGACACCATGCTTTCAACTTTGTGGACAGTTTGGGGAAGAACCTTCTCTGTTCCAGGATGACTGTGTCCCAGTGCACAAAGCAAGCTCCATAAAATCATGGTTGGATGAGTTTCGGTGTGGAAGAATTTGACTGGCCGCACAGAGCTCTTACCTCAACCCCATCCAACACCTTTGGCATGAACTGGCACGGAGATTACGTGCCAGGCCTTCTCGTAGATCAATGACTGACCTCATAAATGCTCTACAGAATGAATGGGCAAAAATTCCCACAGAAACTCTCCAAAATCTTGTGGAAAGCCTTCCAAGAAGAATGGAAGCTGTTATTGCATGTAAATCCATAGACGGTAATTTGGAATTGGTGCCCCCTTTTCAGCTGCAAAGGGGGCACCAATTCCAAATTACCGTCTATGGATTTACATGCAATGTCATTAAAGTCCCTGCTGGTGTAATGGTCAGGCATCTTAATACTTTTGTCCATATAGTGTATCTGTTCAGGACTGTCCAAAATGTTCTGCTCACTCTCATCTTTTAAAATGTAAAATGTTTCTCCAAAAGCTTGCCACACACGTCTCCCAGGCCAGCTCTTTGTCCCAGTGTCTCAATGTGCCTCGTCAGCTTGGTGTTTGTATGGCTGGTGTGAACAGTGATCAGCAGTAACTCTACAGTTGCATTTTTTTTTTTTAAATATCTTTTTAAAAAAAATCTCTTTTAGACAAACCTGTCAAGAAAGGAAAGAAGGACAAAAAGGGGAAGAAGAGCGTAAGTTGAAAGCAACAAATTGGTGCTTTGATTAGATAGAATGCTTTTATTATATAGTCCTTTATTCCATAATCCTTCATTCTGTACTCCTTTAGTTTACAATCCTATATTTTATACTCCTTTATTCTATAATCATTGATTCTGTACTCCTTTACCCTGTCATCTTTTATTTTATACTCTGTGCTCATTTATTCTATATTAATTTATTCTTTATTCTATACAGCTTTATTCTGTACTTCATTATCCTATACTTCGTGTACTTGTTTATTCCAGGCTCTTAATTCTAACTGTAATTAATTACATCTTGGAATATTCAGAAATAAGAAACACATATTAAGGTGTGATTATTTTGGAAGCAGTAGAGATGCTGTTGTAAATGTAGAATAATGAAATTAGGGAATTGGGCACAAAATGTCAATGACCAACATGTGACTGTGTACAATGTAAAATATGTCCTTGCATATAAAGTGTGTAAGTCTTATTGTTTGAAGATACTCAGAAAAGTACAAATCTAAATTGTGTGTTCATTTAACTGGGTAAGTGTATCTAGTTACTACCTGTGTCATTTCTTATCCCTAGTTTTTTGATGAACTGGCTGCAGAAAATAATGCAGAGAAGACCGAGCCCCCGGCTGTGAAAGAGACTCAAGGAAAGCAGGTACGATCGCGTTCGAGTTTAAGTTTGTGCTTTCTAAAAGTGGTGTGTTGGATGTTTCTGATCAACAAACGTTTTTTGAATTGATATTAGGAATGCCAGATAATATCGGAATTATATCTGTACTGGCGGGTAATTTAGTAAACAGTAGATGTTTTGATTTAACCAGTATTTCAAACAGACATTAATGGGTTTTTTCTTTAATTTTCCTGATTTTCCTTCTTAAACTGATGACTAAACTTGTCATCCCAATTCCACCCACTAGCTAGGGCTCCCCCATCACATGATACCAGCAACACTGGGAGGGTGAAGGCTAGCATGTGCTTCCTCCAAGTCACTTGAAGCTCCACCACATCATTTCAAACTCCCACTAAAGCAACATAATTGGACAGTGTAATGCACTGATGTTACATCAGCTAACAGACACCAGTGCTGGCTAGCATAGCACTAAATAGTGGTGGAGAGGGAGGGCCATCTTACCCATTTGGAGAGGCCAATCCTTCTCTCTTGGGCTACTGGATAGGGACTCGCAATCTTTTAATAATAGAGTTTTTTAATAACAGTTGGGACCCTCGGAAGCCTTCCGTGTTTTTTTGTGTTTGTTTGTTTTGTTTTTGAGAAGAGTAGAATGTTTAGGTTTATTCATTTTACTGCCTTTATAAGAGAAATAAAAAAATGATAATCCATGTGGGTCTATCATGACTGTGTATCGGCATCGGTGAGAATATACCTGGAAAATATGAGATATTGCCATTGCATGCAGTACATGCCTTAGTGTGAGATTATGCTTAGTAAGTGACCATAGTCTCTGCAAACGTGTATTATGCATTAGCCTCAAAAGAAAAAGAAAGACAGGCGAAAAGGGCGAGGTGGAGAAGGGGATGAGGATGATGAAGAAGTCATGCAGCGACTCAAGAAGCTGTCAGTCCAGCCCAGTGATGAGGAGGAGGAGGAGGAGGAGGAGGGTAATGTTTGAAAACTGAGTCCTCTTTTACTATTTGCTGTTTGGATGATAGACATTGCAGTGCACGTTGTGTGCTTATATTGTTTAATAATAAGAATTCTGTGCTTGCATTACAGTAAATGCTCCTGTCAAAGCTGGAAAGGGAAACAAGGTATTGTCTTTACACTTGAATACATCATTACATCTTTTAAACACAGTTGTCATGTGTTGATTGGAGTACTCCTGTTTATTTAGCCCTCTTCTGATTGTTTTTTCCACAGGGTGGCAACATATTTGCTGCTCTTAGCCAGGGTCAGAGTGATGAGGATGAGGATGCTGAGGGTGGTGGTGGTGATGATGATGGAAGCGATGATGATAAACCTAAGAATAAAAAAAATTCTAAGGTGAGTGTTTTATCTCTGGGTATGGAGGCATTTCATGTAGTGTATTTCATGCTGAAGCTTGATATTTTTTTACCTTTTATCTAAGGCCAGAGTGAAGTTCAAACCTGGGGAAAAAGACTTAATAAGCTATGTTACACTACAGTTGTTTGCTAAAAGAGATTTCTGAAGATGGAGTGAGTGCTCATTGATGAGGGTGTAGTAAATGATTAGTGGTGATGTCCTTCTACATCTAAAAGTTGCAGTGCGTTTTTAAAAATCTTCCTTCCCTTTTAAGTCCATTTGGATGGCTGTTGCTGGCTCTGCAATTTCTCATTAGTCTTACAGCCAACCTCCTCTCACTTTATATCAGTATGTCTTTTGAACTTTTATACCCTGTTTACACCTGGCCACTTCATGCACCTTGAGTTTCAGGACTGCATATGAATAAGACCAAGCCAGATAAAAACGCAGGTGTAAATGCACCCGAAATGCGTTTAAAACAGATTTGAACCAAACCGCTCAAACCACTTGACGTCTGAGATGCTTTCGTGCCACGTTATTGTAGTGTAAATGCATCCTTCTCTCCAAAACTCAAAGTTACATAAGACGTGAGGTTTTTCCTCTGAGTTCAGTTTTATTTCAGTATTCCACTTTGGATGTGCCAGTTACCTCGAAGTGCCAGTTTGGTTAAACATCACCTTGCCTTTTTTAACTGTCTAGTTAAAATACACTGGTTTATGATGACATCTTGATTTAAAATCAGTTCTTTGCAAATGTGTTTTTCATTTGAATAGAACAAAAAATGATTGGCAGAATAGCCGATTACTTGTTTTGTTTATGATCTGATTTGCATACTTTTTATCATGCAGTAAGCTGATTTCAGTCTGGCTGACCGGAGATGCATTTGAGCACCAAGTGTCAATGCCTGTGGCTAAAATCTAATGAGGATGCAATCCAGATACTAGTCAGAGGAAGTGACCAGGTGTAAATGGAGTCTGAATTCCCCCCTTCCTTTTCTTAGCATTCCCTGTGAGTTTTAAACCATAGGTGAACATCATACTCATTTTTCTTAACCTCAGTAATTATATGTAAGGTAAGACATGATGTCATTTCTTGGTGAATATTGGAGTGTCTGATTTTCTTCTGATATGGTGAGAACATTAAATAACCCATATCTCAATCTTAAAGGAACAATAACAAAAACACCCTATATAAAAGGGATGAATGTGGTGATGTGAAATAGTCTTGTGAAAACCTTTTTATTCAAAAACCAAATAAACATGAAACATACTATAAGAAGAATTTAGTAAGGCTAATGAACAGTGGGAGTGTGTCAGATGGTGAAAACAACTCACCCTTGGACCTCTGTCCATTTACAAATGATGCTGGGAAACCGGAGCACTAAATGAGTGTACATGTGTGTGTACGTGTATGTATGTTATTCAGGAGGTTGAGAAAGTTTCCAAAGGAAAGAAAAAAGATAAGACTAAGAAGCCTAAGGTGGGTCCATGGGAATGTTTCCTACACCTAATTCTCTGCTTCGCCCCCCTCTATCTCTCATTTGTCTTCTTTACTCACATAACCCGTTTATTTTCCTTTCCATCTGTCTTCTAAACTGTGCAGTCACATTCGCTTTTTGACACAAGGCTCATCAAAGAAGATCTGTCAACATGACTGAGTGCTAGATCCTTTTACTGATATTCTATGTTCTAACAGGAGGCCTCTGAGGACGAACATGAAGAGGAGAAAAAAGATGACGAGAAAAAGGGGGTGAAAAAGAACAAGAAAGCAGCACCAAAGGTGTGATGTGAGAGAAGTAAAATGTAGCTTCTATTTATGGTAGACTAGAGCGAGATAAACTCTCCGGATCCTTTGGTTTGACGGTTTCAGTATCTTAATTATTACATACTGGATTAAACTTGAGCCAAGTGTTTGTGCTTATATTACTTTTACATACAGTAATACTGAATACATGTCTTACTCTTGTGCAGCAAATTTATGTAGCACTGAAATTAAGTTATGGGGAAATTACTGTTGTGGGGAAATGCTTGTAATTGAGTCTCATTGACATCTTCAGCATTACAACTTTTTTTTGATGTAAAACGTGTAGTGGGTGGTATTGCATTTATTCTAAGGGCTGCTAGTACCTCCCGCTGTCAGCTCAACACTGTTGTGAAGTAGTGCACAAATTAGGAGGCCCATTAATAATTTGGTTTGTGTAATGTAACTGCTAAAAGACTGTAACCCATTACGGGTTCTGTCATTCCCTCGTAATGTTTTGTTCTGTTTAAACTGACAAGTAATAGAATAATTGTTTATAATAGGATGAGGAGGAGGAGGAGGAGGAAAAGCCGCAGAAGACGGGCAAGAAAGAGCAGCCAAAGGTCAGTGGAGTGATTTTTACCCTGTAAACCCTTTGACACATAAACATAGACTGTTTGTACTTATAAAACAGTTCAGGTTTGTTTTGTTGCAGTTCACACACTATGTCTAAAGGTTTACTTCCAAAATGTGCTAAAGGGGGAAATTCCACAGATTTTTCCAAATTTCTGCATAAGTATTTGGAAATAAACAGAAATTCCCATTTTTGATTCTAGAGAATCACAACCAGTCAGAATTGTTCTCCGGTAGTGATAGGAACCAGATGTCTGAAGATGCTTCTGAAGACTCCCTCATAAAAAGCTATTATGATGAGTGAGACACTGAATGATGAGTGAGACACTATTTCACAATAATTATGAGGTCAGGTTTGGCCTAAAATATTTGATCTTTTAATGATGGAGAGGTACATGCAGGGTGTTTTTTTTTGTTTGTTTGTTTGTTTGTTTGTTTGTTGTTTTTTTTTAATTAATTAATTTTTTTTTTTATTTTTATGGCAAATAGTAACCAAAGATAACATTTTCAGTTTCACGACTACTTCACCATTGCCGATATTGAACGTAAAGTTCAGAAGACATGTATAGGTTCACAGATCCTTTTGGACATAAAATGGCTACTTTTTGCACTGACTCCTGGTTCCTGTCCCCACTGTGAAGAATTTTGAGTATACAATTTCTGTACAATTTTCTGTTTCACATCAAATCACTTCAAATGACTTCTGAACCTATCTGAATGATTGAAAGTTTAAAATGTATCACTCCTTTCTTGCAGTATCAGCATCTGCTTTTCCTTAAGCTTTACTTTAAATGTTGCTATGAAGATTTAACTCCATCACTTCAAAGGATATTTACCCCTCTAGCTGGCCCTCTTCTCTTATCTTATCCAGTGTCCCTTTTTGTTGGCAGTGCTTTTCTATGAAGACTGTACAAGCTGAGCCTGCACATTTGAATCTCTTTGTCAATGGGTGCACCTCAAAGTTGCTAAATACACTAAACAAAAGGAGGGTTATTGTGATAATGTGATATCACAGGGTTGAGTTCAGCTGCAGTTGTCAAAATACATATTCTTTTAACTTTCAGAAAGGGAAGCCTGCTCGTCCTCCAAGTGATGATGATGTAGAAGAAGAACAAGAAGAAGAGGAGGAGGACAATGAAAATGATACAATGATGGTAGCCGTATTATTTTTACTTTTTACTTATACAGCTTGCTACTTATTACATGTTGCACTTTTTGCTTTGTTTATTAATTGTAACCACCTAATTGACATGTCCTTTTCATTCTTCTTTTTGCAGAGTGCAGAGGATGCTATTGCGGCAGAGCAGAGCAAAGAAAAGGATGACCCCTTCGCCAACCTGAGCAAAAAGGAAAAGAAAAAGAAGAAAAAGATGGTACATACTGAATCTGAAATACTAAATTCAGAATGCATAGGATATTAGAGAAACTATCCGTGTATAATCATACTTGCACATAGGTGAAACAGCTGCAGCACTGTGATACTGCAAACATGATCCAAAAAATAGTTCAGTAAGTGCAAATAAATCAATATAATGAATACAAATCAATTGTTTCAGCTGGAGTATGAGCGTCAGGTGGCCAGTGTCCGTGCGCAGAATGCCACAGAAGGAGACTTCTCCGTCTCTCAGGCTGAGATGTCCTCAAGACAAGCTATGCTGGAGAATGCCTCAGATATTAAGGTCAGTTCTGTAGAAAACCCACTTTCGTTTTAGGCCGTGATCTCAGGTGTTCCAGGGATATGCTTCAATAGTGTGTATTGATCTTAAATGACCTTTAATTGAAAATTTTTTTGTAAGAGTTGTAAAGCAGCTTTGTCTTATTATTATATTGTCTCCCAGCTGGAAAGATTCAGCATCTCAGCTCACGGAAAGGAGCTGTTTGTCAACGCTGATCTTTTGATTGTGGCTGGTCGACGCTATGGTCTGGTCGGACCAAACGGGTAAGCAGATCTTTATGTCCATTCTAATGTTATAACATTTTATGTGAATGGGAAGAGCTGAAAAACCATGCATGTATGTCGCATTTCCCTGTAGTCCTCACAGTGCTTTAATATCCACTACTCCTTTTGCTAGGAAAGGAAAAACCACTTTGCTGAAGCACATTTCCAACAGAGCCCTTAGCATTCCTCCCAATATTGATGTGCTGCTCTGTGAACAAGGTATGTACGTTTTCCCCCAGACAGCTTGGTCCTTTCACTTGGTTCTTTCTCTTTTTCTCTTACACTCTCTTTGACCTTCTGTTTTCTTTGGCTGATGGACTAAGAGGCTGTTTTTTTCCTCAGAGGTCATCGCTGATGACACTCCGGCTGTGCAGGCGGTGCTAAAGGCTGACACACGGCGACTGAAGCTGCTGGAGGAGGAGAAGCAGCTGCAGAGTCTGCTGGAGAAGGGCGAAGATGGTGTCGCTGAAAGACTAGAAAAGGTCAGCATGCTTTCTGCTATACAGGTTTGATTAATAAGGGCATGGTGTTTCTGAGATCAAAGATGCAAAGCTTAGTGTTGGGAAGCTTCAATCAGAAAAGGATGGCAAATGTAATTTCACTTGATGTGGACATAACTACAAAAGCACATGTATAAAATGCACAATACACAAAGCAATCCACAGATACCTTAACGTGCAATATGTGCAGCAAGTTGTATATTCACGTTTTTTTTAAGTCTTTAGATATAGTTATTAACATATTGGTACATTTTATTGAAGAGCAGCATTCATAATTCTACACGACATTTAAATAAGCTTTTCATGACAATTTACATGAACTTACTTATCATATATCTTGTCATATATCATATGTGTACTTTCAGACTAATGATAAAGAAGGTAAAAGAGAAGCCAGAAGTCATTCAAAAGAGTTGCCGAATGACCTGAAAACAATCGCACAGAGGACAATAAGCAATTAACTACTCCTCATTTTCTATCACCCTGTGTAAAACTCCTCTGCTAAAAAAAAAAAAGAATAATGCATTTTAAAAAGTTTTTGTTACCACAAAGTAACTAAATTCACTTATCAGAGCTGTGCATGGCTTGAATTGTAGTGTGTATTAGATGGTGGTCTTCTCTTCTAGGTATATGAAGAGCTAAGGGCAATAGGAGCAGCGGCAGCAGAGGCCAAGGCTCGCAGGATCCTGGCTGGTTTGTCCTTCACCCCTGAGATGCAGAACAGACCCACTAAGAAGTTTTCTGGTGGCTGGAGAATGAGAGTGTCACTAGCCAGGTCAGCAAAGACGGTCACTGTCGTTTAGAATCCAAGAAAATGTACAGATTAAGCTTTGAATACCCCAGGAATAAAATGAACCATAATTACTATAACATTCACTAGCAATTTATTGATCAATGTGCACATTAAAACAATGTGATTCTGTCCTCTCCAGAGCTCTCTTCATGGAACCCACTCTGTTGATGCTGGACGAACCAACAAACCATCTGGACCTTAATGCTGTCATCTGGCTTAACAAGTAATGACCTTTATGCTCTGCATATTAGAGTGCAAGTCACTTTGAGGGTGTACATGCTATCTTGACTGGCCAGGGATTACATGGTTGAGATTAGTTACTGCTTCAAACACGTGATTAGGACACCAAGAGATGTCTTCTGAAATGCTACTAATGTTCAGTGTGGAGTGATGCTTATGTTTCATCAGCATGTTTCTGTACATGATACTGCTTCAGACTGTAAATTGGGAGTATGTTAACAATTCCCAGTGAATGTTGTCCTCGGTTCTCCATTCTGAAGCAGTGTTGTTGATCTATAATTCTCTGGTTGTGTGTAGGTAGGACTTTCTCTTAATATCTTGTAGATCTCAGAACCATGCGAGAAAGGCTTCCTAAACATGCTTCTTTGTAGATGGTATATTGGGGACCTGTACAGCTGTATGCAGATGTGATTAAAATGCATGCAGTCACTTCTGTGTACTCTTGATTGTTGCAGGTCAAGTAGCTTACATGTCTTGTTGTCTTCTTTTTATCCCCAAGCTACCTACAGGGTTGGAAGAAGACCCTTCTGATTGTGTCCCACGACCAGAGTTTCTTGGATGATGTTTGTACAGATATTGTTCACTTGGACAACCAGAAACTCTACTATTACAGGGGCAACTACTGTGAGTATCTTAAACAAAATGATGTCAGTGCACCCTTTCATATGTGATGTCCAGATTGTGTCACTGTATATGCCCTTGTAGAATTAGTGTGTGACAAAACAGGACACATATAAACACCTTGTGACATGGATACATTTCTAATTGTATTGCTTTGTTTCCTAGTGGCATTTAAGAAGATGTATGTGCAGAAACAGAAGGAGCTTCTGAAACAGTATGAGAAGCAAGAGAAAAAGCTCAAAGACCTGAAGGCTGGAGGAAAATCCACCAAACAAGCTGTGAGTTCCTAGTATGTGTTCTTAATGGATTGATATTTACCAGCTGTGTAAATATATTCCCTCCCTTTATCTTTTTTATTATTATTATTATTATTATATTTTTTTTAGGAGAAACAAACAAAAGAGGCTTTGACAAGGAAACAGCAGAAGGGAAAGAAGAAGGGACTGGAAGAGGAGAGTCATGAGGCCCAAGAACTTTTGAAGAGGCCTAAAGAATACACAGTGAAGTTCACCTTCCCTGATCCACCACCGCTCTCTCCACCCATTCTTGGCCTTCACAGTGAGTACTACATGTCTGTCAATGGTTTTGGTCATTATGACTTGCTAGTATGTCAGATTAATACTGCACTAATGTGCGCCAGTATTTGGTTAGGACAGGCATGTTTTTCTTGGGTTATAGGCATTGTCACTCATACATTATCTCCATCTTTTTGAAAAAATAAAGGAACCCTTCTACATTGGCTTGTAAATGTTTTAAAAATAGCAAGGTACCTTTCAATCTCCTATCTTTATGAAATTATACTTGCAGTATGTGGTTTTAAGGAAACGGATGTCACAAAAATTAGCGAATTTTGTGTATTTTCTGTAAATGTTTGTAGTAGATGATCAGAAATTCAATGTAATAGTTAACCACAGTAATTTAGCTTTCAAAGGTCAGTATTGGTGAATGTGTTTTGTTAAAATGTTTTATCCTTTTTTCTTTCTGCTCAGGTGTGGACTTTGGTTATGAGGGTCAGAAACCTCTGTTCAAAAATGTGGACTTTGGAATTGACATGGAGTCTCGAAGTAAGTCACATTAATTTGTCTGTATATCTGATTCTGAACAAGGATATTGGCTTTTAAAAATCAGCCTGAGCCTCCTAAGCAAAGGAGGGAGAAAAAAGTGTGCAGAGATTTTGTCTTGTAAAATATCCCTGCATGATTGTTTGATTCCTCTGTAACTTCCTAATTATGTTAGTAGTTAATCTGACAGCAACTGAATGAGGGCTCATGTAGCTATATATATGTAGAAAACATGTGTTTGGATCATTTTCCATAAGGCTTTTAAAGAACATTTTTAACCAAAATATCATATTTAAGCAAGACTGTTACTACAATACTTGGGTAAAATACAAGCATGATATTATTGAATTAAAAATACACCCCAATGGTAGGACTAACATTTTAGTATTTCTTCTTTCAGTCTGTATAGTTGGACCAAATGGTGTCGGAAAGAGTACACTCCTACTTCTCTTAACAGGAAAATTAACACCTGTAAGTCTTTACATTTCTTTCTTGTGTGTTAGGCTACTTTCCAGCATCTGTGAAATAAATATTGTAATATAGTATAATACCGTAAATAAATACAATGACTACTATTAGTAATGTAGTAAGTGTTAAAGCCACAAATATGCAGACTTTTTGGTGGATATGCTGGTGTATATTAAATGAAAATATGTTTAAATGTCCTTTATGTATATAGCATAGTGTATTTCGTATAGAGTATTTTCAGATTATTTCTGCAGAGATTTTATTTGACTTTTATTTAGACTTTGTTTTTTATGTGACTGTCAGTCACAACATCATTTCCCCTATATCAGTGAAGTTTTTTGATTCTTTACATTTCAGACAAAAGGCGAGATGCGAAAGAATCACCGCTTGGTAAGCAGAAGTTTACAATTATTAATGTACTGCATGTGCTCTGTAACTAACTTTAAAAACCTCTTTCGTTATTGTGGAGCTGAATTGGTTTTGTTTTATGTATACAGAAAGTAGGCTTCTTCAATCAGCAGTATGCCGATCAGCTGAACATGGATGAGGCTCCCACAGAGTATCTGCAGAGGAATTTCAACTTGCCATACCAGGACAGCAGAAAATGTCTTGGCCGCTTTGGCTTAGAGAGCCATGCACACACTATCCAGATTTCCAAACTCTCTGGTAATGACTCAAATTTGTCCAGAGCTGTGTTTCTTAATCCTGCACCTGAGGACCTGCACGGTTCCAACACAGCCGTTCCAGTTTATGAATGGCATAATAATCAGTTGGATCAAACTTGTTGAGGCATGACCTAGCTGAATATGTGCAGGACAGTGGGAGCTCAGGGGCAGGATAAAAAAAAACTTGGTCTAGATGACTTTTTTCCAGACTTTTGGTAACCATTGTATGCTCATTGACCACTACTTTTTTGTCCCACTGATAGGTGGTCAGAAAGCCAGAGTGGTGTTTGCTGAACTTGCATGTCGGCAACCTGATGTCCTAATACTGGTCAGTGGGGACACATTCAAATGATCTTTGAATAACATTGTTTTTAAGTCAGAAGTTGCACCAGATCTGATTCTCCTTTTCTCTGGACTGTTTCTTAGGATGAGCCTACTAATAACCTGGATATAGAGTCAATCGATGCCCTGTCAGAAGCCATCAATGAATACAAAGGAGGTGTGTGTGTGTGTGTGTGTGTGTATATATATATATATATATATTTTTTTTTTTCTCGTTTGTACACATTGTATCATATACAAATACTGCTGTTATTCTCTTGCTTCCTTTGCTTCTTTTAAGGCCCCTAGGATTGTATAATGCTTTAGTGTTATTTACTCCAATATGCCTGGTAGTTGCAAGTCAGAGCAATTGGACGTGCATTATAAATGTCTTTCCATTTAAATGTCTTTGGGCGATTCACAATGATGACATGATTTGTGTGAGTTATTGGAATCCAGTGATGTGAATAGGTGTTAAACCCACCTGATTTAAACGGCTAGGATGTCATGGTAATGCTATTTAAAATCTTTTCAAGTAGTTAATTGGTGTACTCAGGATAAGAGCATGTGCTAAATGCTGTAAATGTAAATTTTCCCCCATTGCATCACCTGATTGTCTGGTCAGTTCTCGTTGTAGCTTCTCATTTCACTGATTATGTCCCCTTGTCTAAATAGCAACACATGTAGATTATATAGCAAGTCAGCTCATACATACATTCTGAGACACTGGTTGACTAAACTTTCATGGTTGTAAAAAATGTATTACTTCTACTCACCTGTAAGTGTAGTGCACACTTTCATTACATTACTGTAAAAACACCTACTTCAGAGAGGAAAGACCATTTTATAAGCTATGTTACTATCAAATCTGTTTTGCATATTTCCATTATCTGGAATACAACCTATAATACTTTATTCACAAGGAAACCCCAACAATAGCCAAATGCAGTGGACTAAACTTTTTAATAGATTAGGTCTAGTCTAGTCACGTTTACTTACACTTTATTTTGGGCTAAAGAGTACTACTTTTTTCTCTCTGTCTCTCCACAGCTGTGATCATCGTGAGCCATGATGCCAGACTCATTACTGAGACACAGTGTCAACTGTGGGTAGTTGAAGACCAGACAGTAAACCAGATTGATGGAGACTTTGAAGACTATAAGAGAGAAGTGCTGGAGGCTCTTGGTGAAACGCTGGCCATCAAGTCCAGAGACTGATTGTAGAACAAGGTTCAGGGAACGTTAAACTTCAGTACTAAAAATTTTGGGAATATGCTTTGTTTTAGTTCAGCATATAAACACAAATTTGCCAACAGCTGTCAAAGTTCTTTCTAACCTACTTCTAAGAACACCAGCCCTTCATTCTTAGTATCTGACATCATTATCATGAAACATGCAGGCTTTATTGTTACCGGCCCAGTGCTAAAGCTACAGAACATAGGCTTCTGTTGCATACGTTTTTCCTTTTAAACTTTATCATTGGATGAAATATTGATGTACAAGCCGACTTTAGCTGTACTGGGACACATTTTTCTTCAAACCGCTGTTTCCTTAACGACACTATTTGGCTTTAACACTTTAATGGAATGTGACCTTTTAAAATTCCAATTAAAATCTTCGTTTTGATGATTGTCAGGTTTTGGATAATCTAGCCCTGTTAGACCCTCAGTCATGACTAAACCTACAATGTTCTTCAAAACTGTACAGTAACCTGCAGTCAGGCTTGTATGTAGAAATAAACCTGACACCACCAACTAAAAATAGGATTCGAATAGGATATTAAATATGCATCTGAATATTGACCTGTGGGGTGAAGTAAATAAATGAATTTTGCAGTAAGTGGTTTATTTTCTTTATTGACACACGTGATGCAGCTGTAGGTGACAACCAATGCATTTCTCTTTAAAGGCCAGGCTTAAAAAGGAGGCCTGCTCTCATACTGGTTCTACAGATCCAGTACTTTTCTTTAAACCTAAACACCACATGTGTTATTATTCTGATTTGAACAACTCGCCTTCAAGTGTATCATTGGGTTTTTAGGAATATTTTGAAGACCAGAGTTAGAAACTATGCATTTGTCTCAATTTATTTATGAACAGTTATGGAATGAATAAAATTATGGCTTATCTTTAGTACTCTCTTTAAAGTTACAGCTGTCTTACTCTCCACAACATACTGACCTGATATTTTGGATACTTTTACTCTTGCATGCTAAGGGCCAGTTTAACACTTCAGCCTTAGTCCCTCCATAGAAAATCACCCTCCATAGCGTTAATTAGTCCATGATATTTAATCTGTGTCAAAAAACATCACTGTGTAACAGAGCTCTACTTCAGGTACGCTTTGTAGATCTTCTTCACTCTAGCAACTTCTTTTTCATTTGGCTCTATGTCTCCATACCACGAATACCAAGGTTCACCAGTGGAGTGTGTAGGTGGGGCAGGTGTACATGCCACTGCTCCATGAGAATTTGAGTAGTCTTCTGCAGAGTAGTCTACAAATGGTAACTTGGATGCCATCAAGCCTGAAAAAATGATTTGAGTATCAAGTACCACATACAAGGCCATTGTCAGCTAATTGCTGTGTATAGAGATGCACAAAGCAACTGAAAATGTTCCCTACCGTAATTTTTGGCTGCTTCAATTGCCTTGTTAAGCAGCTTCTGTTGCTTCATGCATACACCTGCAGTTAAAGAAACAATGTGAAAATGAAGGGGTGAAGAAAAGTAATACAGCTTTGAAGATAAACTAACCAAGAGTTTCAAGATTCAAGAGGTCATATACACAGTTATACATGTACTAAGTGCCCTGAATCACTCCTGATACAGTGCAATAACTAGAAAGTACAATAAAGAATGGGATATAGAATTATTTGACAAATGTAAACAATATAAATAAAACAGTATACATATACAAACTATGGACTGAGAATAAATAGGGGAGACTAAATAGAATGTGTGAATGGTCATTATGGCATATGTGAGCTACACCTCTGCTAAACCTAAAAAGTGGAAAAAGTTACCAGTTCGGGTAGGATCATACACAATTCCTGTGTATGGACTTACAAACTGCTGCAGCAGGTTCGCATTCTACAGAAATACACATTTTACTTCAGAACATGCAGAGGAAACTCAGAAATTCAAGAAAGCAGATTAAATTGGAGATGAATAACAAACTGCACAAACCTGATAGTGAACTATGATATTTGGATCACGGCAGATTGGACAAGGGTTCCCACATATTTTATCTCCTCTCTGTTGCAATGTAAATGTGAGAGTTATGTAAGAGATCACTGAAACCAGTCATCATTTAAAGGAAAGAAAAAAAGGCACATACAATACAAGTCTTCCTTGTCTTTTGAGGAGGGATGCCACCTTTGTGGTTCCGTCTGTAGTCAGACCATACAGGTTTGGATCCGTATCGTTCAATATACTCTGGATAGAATGACAAAAAGAGTACTGAAAGCATGGAGGCAGTCGCACACAAAAATATACAAACACTCCCCTGAACTAAATGTATTCCTTCCCGAACACAATTCATATACATACTGATCTGCCTTAAACAAACAACTCACAACCCAACTGCTACTGCAAATGCCCCTCTATTTATTAAATACTGCATATTTTCTGCCCTGCTATTATTTGTGCAATTATTATTTATTGCTGTTTACCTTGCATTTTCTACTGAACTCTGCTACTTATGTTGGTCCTTAAGGAAAGCTGTTTGGTTTTCAATGGTTGAAATTAAAATCGCTTCCCAAGTTTATTTGTTTTGTTTTTGTTGTTCTCACACTCCTACACGTATGATCATGTTCAGTTGTGAAATTGCATATTACAGTGCCCTCAATATTATTAATAACAACTAGAACAAATGTGTGTAAAATGTTTATATTTCTTACGTTTTATAAAACAGCTAAAACACCCTGTGGCCAAATTGACCCCAAATAACACAGTCCCATACAAAAAGTGTCCAGGACATTAATTACACTATATGGACAAAAGTATTGGGACACACCTCTTAATTATTGAGTTCAAACGGTCCCTTACTTCCAGTGAAGGGCCATCATAATGCCTTCTCGTCCAACATCAGTGGCTGATCTCTTAAATGCTCTACAGAATAAATGGGCACAAATTTCCACAGAAACTCAAAAATCTTGTGGAAAGCCTTACAAGAAGAGTGGAAGCTGGTGAAGCTGCAAAGGGGAGACCAACTCCATATTAAAGTCTATGGATTTGAATGCAGTGTTATTAAAGTCCCCGTTTGTGTAATAGTCAGACGTCCCAATACTTTTGTCCATATGTGTATCAGGTTAATTACTTAGTTTAATATTAAGCAAAAAAAATGTCAGTTACTTAAAGACATTAAACGTCGAATGAAATCCAATTCATGCAAAAAGAAAGTTAACCACGACTTACCTTCACTCTCCAGATACTCCCAGGGTTTGTCTTTGTATCGGGACAGAGCCTCTAAAGCCTTAGGACCTTCAACTCCATCAGAGGAGGACAGTTTAGAAGAATGAGAAAAGGTTATCAGAGCAGGAGTAGTAAGAGGAACCCCGAGCACGTTGTGTGTTATCTAGAAATTAAGACAGATGTTGAAGAAGACAGTTTGCACAGTTTTCTAGCTAAAAGCTCACATTTCACAGTACACTCAACATTATAATTCCTTCCGTGCACCATACTGAGATAAAGACAATTTAAAAAAACGAATAAATACAACACAAACCTGGATGTGATTCGTTTTCTGCAGAAAAAGAAACGCACGACCAGATGCTCTCACAACGCTTCTCAAGGAGGCTGCCATGTTTGTGGTGAGAGGTTAAAGTTGAACGAGGAAAGGAAGGGAATCTATTTATTTGTACTCATGTTTACACTTTTACTGTCTATATTTTTATTTTTATACTGTACTTTTTATATTATACTGTTATATAGTTTTTTTATTCTTTTGGTTATATTACTTCTACCTGTCTCTTGTTCTGTCCGTCATACTTTTGTAAACAATGCAAATTTCCCACTTGTGGGTTATCTTTATTCTTTAGTATTTACGTCAACCGATACTGTCTGATTATCGATACTGTTTAGTGCTGTTTTGTTAGGTTGTGAATCTGTTCTGCTTATAATATGTAAATATGTAGCCAATACATA
>JBBIGA010000138.1:19519964-19530069 GCA_037576975.1 Alestes dentex
TTATTACAAGCAGTTTTGCAGTATTTTAGCACATTAATTGGATTAAAATAAAGAAAACGTTGTTCGGTTAGCACAAGGTGGGGAGGGTTTGTCCTTGAAAAAGAGAGAGAAAGGTCGTTCTAAAGAGAGAGATAGAGAGAGGGAGAGAGACATCAACAACCACTAACGACTTCGGATCATGAACGAATCGATTCTCTTGAATCGTTTGTTTTAAATAAGTGTCGAACCGATTCACCCTCCACCGCCCTGGGGTAAGATACGCTATATGGACAAAAGTATTGGGACACACTTCTTAATTATTGAATTATTGAATTATATAGGATAATCTTAATGTTTCAGTGTACCAATATTTAGGAAACGGGTTCGTCCCTCAGGTCATCCGACTCCTGAATCAAAAACTGTTCCCACACGTATACACTCCTAAACTGAACTGCTTTCTTCTCCTAAACACAACCTACCGCTCATAAACAAACCCCTTGATTTATATATGGACTTTTACATAAAAATATATTAGTTATTATAGATCTTTGCATGTCTGCACTTTTTATGCTTGAATACAGCATCTGACACAATTCTAGTTACTTTAGTATTTATACCTAATATTTATACCCAGAATTGTGTATATAGTATAGTGTATTTCTTATTGAGTTTTTATTGATTTTTATTGGATTTATTTTATATTACTCTTGTTTCTGTGTCACAGTGTGTCTTTGCTGTCATAAAACAAGCAATTTCCTTCAGGATCAATAAGGTTTCTGATTCTGATACTATATTCACACTCTGTACTGCTTTGGCTTTTATTGGCTGTACTTGATTCTGTCCTGTCCTGTATTGTTGTATTGTTTGCTCTTGTGTTTTCAAGTCTTGCATTTGTCCTTTCCTCACTAGTGTAGTTTTGTGTTGTTGTATGTTACACCGTGGTCCTGTGTAGTGTTGTGTTGTTCTGTGTTGCACTGTGGTCCTGTGTAGTGTTGTTATTCTATGTTGCAGCATGGTCCCATGTAGTGCTGTGTTCTATGTTGCACTGTGGTTCTGTGTAGTATTGTGTTATTCTGTGTTGCAGTGTGGTCCTGTGTAGTGTTGTGTTATTCTATGTTGCACTGTGGTCCTGTGTAGTATTGTGTTATTCCGTGTTGCAGCGTGGTCCTGTGTAGTGTTGTTATTCTGTGTTGCAGCATGGTCCTGTGTAGTGCTGTGTTCTGTGTTGCACTGTGGTCCTGTGTAGTATTGTGTTATTCCGTGTTGCAGTTTTGTCCTATGTAGTGTTGTTCTATGTTGCACTGTGGTCCTGTGTAGTGTTGTGTTATTCTGTGTTGCAGCATGGTCCTGTGTAGTGTAGTGTTGTGTTATTCTGTGTTGCAGCATGGTCCTGTGTAGTGTTGTGTTATTCTGTGTTGCAGCATGGTCCTGTGTAGTGTTGTGTTGTTCTATGTTGCAGCGTGGTCCTGTGTGGTATTGTGTTATTCTGTGTTGCAGCGTCCTGTGTAGGTCCTGTGTAGTGTTGGTTGTTGTGTGTTGCACATGGTCATTACACTCTGTACTGTGTAGATATTTACAATGACAATAAATATGTACTGGACCAGAAGCGTCACTAGACCCCTTTCACTGGGCCACATGCCCCAGTATTTATGGTCTGGGCCCCAGTAAAATCACACAAAAAATCTTTCAATAAAATTATTAATCTGGCGGTGCATTAATTTAGATTGATATCAACAAAAGAGTGAATCCACAACCACAAACAGGAGCGAAATTATTTACATATACAGATATGCCATTTCTGCCATAAAACCTGTTGAGCTCGTGATGTACACATTTTTGCTTTTAGCAGTAGTTGTTTCAGTGGGTGTAAGGCAGTGGCAGAAAGGTAGCATATAATATATAATGATACATTAAGCAAGGGAAGCTGGTATACCTCATTTCATATGCAGCAGACTCTCAAAAAATGTTATACCGGTAATGAAGGGTGGGGAGCTGTACCCCAGTAAAGTTTTATGTCTATCAACACCCTTATACTGGAGTTAACAAAACAGACATAAAAAAAGACCAAAAGAATCGGTTCTCTGAACTGACTCGAACTCCCAGTCGCCATGAGCTACCCCTCTCGTGTCACGAACACACCAGAATGCGCGCTCCCGCGGATGGCTGTTACGTCACGACTATAAAAACCGAGTCCCTCCCTTCTAGAGCATTCCTGGATTTGTCTGAGGTAAGTGTGTGGTTCGAAGTGCGTTTAAAGCGTATATATTAAATTGTTTATTGTTTATAAACATTTTTTGTTTCCTGTATTCACTTTGGACTTCAAGCCTGACGAATGTGAACGATTTTGGATTTCGCAACATTTCGTATTTTTAACTTCATTTTTTTGGTCTAAACCACTTCTAATCGTCGTCTGTCCTTTTGCTTTGTTTCAGGTCTTCAAAACGGCTCTCAGTGAAGATCTGGCGTCGAGGGATTTTTTGTTCTCCACCTTGTGTATGAAGACCAAACCCCCCAAAAAACATGTTTTTCAACTCGAGTAACGGACATTTGTTTACTACGTGTTTTTTTATTTTTTAATTTTTTGGTTCCTGCTCCAGATTGTTCAAGAAGGAAATGCTAGACCACAATCCCGCCCATTAAGCCATTTTTCAGCCATAAAGATATATATCTATATAAAGTCAAATGACAGTTTAGGCTGTCTTTAAAACTGGTCTGAAAAAATTGTTGCTGTTTTTTAAGCACAATATAATAATTATAGGTACCCGAGACGCAGAGGAGAGTTATAAATAGTAAGTGTTTACTTTCAAACCAATTTGAAATCGAAATTTAAAAAGTATGTACTGTCTTGAAAATTCGAACAATGAGGTAGGTAGTTAGCCGTCGACGGCGGCATATATTAGACCAAAAGGAAATGATATAATTTTAAAGCTAAACTATATAGAGAAGTTTGAAAAGCCAGCTATAGTATGAGCTCACATTGCAAAGGCAGCAGTGGCGGAGAGCCCTGTTTCTCTTTGTGTGTGAGACGGATTTACAAAAGTCCTGCTAATGAAGGATAAACCGACCATAAGCAATCTGTACATAAAGATTGCCTCAGCGTAGCCAGGATATGGGGGATTTTGGGCTTGAATCTTGAAAAAGGAGCTCATTGGAACAACTCTACGCAATCTACACATAAAGATTGCAAAGTTGGCGACTGGAGTTAACCGAGTGGGGGCAAAAAAATAAGTTCTAAGTTACGAGTGGCTTGAAAATGTGACATTGGACTCGTTTGTATCGTTTGTTACTGGCGTTTCTTGGTAGCTAAACGGGTGTAATACAACACCCCATGAATATACACAAATATATAAATAAACTATATGTGGCAGTCTGGATATAAAGATTGCGTTTGTGTGTAATACGGGCAGTTTGCGGTTAAAGTTTTGCTGTAAAACGGGCTTGTTTTGTCTAGTCGCGTTTGCTCTAATATGGCGGACAGGTTGTCGTTTTGTTAGGATCACTGAGCAAATGGTGGCGTTGTGTTTTTTCCTGAAATATCTTTGTTTTCTCGGTTGTTTCGCGTTGTCATACACTTAACTAGACAGAATTCTCTCTGCGAGTGTAAACGACTGGCGGGATGTAAAGTGTAGTGTTTTGCTGTTTTTTTTCTCTATTTTTTCTTGTGCTACTCTTTGTGTTTTAAAATGGCGCCTGGGCTTCTTCTCTGTCCTCTTGGTTGAGGAGAAGTGGTTAAAGAAGAGGGCGGGGTTTGGACCCGGCTCAGCCAATCACAAGCTTCCGAAGCCGCTTCTATAGCAACCGTTCGGACGCGGGTGGCCGCCAGATGGCGAAAGCAGTAACGCCAGTAAAGCTTAGAGCTCACTTCACACTCGTGTAAACAGGACTTATAAAACAAATTGTGATCAGTGTGGATAAAAACTTTTTGTACCCCTTTCTATTCAAAGCTAACACTTGACCATTTCCACAGGTACACTTTCTACTCCAACACGCGACATGATTAAAATAGCGATTTTACATTTGACTATAAGCACTTTCAGGTTTCACACAGGTGAAGAGGTGATTTATTTCCCAATTTCTTGTTTAATTTACTTAAGGAAACCCTCATATTTTGTTGTAAGTGCAGTTTTGGACTGTCTGATCATGTAGGTTTGCCTTTTGCTGTGCTCTGTGTTGACGGTTGTGACATTTTCAGGAGTTTTTCAGTGTAAATGTTGGGTGTAATGGAGTTCTGAGACTATAAAAACTTCAGCTACAACACTTTACGGGTAAGCCAAAACTGATTCCTCACATGACATTTGTCCGATTACGAATTATTTCGATTTCTACCCCCTTTTTTCTCTAAACGTGCAGCCTTCACACACTGACGTACGCCGTGGTTGCCAAGTTGCATGCTTGAAACAGATTTTGTACGGAGAACGTGGAGCAGTGTATATTAAGTAATCTATTATTAAGTCATGTTGGCATTTTCCTCGGCAATATTATAGATCCAGTTTGAGCCTCCGTTATTCTCAGACTGAAAGCCTGAAGGGGGATTTTTAAAGCACGCTGCTGCCCCTGCATGGGCGGGGCCACCGTGACGTCGGCTCTCCCAATTTTCCCCACCCTATAAACTAGTCCCTTTATTTATAAGGCTGCTTCTTCAGAAAAACAACAAAAAATCCTGAGAGGCTGGGTGTGTTGGAGGATTCAGCTCAGTGGATACAGCCCACTTTGATTTCTCAAATAGGTTTTTGTCTTTATTTAGCTTAAAGAAATGGTTGTTCAGCCAAGACATGCTTGGTAATTACTCATAGGAATCTAATAACAGATCTCTTAAAATGAATTTTCCATTATTACAGACATGTATTGCTATAAGAGTAACATATTACTTTTAAAGTAGAAAAAAAGCAATTGAGTTAGACACCAAACATATCTTGGCTGGTTAACCCTATTTAGGGTAAGAGGTGTACATTTTCTATTCCTTTCGTTTTAATTTCAATGTCTGATGCATATATGTTTCATTATACTTTTTCATTAGTGTTGGTTTAGTAACAAAGTAATGAAACCATTTCAATAATAACACTTTAGTTGCCTTATTAAGAGGTGTACATTTTACTATTCCTTTTATTTTAATTTCAATGTCTAATGCATACATTTTTCAGTACACTTGTCGTTAGTGTTGGTTTAGTAACACTGCCTACAGAACCCACTGCCTGACTTGATTTATTCGGTTTTGACCACATGATGGCGACATAGGACACATAAAGACCTTGATAAATGAAGCAAGGGCATGAGTTTTTTTTAAATGTGTAGTTTAACATTGAATCCTCTCTCACACACATTTGTAGTTAATTTGATTGTGAATAAATCTGTTAATATTCAAGTTTAAGTTTTATAGAAGTAACACAACTTGCTCACATTCTTGAGGTGAGAGTTATGTTTTTTCTGAAACTCTTCCCATAAGTGAATTGTGGGGTTTTTTTTAATGTACTGACTAATGTTCCTGTTTCAGTTTATTTTTCTTTTTTTAAGTCTTGATATTTGTGTGTGTCTGTAATTTCTAAGATAAGACTGCTTAAAAATCCACATTTTACTCCCAGTTGTGACGAATGTTTCACATAGGCTCTTCAAAAGACTTCCATTTTTTGTTACTGGTAAGGTTACTTGACAGTGAAACACATGCCTCTATCAAACAGAACATCACAGTGATCTTGAGTACTATGGTTACAGAGAGACACTAATTATAATAAATGCAGTGCTGTACAGCTGTACTTGCATTCTGTTCCAGTTTTTTTTTTTTTTTTCCATTTTCAGTGTTACTTTTCTGAATAACTTGCAAAAAACAGCTTGGGACAGAGTTAATGGACACATAAATGACTGTTAAACCTCTCAGTGTCAGACATTTTAATGACAGTGTTGAAAGTGGTTAAGTACTTGTCTATTTGTTTACAAACACATCTATATAATGGAAAGCAGGTGGGTGTGGAGTTAATGGCAGGTGGTAATAATACATATTAACACATTGACTGGAAATTTTAAGAAAATAAGTGTTATGAACCATATACCTCAGCAACAATAAGAATCATTCATTCTGATGCCTACTGGCTGTAACCAACAGCTTTAAGTAAATTACACGCAGCTTCATGATAACGTACTAGTGCAATTTGTGTATTCAAATATTCATGCCAGAGGAAGGCAGTCGTAGCGAAATATGTTCCAGTGTTCCATCATATTGACAGCAGGTTCATTATACCATTACTTTTTCAGTGTGAACCTCTTTGTATATCACCAAAGTCAAAATCTACTTTATCATTCAGTGTTTAGCAATACAGGAAATGTCAAAAGAAGTTTGACAGTGAACCTTTGTGCATACTGAGATGCTCTATTAGAAGTGACACAGTACTCCTGTTTCAGAGCAAGGCCAGTCGAGTTTGAGTCCTCCTTCAGAAACTGTTACGCTGAGTTTATGCCACATGACTCAACTGGCCTTATGAGTGCTTCTTTGTTGTGGTTTTGCTTGCAATGCTAAGTATCTTGAATCATGTCTACATGCATTGGTCTTGCATGGGGTCTACTGATGTGATACACTTTCACTGCTGAGTAAAAAAAAAAAAAAACATTTCATATGCATTAGTTTGTTCGTGTTTGTTTTGTGGACTGGAGAGATTGGCTTTTCACTGGTATTTCCTGACCGCGTTTCTCTGTGTTTTTTGGCGTCGTTTTGTTTTGGATACTGTAATGTTATCTTGATGACTTGTACATAGGAAGACAACTGAAATCGGTTGATTTTAGCCCCCTGGAGTGCGTCGTTTGTTCCAATGAGCTCTTTGTAACTGCTTAAACCAATACAGCAAACAGCCTTTTGCCAGTGATAGTGACAGAACCTATTGATTCATGTACTGCTCGTATACTCCCCAGTGGCAGTAACAACCACAGCAGTGTTCGTGTACCTCTGGAGAAGTAATAGTAGTAATATTCTCTCTCTCCTTTCCCTTTCTCTGACAGTAGCCGATAATGGCGGTGGGCCCAGTGGACCCCAGGGAGGTGTTGAAAGGAGTAGAGGCTCTGCTTGGGAAGGATGGAGAGCTCCGGAGCCTGGAAGGTGTTGCCAAAGTCTTCAGGTGAAAACTGCAAAAACACACATGGCTGCTGTCATTTCCATGAATGAGTTGGTGAACTTTTGGTTCTGGTTATCATGATTTTAATCTTATTTTTTTCCCTTACTCTTCATGGAACAGTCTTATGAAGGCCTCTCATAAAATGGTCAGCAGATGCATGTATCTGAACATCTTACTGCAAACCAAATCTCATGACATTCTGAACCGGTATGTATCAATTTTGAACAATGCAGAGCAGTTCTTCTGTGTATTTACTGTAAGCATGTTATCTATTATTTTATGCCATACTTCTTGTTTTACTTTACAGATTTATCCGTGTGGGTGGTTACAAACTGCTGAACGCTTGGCTGACCTATTCAAAGACGACCACCAACACTCCTCTGCTGCAGCTTATTCTGCTTACTCTGCAGAAACTGCCTCTCACTGTTGACCATCTCAAACAGGTATGCCTTGACTCGAACGTATCATAAGAAGGTTTTAATGCACTTATTCAGTTATTAATCATTTGCTTTCTCAAATTTTAGAACAACACAGCCAAGTTGGTTAAACATCTGAGCAAGAGTGGAGAGACGGAAGGTAAGGGCACAGAGCGTCCCAGTGGTACTGCCAATATGTGATGCATATCCTCCATTTACTTGAGTCCTCAGAAGGATTTCATATTGTCAAGAGTCTTTCATGTATTTTATCTCTTTATCTCTTTCCCACAGAGTTAAGAAAGCTTGCCTCAGTGCTCGTGGACGGTTGGATGGCCATTATCCGCTCTCAGAGCATTTCCAGTGGCGCCTCACCAAATGGTAGTCATTGTTTCATCTTTGCTGTGATTTCATTCCCAGTCGTATGTTCAGACTTAATACCACTTTAATATGAATGAAATTTGAGCGCATGTTGTACTTTATTAATCACCACAGTCTCTATATTTGTTGTTGTTGTTTGGTTTTTTTTCTTATAAGACAAAAAACGAAAGAAAGAGGACAGTAAATTGCGCCCTGAGATGAAAGCTGGGGAGAAGGCTACAGATGATGAGAAGAAGAAAGAAAAGCCAAAAGCTCATGCACCCAGCCATGCCAAGATCCGCTCGACAGGTCTATTTCTCTTTAGTATTACATGGTTTTTTTTTTTACTGATTTACAGGGTGTTTAAGATATTTTAGAATTTGATTTTACTTGGCAGTGTAATACTTTCTTATTATCAGTAGGATTTTTTTGTTTTATGTTTTATCTTTACACTTGGGGTTATTTCCGCAGGGTTGGAGGTGGAGACCCCAACGACAGTCCCTCCTAAAAAGCCTCCTGCTGTACCTCAGCTTGGAGACAAATACAACATTAAACCAGCCGTTCTCAAGAGGCCTAGGTAATTACGCATTTAAGCTTTCTTAGTAAAGTGTGCCGTTTTAAAATATATTAACGCTTCACTTGTACATATTTGCTTGTAATGGTGTGTATATATTTTGGTATTTGGCATTTAACGGTCTCTGCTTTTAAGTGTCATTGTTGCTGACCTCTGCTGTTTGTTTAGTTGAAAGCTCTGACATCTGCTTTGGTGTTTTCTCCAGTTCCTCCCTGTCTGATGCTCCCCCTTTGGAGAAGAAATATAAACCTCTTAACACCACCCCTAACTCTACCAAAGAGATTAAAGTCAAGCTCATACCTCCACAACGTAAGCATACATTAAAATATTATGTAGCTTGTGGTGTTTACTTTTACTATAGTATCACATACAGTATAGTATTACTTGGTTGGATATATTGTGTATCTCAGTAATCTGAATTGTACTGTTTATATTGTGTCTATCTCTTTGTACCTTAGCTATGGAGAGCCCTGGTTTTCTGGATGCTCTTAATTCTGCTCCAGTGCCTGGAATCAAGATTAAGAAAAAGAAGCCTAAAGCAGCATCTCCCACATCGAATAAGGTATAATGTTGTATTAGATCCTGGTATAAATAAACTTGGTGTTTATAGGTGCAGGAAAAATATGGAGTCTTGGGGCACAGGGGTGATAATTAATGAGTAATGTAATTGTATTGTAAGCACTAACAACTTGGATTGCATTTTTGTTGTAATTCTTTAACACTTTTGTTATAGTAAGTTTCAGAAGTTCATGCGGTGTTCGGTCCATACATTTTTTTCAAAGATGAGAAGAGCAATTGTGTGTTTGCGCCATCTAGTGTTAAAAAAAAATTCCTCTTCTTTAACTTTTTCAGTAGCGTGCCATATTCATTTATACATTTCAGAATAATTTACAATACAATACAATTAATAAATCAGTATATGTCTGCTTCCTCCACTAATTACATCCTTTCCCCTTTGTTTTTTTGGGTTATTTTCTACAGCCATGTCCATTTGACAGCAAACCTCAGACATATTCCGGCACACAGGCAAAGCCTTCTTCCCCTGAGGCTCCTGCATCTCAGACCCCTCCCCATGAGCCCCAAGACATGGAACAACCAGGGACCCCGGTCCCAACAGAAGAACCAGAGGCTATGGACACTGGTAAGTGTAATGTAACAGGGTTTTTTTTTTCTTCTTAAACCCACATTATTATTAAGAGTAATGAGTTGTATTTAACCACATTTATACTTAAGAGGGCCTGGATACGGTCTCTTCAGAAGCAAATGAAAAAGCTGATACAGTTCTATATAATCTAAATGATACTAAGACGGGTCTCATCGTCTCATTATCGTTCTGCCTGATCATCCCACAGTTTACAAATCAACAAAGTAAAAGTATTTGTCTCTCTCTCTCAGGAGATAAGCCCAATGCCCTTTCAGAACCAAGCGGAGAGGAAGAGAGCCTGACGAAAAAAGGAAAGAAAAAGAAGAGTGTTCGCTGGGCCGAAGAAGAACAGCTTAAAGAATACTTCTACTTTGACCTGGATGAGACTGAAAGAGGTAAGAATGGACATCACTCTCACAGCCATGCATACCCTTCCTGACAGAAATGCTTATCGTTTCAAGTCAGCAGGGTTCCCACGGGTCAGGGAATTTCTGGAATATCAGGGAATTTCAGTAAAGGCATTTCCAGACAGGGAAAG
>JBBIGA010000138.1:19530169-19551946 GCA_037576975.1 Alestes dentex
GAAATTCTGCTTTTTGGTCAGGGAAAGTCATGGAAAAGTCAGGGAATTTTAAGTCTGACTTAGGGTGGGAACCCTGAGTCAGGCATTTTTAATGGATAATAATTAATGTTCTTCTTTCTTCATTTTTAGTGAATGTTAATAAGATCAAGGACTTTGGTGAGGCGGCTAAGCGGGAGCTGATGATGGACAGGCAGACGTTTGAGATGGCACGTCGTCTCTCTCACGACACTATGGAGGAGAGAGTTCCTTGGACACCCCCAAGACCTCTTACTTTGTCAGGGAGCCTAGTCACTCCAGGAGCCAACAGCAGTGAAAAGCTGACCCAGAGAGCCAGAGAAATGGGCATCCTCCAGGAGATCTTCCTCAACAAGGAGAGGTCAGTGTTTGTTTGCTTGTTTTCTTACCGTTTTAGGGCATGTATTTGCCTCAATATTTATTATGTGCTTTCTGAGTGTGTAATGTAAAATTGTTTTCCCTCTCTTCAGTGTCCCAGACAGCCCACATGAACCAGATCCGGAGCCTTATGAGCCAATGCCACCACGGCTCATTCCCCTTGATGAGGTATGACTCCTTGCTTCAGCCATCACTTAATTACATGCTGTTATTAACTTGCAGTTCTGGTGAGCTGATTAGAATGTGCATTCTATGTAAGCTTAACAATTTTAGCAAAGCAGTATTTGCACGTCTGAGTTAAAATTGGAAGGCATTAGGGGTGGGATTGCATAAGGTAGGAATGTCCAGTGGGATACTGCTAGAGTCTAAAACCATTCGTAATACTGCAGTACTGCAGTGCAAAATACTGAGCTACATAATGTGTGAGTCTCGATTATGGAACAGTTGACGTTATCAAGTCTCTTGTTTTTGTTAACACAGGACTCCACTATGATGGATGACAGTTACGTGGAGCCAGCTGACAGTGCGGGTGCAGCATGCAATACCTCTGCAGCCCAAGAGGGATCCAAGCTGCCACGGGTCCTGGCTAATCTAATGGATAGCTTGGGCAACAGTAGTCGGAGCCCCCAGGCACAGGGCAGTGCACCCCCTCCCAATAACCCTGCAGTCAATGTCCAGGAACTCTTGAGCTCCATTATGGTAAGTAAAGCAGTAGTTCTCAGCTTTGATTCTTGTCTGCTTTTTATATAGGATTCAGTGACTGAGCTGTTTGTCTATGATATGTTTGTATATTAGGGGGCACAGGGCTCTAACCAGTCAGCAGAGGACTTAATAAAGCAGCCTGATTTCTCTGACAAGATCAAGCAGCTTTTGGGCTCTCTACAGCAGAACCAGAATCAGAACCAGAGCCAAAATCAACCTGTCAATGCTCCACCAAGTAAGTATTTAAATCTAAATTTAAATCTAAGTCCCATTTAATCAGTCAATAGTGTTCAGATTTGTTTGTAAGTTTCTATGAAAAACTAACGATTTGCACCTGGGATACACCTGACCCCCTTTTGCCCTAACAGTGAATGCGGGTTTGCTTGGTCATGGTCCAAACATGAACATGAACAACATGAATATGCAGATGCCGATGAATGGAGGATACCCCCCGAACAAACCACCTGGTGCCCCTCACTACAACCACCCCCCTCCTCCACATGGCCATGGACCCCCTTTCAACTCTGGTGGTGGGCCTCGCATGATGGGCCCTCCACCTGGTCCTCAGGGCCGTGGAGGAGACGGCGGCAATTACTGGGGCGATGACTCCATGAGGGGAGGCCCACACCGGGGAGGCCACTTCCATCGGGGACGAGGAAGAGGAGGAGACCAGGGCTTCAGAGGACGTGGAGGCCGAGGGGGGCCTAGAGGGGGCCACAACAACATGGGTGGTAAGTTAGTTGAGTATAAGAATCATGCTGCATTTTTTCTCTTATTACTATACTGTTGTAGCATCTCATACATGAGCTGTTTTTTTAAATGACTTGGATTTCTTGTTTCCTTAGACATGTCAAAAAGACCAGTTTGTCGCCATTTCATGATGAAGGGGAGTTGCAGATATGAGAACAACTGTGCATTCTACCACCCAGGCGTGAATGGTCCTCCGCTGCCCCCTCAACATGGGCATTAACTTAAACCTCTGAAGATTCTAAAACCCCCTCTCACACACGGACCTGCCACTCCTGCTCACAAGGGGGCAGTAAGACTCAAACTGAGGTTGCTTGTACCTGACTGAGAAACAGAAAATGAAATGGAGGGACGATTTCATTTCTGGCGGGACGAGGCAGTTTATTCCTCCATCGTGTTTACAGCTGTCTGGTCTGCAGTGAAGACACAAACTCTAACGTCAGCTTTATGGAAGTAAGACTGGTTTAGCTGAGCTAAATGTTCAGCCAGAGAAACCCAGTTGACCCTGTGGTGACTCTTTGGTGTCGGTGGAGAAAGTTTACACTGGCAGGCACAGGATCTCCCTGTGTCAATTGGGGTGATCACTTGTGTCGATAATATATATTTTTGTGATCACATGTACTAAAGTGACTTACAACTGCTGAAGATAGTACCCACCCAACTCACACTCTGTGACCACTATGACCTATTTTTGTCCCTTTTTTGTTACAGTGGTACTCTTCTTTCTTTCTTTTTTTGGCACTACAAAACCTTGGAAGATGAAATATGTTGCCATATGATCTCTACTGTGTGATTCAGAATTTTTTTTTCCTTTCTGTATTTTCGCTTAACTTGTGAAGCACCTTAATCTACACATCACAGTGTCGTCCCCCCTTTTCACGTTTCATTTTGTTGGACAAAGCAGATGAATCCACACTTGCCTGGCAGATATGAAGCTAGACTTGGGCACCCCACCTGTGGTATTGGCAGGAAATTTTCCATGCTGTATGAAACTGGTGTGTACCAAAAGCATGCAGTGAAATGTAGGAGGGACTGTACCTGCCAGTATCATTACTAAGGGGTTTATTATCTTGTACAAAAGTTACAGAATCATGGGAAGCACACCATTTTTTCTGCAAGATTTTGAAAACGTTGAATAATTTGGCTGAGCCTCATAAACCAAACTTATTTAAAAGATAAAAAAGCTGAACTAGTAGGTAGTGTGACAATCAGGATGATTCAGTTTTTGTTTTGTTTTTTTTGTTGGTTTTTTTTTTGTCCACAAGTGTTCGAGTAATCATTTCATTTAGCCTGTGTGCGTGTTTCTGCGTGCGAGTGTGTACATGCAGTCACGTTCTCAGCTGTGAAGCATGACTGGAGTCCAGCCACGGCTCTCTTACGGTCTTGGTTGAGTCGTGTCTCCCATTGTCTAATCAGTGTTCGACTGAGCCTTACCTGGGCTTGGAACCACTTTCCGGGCCAACATTATTCAAAATGTTTTCTGTGAAAACAGTGGCCTTTGTGTCTCTTGTGGGACAAATTTTTTTTTGGTTACTGTTTTTATTTTCATAGTAGTCAGATTTTTTTGATTTTTTTTTTTTTTTTTACCTCTGTCCAAATGAGGTTTGATTTGTGTTGGAGAGGTATGTGTGTCTATGGGTCAGAGTATCAGAGTATAGTGCATAAACACACATTTATAAACATATACAAATATCTGTAAAGGTTTTTTTCTACATGTATTAATAAATGTTATAAAACTTACTTCTGTTGTTGTCACTGTAGTTATATTTATAGGGTTCAAAACAGTCACATAATTTATTCCTTTTTAATTGTGGTGTGTGTAGTTGTTTTATGACTCGTCACCCATTGGTGAATCCTTAGTAATTCACTTAATGACCTGCTTGCTCCAAAAACTGCATTGTTTCAAGATCTAGCAGACCTGCATTAGATCTCTGCACCTGCCGGCTTTGTTAGCCAATAGATTTGGCTGAATTACGTCCTGCTCCCCCAATCAGATCCAACCGTTTGCCTTCCTATGCGAGACATCCGTGTTCTCAGGGCGGGACTGAGCAAAGATGACTGGAGCAATGTGTGAACAGGAGTCGCCTCAGCAACCCGCCCTCAAACACAAATATTGACCTGACGTGAGGAGAGCTTTTAGCCAAGTACAGAAAGAGTTTAAGGACACCTCAGCAATCCACTGATAGTACAATACACACACCCATTTTTATATTATAGTTATATTCTCTCATATGAGAAAAATGCATTTTCCTTGAGATAGCTGATCCATATGGGTCCTGGAGAATGTCTCTGCATGAGAGAATTTCAGGTACACACTTGTATATCACCCCCCCCCGCCCCCACAAAACAAAAAAAAGAAGTATATCTGAAATTGATTAATCAGAGTTCTGTACCCTTAATATTATTTAATTATTTCAAAATATATTTTTGAAAGTCATATTGGATCATTTTTGTATCTTAATGTCTGTTAGTAAGTTTAACACAGTGTAAAGGGTGGCTTCTGTATTCAAATGAAAGAATTTAATGGGGTATATGGCAACATTCCAAGCAAAGAATTCAGCAAGTGTGCAAAGATGAAATGAGATGAAACAACCACAGTTAAGCAGATAACTTGGGTCCACGCTTACAGAGTGTCCGATTCTCCAGTTGGACAGGCTTGACTTGAGGCTTAAGTTATCCAGCTAAAAAAAAAAGTCTTGCTTTGTAAAATGTAGATGAAAAACATATTCACCTCGTTACCCCTCTGTTTGAGGTTAAAATTGCATTAGAGGTGGACATTACTGCTCAAAACGTAAATTTGATTGTTTTTTATTTCATTATATATTTTAAGACATTTTAATCTACAGGTTTGGCCTTAAACGCTTAGGAAGTTATTTAACTTATTTAAACTATCACTTAAACTAATCTAAAGAGTGCAGACCATGCCAATTCATTCATTAATTTCTAAAGTCCAATGCAGCCTGAACAGTAGCCTTCAGCAGCCAACAAGACCTTTTGAGGAACTTCAGTTGTGGCTCATATTGAAGCTGCTTGGGGGAATATTAAGAGTGCAGTTGACATCAGGACAAATTAGGCTACAAATAATTTAAAAAAATATCAGACGTTTTTCTGGTCACTGCATAATTCCACGTGCTATCTCACAGTTTAATGTTTACATCTATGAGTAGGTTTGACATGAGCAGGTACAAACATCTACAAAAATCTGTAAAAAGTGTTTGTTTTAGTGTATTAATCATTTTTAAGTCTTTTTAATTGTTCAACATCAGAAAAAAAGCAGAAAACATGTTTTTAACAGTAATTATAATAGCAGACTGATTAGTATTAGTGAGTCCACCCTTCACCTTTCTGCAGGGATGTTTTCCACTTTTCCACACGTTTCCAAAGTTTTTCAGAAATCGACTGGATTTTCCTCTTCTCACCACTCAGGTGACTGACTGTTCATAACCCAAAATGTATCATTTAACCAAATATTGGCAAATTTGCTCATCAGCTATTATGTCAGCTATTACTAAGATTATTTACAAAATGTGAGGATTTAAGAATCAGTTTTAAAAAGTCTATAAAAATGGTTATTTACAAGGGCACTTCCACCAAATATTTTGCAGTTTAATCCTCGGGATGTGATGTTCATTTTGTACAAAAATGATCACCACATGTCCAGCTCAGATGTCTGCTTCAGATCTCCTACTGCAGACGCTCTATTTTCTGTAACAGCTCCTTGGTCGTTTTCTCACAGTGGAAGAAGGATGGAGTGAAACATCTGTGGATCTTCATCACATCTGAAGCTGGAGTGGAGCTTGATTTGATGGGTATGAAGTCTTTAAGTGCTGTTTATCTGCGAGGACCTGGTTTCTTGTTCTACCAGTCCTTGCATGGTTGTTAGGAGTCCCACCTTTTAAAAATGATTAAACTATTTGAAAATTTGTTTTGTCTTTTGACTTTCTTTTTATTTGGGCAAGTGGGTTATCATATTCTCCCCTGAAAAATAAATAACTTGTTCTTGCTTACAGGTTTACAAGTAAAAAAAAAGTGTATTATTTAATGTCTATGAAAGGCCCCTTTTACCAGAAATACATCTGACCATGCTCGATTGCCAAAGCCTCACATGAGTGTCACTTGTGTGGTGTGCTGTCTTGGAGTGCTTTGTTTCTGAACTGAAATGGTACATACTCCCTGTACTCAGAGGTCCTTTTCTTTTAACTGTTCTGAAGAAGCCACGCTGTCATCTTGCACCACAAATGAAAGAGAAAGTTAGATGTGCTGTCCTGAAGGACAGAGGGACACAGCGGTGCTGAAGCTTGCTCCTTGTTCGGCTCGCTGGTGGAGGAGGCCTGGTGTTGTTTGAGCTCTGGACAAAGACAGCATTGATCTGCAGCAGTCACATTATCCAGAGCCCTGGCAAGGAAGGGCTTTGTCAGGCCTGAATCACAGCTTTATTCTGAATTGCTGAGGATGTGCTTAGTGAGGCCCCCATTCAGCATGAATCGAAATGGACTTTCTGTGCCCACAATTTATCATTCAACCAAATACTGCCACGTTTGGTCTTAACAGCTATTATAACAAGGCTTATAATACCTTAAATGAGCTGCTGTACTTCTCTGCAAGACTGATGACCAACCTGCAGTCCTTGACAGCTTAAAGACAATTGCTATCGTAGTATAAAGTAGTGTAGAGTACGGAAAATGTATTGTTATTTACTGATTTTATTCATTGATCCCTGTACTTTTGCACACTGCACTCTTCAAATGTACACTGACCAGCCATAATGTAAAACCACCTGCCTAATATTGGGTAGGCCCCCCTCGAACTGCCAAAACAGCTCTGACCTGTTGAGGCATGGGCTCCACAAGACCTCTGAAGGTGTGCTGTGGTATCTGCACCAAAACGTTAGCAACAGATCCTTTAAGTCTTGTAATTCTGAAGACAGGGTCTCTATGGATCAGAGTAGTTTGATCAGATTGAGATCTGGGGAATCTTTGTTGCGTTAATCCAACTGTTCAGATTTTGCAGTGTGGCAAGACACTTTATCCTGCTGAAAGGGGCCAGTGCCATTATGGAACACCTTCTTCCATTGCTTCATGCTCCAGTTCTGATGTTTATAGGACCGGTTAAGATCAGGGGTGGGCAACTCCAGTCCTGTCCAGCACATTTTGATAGTTCTCCTCCTCAAACACATCTCACTAAACCTGACAATTAACTGGCAATTAACTGAACCAGGTGTTTCTGAGCAGAGAAATCACCAAACCGTGCTGGACCACGACCCTCCAGGACCGGAGCTGCCCACCCCTGTTTTAGATGCTTTCAGTGGTGGACTGGGGTCAGAATGGGAATCTGGTATCCTCTTTACTCATATTTGGCATTCCACCAAATATTTTGCACAGTGTCATTACTAGTATGTAAACAAAGTCTTTGAGTGTTTTAATGTGACACAGTAGATCACTGTGGAGAATATCCGAAAGGGTGAAATGCTGCATCCAAAATCCCACTCAGATTTCTTTACAGATTACCTATATTATACTTATGATAACCATTTTATCGTTTTAGTTAGACTTCATTTTGAGAATCCCATATATAACCCACAGATAAGTTAGTGTTTTAAAACATTCTCAATTGCTTTATTTCTTTGTGATAATATCAACAGATCAGGTGCAATGCAGTTGAGTATCAGCAGTGTTAGAGTTAAGGTTATGTTTAGGTTTTGAGTGATGATTTACTTAACATTCAATTGCAGATAACTGATATTTAGTTAGTTAAAGACAAACTGAGCGTTTGTAGTCATTTCTTATAATAAAGGATTAACAATTTATCTAAAGAACCATCTATGCATGTACTGATCACAGGTAATAAACACTGAAAAACAACAGCAGCTTGATGTGTAAATGGCAAGTCAGCAGTTTTAAGGACACGTCAGGCTTTAAGTGTGTTAACAATCAGCCAACTTCCTTTTTTAGTGCCCTGTTCTAAAGGAGTTTAGGAGTGATGGGACGGGCTTTCAAAAGTGCATTCCAGCCGTCATGGATGTGAACATTAAACAGTCTGTACATAAAACACACCCATTGTTTTACCAGAGAACAAAGGGGCCCCCCCCTCGTTATATTTCCTTTCCATGAAGTTTTCTTGAAGCCTTTTATATATTTAGGCCAAGTAAATGAAATTAGGAAAACAAAAATGATCAACCACTGCTGCAGAAACCAGCAGGAAAACCAGCGGAGTCTGTCAGCTTCAGTAAACCGGCCCTTTGCTGTGGCTTTAATCTCCACCCGGCCCAACAAACTACAAGACAAAGCCAGTAATACAATTCCACTTCTGTTGGAAATCACTGCGTATCTGACTCATGACTATTATTCTTTTATTAGTTATTTGAATCAATGATATGAAATATAAAATGTGTTATTTTATTTATATATGTTATTGATCATTGTAATAGTATTTGGATGAATCTTTGCACAGTTACAACACATGTCTGCTGATGCACTGGGGCTCGTCACTCATGAGTTACATTTTGATTTATTAGTCGTAAAGACGTAAAAATGCAAACCAGCTGGACTGCACACATTACCCCGAGTTGTGAGGAGAAGTTTGAACACCCCAGGCAGATTAGATGTTTTGGTGAAAATCATATTCTTTAACAGTAAATGCTGTTAAAGAATATAATAAATTACCAGTAAATGCGCATTAAAAAGCGTTCTCTACAAAGGACATATACTTTTTCAAATCTGGAAAAAAAAGATTCTTCACCCAATTCCCCAAACCCTTGCATCCGTCTGTAGATTTGGGATGTTTTCTCACCGGGAATAACACGTCATAATTTCACAGACTCTGATGGAAGCCCAATTAATGCACGACTGACGTCATGGGCACAATCCGAGCCAATCGTAGAAGGCCTAATCATTAGATCCTTCCAGCATATTTCAGGACATTATGCTGACCTGTCCTTGGACTTGAGCCAAAATGAACTAAAACTGATGTCTTTTTTGAGTTTTGCGGAATACAAAGTTCGTTGGCTTTCACCGTTATCCTACTGATGATCCACAACATGGGTTGTAAAGGGTATGTAGATAGAAATAGGAACTCTAATCAACACAGAGTGCACAAAGGTGTAGAATCCTGCATTCCACCAGAGCAGGGGGAGGGAGGGACGTGCAGGTGCGCAGGTGTATAAAAGCCGCTCAGGTGAGAGGCAGACGCCACAGCAGGACCAGGAGACCGAGTCTGAACACGGGCTGAGGAGAAACCTGAGAACAGGTGAGAATACAACAGCCTTTGTGCTGTACAGATTTCTAAGCGCTGCTGATTTTATTCGCATGAGTGCTTTAATAGATACAGAGCTACAATGTTCTTTTTTGAAGCCCTTTCTAACAGCAGTATCATGACTGATCTTCTTTGAATAGCTTCAAAAGATGATCAAAGGATTACTATCAGTTCTCTTGGTCCTGGTGGCCGTGACTTCTGCCTTGGGGAAGCCAGAGAAGGGCCCCACCACCACCAAGCCAGAGAAGAAGGAGAAAAGAGTTCCTCAGACTCTCTCCAGAGGTGGGTGTTCTTTCTTTCCTTCCTTCTTTATTGTTCGCGCTGATGACTAAGTTTTAAGTGACTGCCCCAACAGAATGAGTGAGCACCCTGCACACTCAAAGTTTGAATCAGAATCTTGGCTTTTCCTTTTAATTCATATTGAATCACCCACTTCGAAAGAGGATATTTTACTGTATGATAACTGTAGTAACCAAGAACGACTTCACTCTTTCTCAGGATGGGGTGATCAGCTGATCTGGGCTCAGACGTACGAGGAGGCGCTCTTCTGGGGACGCTCAAGGTGAGAAACTTTTGCTTTGCCCACACAGTAGGCTTTTGATCAGCAATGATATTGGTAGCTTCAGCACATACCCGGCATGTACATGCTGGATCAGTAGGACACACTGGTACAATGTGATTATTGCATTCTTAAAGTCATAAATATTTCTCATTTCTATTACTCCGTCCACAGGAACAAGCCTCTCATGGTCATTTTCCACATGGAGGACTGCCCACACAGCCAGGGTAAGACGTGAACTCTTTATCTAATAAGTCAGCTTCGTCCCCACGTTCAGTCTGGAATAATCCTGCTCTTCTGTTATTTGAGCGATTATTTATGCGTAACCCTACTAGAGAAGACAGATGGGTTTGCTGAACGTTAAAGAAAGCAAATATTTGCTCTGTTCCTTCCGCAGCTCTGAAGAAGGCCTTTGCCGAGGATAAAGAAATCCAGAAGCTCGCGGATGACGACTTCATTCTCCTGAACCTGGTGGTAAGTTTATACTGATGAAAAGGACACAGTCTTAATTTTACAAAAAAAACATGTATGAACTCTTTGCTAAAACTGTCCTCTCTCTACAGTATGAAACCACAGACAAGCACCTGTCACCTGATGGCCAGTATGTTCCCAGAATCATCTTCGTTGGTGAGTGGACCGCACCTCAGAGATGAGCCGTTCAGACCTGCCAAGCTCTAGCAGTCGAATGATGAACTAAAATTTTCATGCTTTTCTACAGATCCCTCCATGACCGTTCGCGCTGACATCACTGGCCGCTACTCCAACCGCATGTACGCCTATGAGCCAAGTGACCTGAAACTCTGTGAGTAAAAAAGCCTTTGTGTTGTAACTCAGAGATATTCTTTCAAAACTCCTTCCAGTAGTGTTGCCTGATCCTGATTTGAAATAATACAGTGCTCTTCCTAAGCAGCATGACAAAAATAATGACTTTTCTGTCTTTATTCTAACAGTGCTGAGCAACATGTTGAGAGCCAAGAAGTTCCTGAAAACGGAGCTGTGAAAAAGTCCTTCAGGACTGTGATCCGAGAGCGGATATTCTCCTCGCTGAGAGTTTGTGTCTCGTTCTGTTTACTGTTGTAAAGAAACGCACTGTAAATCTCTGAACTCACTTTGAATGTTCTTTTTTGAGATTCTGTTACTGTTAACCTTAAAAGACTAGCTTTTCATCTAATGTACAGCATCGATGATGCATTGCCTTTTGCATAAATTAAAGAAACTGCTCTAAACTCACTTGTTTATGCATCCTCATTTGTAAAGAACTGAGCGTGATGTTACCGAGAAATGCAATGAATTAGAGTGACTCAGTATAGGGTGGTGAAAGGGTTCTTTGGAGCAAGCATTACTTCTGGTTCCCTAACAGAACTTTTAAATGGTTCTTTGAAAGAATACTCCATAGTTTTTCAGTCAGAAAACAACTGGATTAAAAGCAAACCTAATATTATCTAGATAATGGGCACTGTGTTTGAGTCAAACGGCTTCTGTTTACTAAGCCCAGAGAAAGGCATGCTGCAAAAATGCTTGAAAAGTGCTAAAATGCTAACCTCCCAACGTTTCAAATTTCTGCATAATTTAATCACCGAAATGAAAACAGTTTCATTCATAGTGGTTTGATATTAAATGCTGATTTCTAGAAACTGAGTTTTTTTCTTTTTTGCAATGGCAATGATAGGAACCAGGGGTCAAAAGGTCACCAAAAAGATAAGACTTTTATTTACTTATAGATTTATTTATAGACTTAATTTACTATCCAAAACCACCACTGACAATAGTCAAATAGTACATCAATACTTCAGTGGTAAACAAAGTTTTCTTTGGGTACTATTTTGCGGTCTAGCAACTTGCTTTTACCTCTCTACCCTGAATGTACTTTTTAAAATCTAATAGTTTATATAAAAAAAAAAAAGATTGTAAAACAATGTTTCAGGTAAAATAGGCATTAATTATTGCTAACCATTAGGTGCAGTAACTTTGTGAGGATTTAGATGCATTAAACTCTCCAGACATCTCGTTCCAGTGAATGATGCTGACGCAGTGGCCCATTTCACACCAAGCCACTCGAAATAATTTTATTCAAGCCACTGTCATTTAGAAATGCGATTGTGAAAAACTGGTGGAATTCCCCTTTAAGGAAAAACGACTGATTAGTTTTATGTGGCATCACTCCAGAGGACCCTTTTGATCCCTTTAGATTACCGCATGAGGGATTTGCCTGAAGCGAAGGTAATAGGTAAGCGGCTCCGGCCTGTGTCCTGTAAGGAGGGGGACATGGCCCATGCGTTTCCAGAGTGTTGCCTGGATACCAGAATGCAGCCGAAAGCAGCTTTTGTTCCTTAATGAGTTTCCTGCTTACAAAGCCATGCGTGTCTGTATCTGATTGGTTACCTGACTTGAGGAAACACTTTTTTTTTGGCAGAAACGTCAACAAAACACCCGACTTAGCATGAGAAAAGTAAAGAAAACCTAAATGACAAGCTAGAAAAACCTGCCATTTCTTCTCCACACAGACAGGACGACGAGGCGTTCTTTACTCTTTATTTATTTCCAAACTTTTGAGTGCATAGTTCACAGAACCGAAGTATACAGATACACGCTGTAGTGAAAAATTCATGCAAGAAGGCAAAACCACACAAAAAATCTGACCTGTGAGACAAACACACACACACTAAATAAAACACATGAAACTGAAATGACATGAAATGTGTCTTTTGATTTAAGGGGCCTTATGTCAATCTGCAGAAACCATAAGAAACAGCATATTCTTATCGATTTTGCATAAAGGATGCACGGATTAACGCCACTCCAGGTCTAAAGTCATGAATAATTTGACATGTTTTTGACACATGTCTACCAAATTTGGGCGTGTACACAAAGAAGGTTGTATCAGCAGAGTGCATCCAACAAAAACTGACTAATTACATTTGATTTAGAAACTATAATTTGAATATGGTTGTGACATGCAGTCTTAGCAAAGCCCCATTTTTCACATACAGTGATCGCTCTTCTGTACATTGACATTCATTGTTTCACAAGTTTTTGTAGCCCCTTAGTAGCTGAAGTAGTATCTACTGCATAAGGTAAAAAGTGTCAGTTCCGTCATGACATTTGGTGTAGTTGTAGCCTCCATTCAAAGAAGAAGTCTTCAAACTATAATAAATGTACAGGATTTTTTTTTTTTTGGCTTCACAACACGGCAGCCTTGAAAATGATCAGTACACACAGCAGCAGGAACAAGCGGTGATTTCCACTTCAGAGAAAGCAAACACTCACTTCTCATCTCCCACAGAGCTCTAGTAAGAAGTCCAGCGAATTGACAAGTGCACAGGACGCCACTGTGATGGTCACGTCGTCGACTACAGGAAAGCGCTGGGGTTGGCCCGTGGGTCTTTTTGGTTTCTGTACCTGTATGTTAACCACACGCCCAGGATCTGAAATAGTTAGAAAAAGTAAAATGTTAGTAACATCTCATTAAGGGTGGACAATATAGCAAAAAAAAAAACAAAATTAAAAAAAAGTACTAGTAATGAATATTTGATAAACTGAAACAAACCAGCAGCAAAACTGCGGCAGCAAAACACATTGTAAAAATGTGTTCAAAAAAGAAATACATTCATTTTTTATTTGCTCTTTAACCAGGGTCACGGGGGGTGGGGTGGGGGGGGTTGGCACTGGATCCAATCCCAGTGATCATAAAGTGCAATGCAGAGAAATGCCTTGGATGGCTCGTCAGTCCAGTCCATCGCAGAAAACGGGTAGAATGTAGGTAAAAAATAAACGTAGTTGTAGTACGTGGATGGGAGTCAGAACCGTACAAGCATGGGGGAAACCCCCCCACAAATGGTTAAATATCATGCTGAGTGTTGCTAGCGGACCATAGCAGATGGCATTCACACAGAAGGACAGAATGTGTCACTTTTAGGTGATTAGAAGACGAGAATCACAGCTTTAGAAGCTGCAGATGGTGCACTAAAATGCCAAATATCTCATAACAATGACGTGTGGAAAGGTCTGGAGTGCACAATGACACAGGTCTGCAGACACGGACAACATATCAGCACTGGGATTTCATTAACACGTAGTGCAAATGCTTTTCAATATGGTTAAAAGCACAATAATAATGGTTAATCATAAGCCTACTATATTAAGGCCAAATCAATTTGCAGGATTACACGAATACCTTGATTCATCAAAAAAGCCACAAGAACAGTCATCTGAAAGTGTGACTGATCAAGATGCTCACTGTACTACAGATTGATGAGGGCTCATTTGGCAAGGCCAATATTCCAATAACAAATTACAAACAACATACTGTACAGTGCTGCTGTGAACGATGCACTACATGCCAGAAGACTGGGCCAACCCTCAGATAAAAAGAAAAACAACAAACATACAAACAAAAAAAAATCGATATGCTGCTTTTTCAAAACTTTATTACAATAAAACATTAAAAATACTTAAAGCAAATGTAACTGACTGGATTTGATGTGTAACGTAACAATATAGCCTGCAATTTCAGTGCAGTGTAAGCACAAAGTGCCATTTAACGGATGTGAAGGTTTCTGTACGGGTTTCATCAAAATAACTTGCCATTGTCACAGCAGCGCAGATTCACTGTGTCCTTTCCATCAATTTTTAGAATTGACTTGTGTCCAACCCCCCCCAGCACCTTTTCAAGCCTGCAAACAGTTCTGTCTCATTTTCTGGATGCTCAATTTGAACTTGTGGGTCAGCTTGTCCCTGCAGCTCAATGGGAGAAGGAGGCCAAGACATCATTCTCAAAACTTTAAGCTTTTCTTTGGATTGGATATAATTTGGCACAATTTTGAAGAACGATTGGGCTCATTATACTGCTGAATTAAACTTTGTCCAGTGACACGTAAAACAAAAGGAACTGTATGATGTTAAAGAAATGTTATTTTTCAGTTTTCAGGATCCAACACACAGTGAATGTCAGTGCACTAAAGACAAACTTGATATGTCTCTTCAAAACTAATAGTGTAATCTTTTGTGGCTAATTAATGTTTTATTACAGGCTATAAAAACTTGTCTGTTACAGGTGTTTTAAGAATCCCCCCCCAGGATGGGCCCAAACCTCTGGCCTGTAGTGCATATGTACAGAATGGTAAACAAGAAAGAGGAAAAGAGTGGGATGGGGGTTTTACCTCAGTGAAGCTGAAAAACAGGCCAATTCCTCCCACAAAGCGCAGAACCTCCCCAGCATGCTCCTGGATCTTCGCAGCACAGGTGTCACATTTAGTGTGAGAAAAACAGGCCTGCAGGGGGGAGGCAGCAAGACACACAAAGACACTGGTAAACAAATGTTGGACGAATGATGGGACAGACATAACCAGAGCCACAGAACCGATGCAAGAATCCAGATTCTGTGCCTGATGTTATTAATGTATAATATATAATTATTCTTATTTTTAATATATTAATATATTAAAATTTGCATAGAAATGACCTTCACTGAAAATTCAGCATCACAGAAGGAAGCTAATTATTCCACAACAACATGCGACCATGATTTTAAAATCTGTTTTAGTTTGTTCTGATGTGACCAAATATGCCAAGTTGATGTAGTGCCACTTCTATGATTTACAAATGTTGATATATTAGCATCAGCATCAGTAGATATGCGTATATATATATATATACACTACCACTAAAAAGTTTTTGCACACACTGGGTTTTTCTACATTTGCATGTGACTAACTCAATGTTTACTAAAATACACTATTTGCTAATAAATACATTTATTGTGCGTTCACCACAGTAACTGGTTCTATAGGACAGAAAATGTCATTTCTTTATTCAGCACTACTGACCTATAAAATGGCATATAATATACTCATAATGTGGATCACTAGACAACTGTTGTTCAACCAACAACTTTCCAATGATTAACAAGAATAAAATCTGTAATTTAGGAGATAAATGGAATAGTGGTCAAATCTATGGTGCGCAAAAACTTTTGACTGGTAGTGTATATATGAATACGGGTGGTACTATAATAAGCCTACAATTCCCAAACTGGTGCATTCCTAACTGAGGATGCCAGTACGTCTGGAGGGTACTGGCAGCAGTCATGTCACCTTGAACAAAACTACCCTTTATGGGAACTAATACAAGTAGAGGTACAAAGCTACTGAGTAAAATCAGCCGTTAATCCAGTGCATGGCAGGTGTGTGCTTGAATTACAGCGGGACAGGTTCCATTGATGTCCACGTGTGAGAATCCACAGCAGTTGAGGCTCTTCTCTATGTCCTTCTGAGTGTTTTTGGAGTTGTTCCAGCCCACCTCCAACAAGTGATTCTACAAGGACACATATTAGAGGAGAAAGAAAGGCCTTACAGTAGGCAATGCAAGTTACTTATACAGCGCATTTTTATACACCAAGGGCATCTTACACGAACTACATACGCAAGAAAATGCATATAAATTGTCATAAACGTGCAATTATTATTTCACACGAATTCATTCTAAGGAGCAAAAGCCTGATGAGGTGAAAGACTGAGCTGCCACAATTAAAAGCATAACAGCGCATCAACACAGACTAATCTGTGTTGTAAAACTGTTCTGCATGCCAGTCTGACTCCATCCATACTGCTACCAGGAAAACTACAGCTGAGAATATCAGACTGCATTTACTTTCATTATTCAACCAACATTAAACTCTGCACTGGCCCATAATTAATTAACTTTCTGCTTAATTAACTCTAGAGCCAATGAAGGCAATGCAGTCTGACTAAAAGCCCCTTACATGTTGAAGAGAGTTTATATTTCTGCATTACTGAATGTGTCAGGGTCCCATTACAGTTCCAATCAGTCTTACCTGCTGCTCTTTGTTGATGGCCAAGCAAGCACTGGACACCGCAAACTGGACCACAAACACTAGGAAAAGGATGATCATGTACTGATAACCCATCATTAAGGAAGGATAAAGTGTTGAGTGTTGATCATTCAGACAGAATAATGAAGACCTGAGTCTCTCTCATCACATTATCTACCTATCTAGAAACAGTTACTACTGAAACTTCTCAAAGCATTTATTTGATGTTCATCATCCTAAAGTGATATTTAATTGTTGCCTTTTCAGTTTTGTTAAACAAATTTTTATCTTTCCATTTCGATTTAGCCTGGGAATGACAAAGCGAACACATAGACATGCATAAAATCACTCTTTAGTATTTTAATATTATTTGTATAAAAAAATTAAAAGCATGTACTGCTCTGGTTCAAGTTTTAGATGTGTTCAGAATTATGGATAGACATATAGATGAATTCATAAAATTCAAAGGAATTCAGAAAATTTCAGAATACAGCGAATGTCTTGATAATCAAAAAAGAAAGTGTGGATCAAATTTCAGAGCAAGAATTGCAGTAAAAACATCATAACAGTACATTATGGTTATATAAAGTATATGTAATGATTTTCCTGTTCCTGAGAAAATAACTGAATCATCTTAAAACATCCTCTAGTTTTTATCTTAAAATATTTCAAAACACTATGTCTGAGTTATTATTAAATGAAATAACAGCAATGAATACGACAATTGATTCCAACCTTTTCAATGGTAGTATAAAACAGCTATAATAAGGAGGATAAATACAGTGGGATGGAAGAACTGGCTCTGATTATAAAGCAGGGAGGAGGCATCTCTAGCAGACCTCTGGAAAATGTCCTCCTAATGACAGTCTGTGTTCTACCCACCTACAGTACTATGTCTCAGGCTCCTGTACAAACTGTTAAAAGCCATTTATCTGAGCAATAAGAGACTTTTTTTGCCAGAAAATACACAAGTTAACATTAGAATAAATGCAAACAAACAAGAAAGCATTAAATATCAGGCTTAGTTTTGCAGATTTCACCTCCAGCCTTTGCATGGATTTGTGAAACTCCATCAGCAGCTCCTGATTTATTCTAACGAGGTACTGATTGAGCTGAACCAGGTATTTGATGAAAACTACAGTGTAATACTGGGCTTCCATAAGGAGAGGTCAAGGAATGATTAAGCAAACACATAGACATACATAAAAACCTATGAACTGTATTAATATTATTTATATAGATTTTACTATGAGCTTTTAAAACATACACTGCTCAGCTAAACTGGTTTTAAATACGATTTTCTCAAGTGTCTGGTACTGTGTGTCCAAGTGCACGGTCAGGGAAGGATACAAAGAAGAGAAGAACTTGGTGGTGCCTAATGGCGCCAATAAGTCCAGCCAAAGCGACGAAGAAGAGAAAGACCCCCACCCCGATGATGCCCCCCACCACCTGGAAGCTGGAGACTAGGCCAAACCACTTCCCCCAGGCGGCGATTCCGATCATCAGCATGCTCACCATCTGCAGGGGGAGAGCGAGGAGAGAGGAATGAGAGAGAAAGAGATAGAGAGTGAAACAATAAAACTAGAGATTTCTGCCACCTTCAAAATAAAAGTGCTTCTCCAACAGTATGCAGGTCATAGCAGCACTAATAATCATTTCACTGATGTAATTAACCTTCAACCTCAGAAATCTGTGGCATAACTGATTTAAATGTAGTGTAAGGTTTAACCTTGAAGAAGGAAAACTCATGGATGCATCCTCATGTTTTTTAATATATGATCTTTTCCACAGCTTAATTCTTCCTCATCTTATGATTTAAATATCCACTGGAAGGCGATGGATCCGTATAATAAACAAATTTACCAGGTCTTTCTGCCAGCTTCAGCATAAAAGTGCTTCTCCAACATTATGTGGGTCATGGCAGCACTAATAACCATTTCAGTGATTTAATTAACTTTCGACCTCAGAAATGAGTGGTATAACATTTTCAAGTAGAGTGTAATGTTTAACCTTGAAAAGGGAAAACCCACACACTGCATTACACTGCATTCATTTCACAAAAAAACATACATATAAAATGATATAAAATACAGTAAAATCTAAAACATTCACACTAATAGACTTTAGCATATTTATAGTGTAGGACCAAGCTAATTTTTCCACAGCTTTATTCTAGCTCATTTTGTGGGCACTTACATTAACACTTAAACTTAAATAACATCAGCACTCACGATAACACTTAAATATGCAATGGATCCTTATGATGAACAATTTTACAATAATAATGGCTTTCTAAAGAACTTTCTCATATAAGTATACAGTGACCACTGGCCATGAAAAGCGGCAAGTGTCCTCTCATCACCTGAGTGTGATGTAACTGGTTCAGTGGGGCAGACCTCAACTGAAGGCTGAAATCAGGGGCCTATCTGGACACAAAACACCACACACTTCTCACAACCAGGTCACCTGTGGGGCCCGGCTCCACTACACACAGATGTAAAGTGTAAAGTGTCCCTTTGTCAGCACACAGTGTGAAATTCTTTCTTTGCATTTAACCCGTTCACCAAGTGAAGCAGCGGGCAGCCCCGGGGAGCAGTGTGTGAGGACGGTACCGTTCTGGTGCCACTGGCAGTCCTGGGATTTGAACCCACAACCTTCTGGTCGCAGGGGCAACTCCCTAACCACCAAGCCACCTGCTGGCCCATAAAACAGTCCACTGTGTGACCACTGAAACAGGCTTAGAGGCAGAGCTCTGGAGTGAAGAGAGAGAAAAACAGACTGGAGGGGATGAGTGAGGGGGGCCTTATCACACACATGCTGAAAGATAGAACAAAGACAGGACGTGACTTTGGCAGGAATGGAGGAGTGAAAGGAAACGCCAGGGGCTGCAGTGTAGTGGACTGTGCAAACTGCAACCCAAGCTGGTCAGCATCAGACAGACACAGACACACACACACACACACACACACACACACACACACACACACACAATGCACCTTCCTAAATAATTCATATGAGCCCAGCTCGCTCCACTGAGGCCTATTATTTATCAACATTGTTGTTCCCAACCCAGTCCTCTGCCCCTCAACTCTACAGGCTGGGGCTCCAGCAGCACCCAGTCAGGACCCAGTCAGCTCCCATATGGCTGCACACTCACTCACCACATACAGCAGGTTGATGGCACACAGGCAGTTTTTAGAGCAGGTGAACCCAGAGCAGCCCATGGTGGATGATTCCTTCGAAAGCAAAGCCCAGCAACACAGAATCACAAGGACATCAGACGAAACTCAGCCCTGTACAGCGAAACCGATGGGAGCCAGATCCCATGGAGCCCTTAGAATAAATGAGACGCGTCAGACTGTACAGGGCTGCGAGGCGGCGGGTTGCCAGATCTTGTGAAAGAAATCCCCAGACAACATGTGCAAGCTGTAGGATTTTCAGTTGGACACTGAACTCTTTAGTCTTTATTCGACAGTTTGCAGTTTTTATCCATCTAAGAGAGGGATGTGTATTCAAATAAATCTCTAATACGTATCGCATTACCAGTATGTAATATGGGTTGTAAGTGGAGTAAATAAGTAAAAAGCAGTTCTACAGCCATGTGTGTGACTGATTATGTTCAGGTTATTGCATCTAATCCAAGTACTAAGTTAAACAGTATGTACGGATTGTCTACAAGATCTGGCACCCAGCTTACATCACAGCTTAAGACCAGTCTACTGATCCTAAAGAAAGAACAGATTTCAAGCAGTTTCAGTAGTTTCTCGCTTGTTTCATTCATTCTTTCTTTCTTTCTTTCTTCTTAAAAGCCCCGCACGCTTATAAATATGCAGCAGAACAAAATGTTGTTTCCTACAGTCCGACGGTACAGCAATGCATGCACAGCAAACAACCACACATTAAACATGAACCGCTGGAAAAATAGGCAGCTGAATGACATTCAAAGCATGTGCCCTAAATTCCAGGCCTTGCAGGATGTACATGCAAAAAGGATGTAAAATAAAATACTATGAAATTCCTTTTTCTTTACCTTGTTTTCTCGTTGTATTTTCATTTGTTAAAATGCAAGTATACATGTACAAAAGTATTTGGAACAGTACGCAGCCAGTAGTGCAGCTCCTCAGTGTCACTGTCCCATTTTATGACTGACTACAATATCATAAAATGCCTCATAAATACATTAACGTAATACATATTTTTGTCTTAATGTTGTCTTATATCATTGCCTTCATCCATGTTATTTTATTATATTATGGTAAACAAGTTTAAAAAAAAAGAGACCTGGGGCAATTTGAAGTTGCACTGATTCACTGATATAATTGTCTGAATTTCTTATATTGTATATTTTATTTATTCAATATCGTATTATAATGGCATGCATTCATCTGAAGGTACTGCAACAGACAGATCCCTCATTGGGAAGCACTAAAGAACAGGATTTTCCACCAACCTGGCAACCCTCTGTGGAGGAGGGAACGCCCGGGAGAGCTGATTGGTCAGTTCTCCTCCTGTAGTGTTGCCAGCTGCTCTGACTCACAGGTGAGCATCCACAGAGCAGGCCAGCTCATATCAGTGATGCAGGCCTGATACTGTAGGCCATATGACGTATGCAGCAGACTGTGGGTTTGGAATGATTAAACAATGTTTCAGTTCATGTACATATGAGAACCAAAACGACATTATGCAATACAAAATTCAGAAAACAATTGAGCAATACTGATGATAAAGTGGCCACAGCACAGTGTGAACAGTGTGAAACGATTTCTTTACATTTATCCCATTCACCAAGTGAAGCAGTGGGCTGCCCCCAGTGGTGCACCTGGGGGTCAGTGTGTGAGAATGGTACCTTGGTCAAGGGTAGCTCAGTGGTGTCACTAGCAGTCGTGGGATTCGAACTCATGATCGCTGGGGCAACTCCCTAACCATTAAGCCACCAGCTGCCTCAAGGATAGGACCTTCTTCTACTATTGGCTGCTCCCAATTAGGAGTCAACACAGTTTAATCAACCGTCTCCTTCTGCTTCTATCATCTGCCTCTTCCTCTCACACACCAACTGCCTACATGTCCTCCCTCACCACATCCATAAACCTCCTTCTAGACCTTCCTCTTATCCTGTTCCCGGCAGCTCCATCCTCAGCATCCTTCTCCCTGTACACTCAGAGTCTCTCCTCAGCATCTTTCTCCCAACACACTCAGATTCTCTCCTCAGCATCCTTCTTCCAACACACTCAGAGTCTCTCCTCAACATCCTTCTCCCAACACACTCAGTCTCTCCTCAGCATCCTCCTCCCAACAC
>JBBIGA010000138.1:19558367-19568726 GCA_037576975.1 Alestes dentex
TCCTCCTCCCAACACACTCAGAGTCTCTCCTCAGCATCCTTCTCCCAACACACTCAGAGTCTCTCCTCAGCATCCTTGTCACTCTCACTGCAATCTTAACATTTTCAACTCAGCTCCAATGATTGAATGCACATACAAATGATTATAGATGTAAATGATGTAATTATTAAATAAAAATCACAAAACAAATTCTGTATACGCATAGAAGCACAATAAAGACCACCACCAGCAAAAGAAAACAGTTGTGTCTTCACTATTCACTTGCGATAGACCCAAAATGAAAATGAATGTAAATTCATGTCCCGTTACCGTGTATTCTTCAAACTTACCGCTAGAGGGCAGTAGATTATTACAGTAGAGACAATGGCCCAATGTCTTTTTGCATCAAGCTTTTAGTCCATGCAAAGGAAAACAGAGTGTTGTCAGATTGAATTTGAGCCTCCCCTGTGGTCTTAGATCATTCTCATCCTGAAGACTTGTGTGCCTACAGTTTGTAAGTTACACTGGGAAAGAAATTATGATCCCGGTTAGAGAAACAGATGGGAGATGGCATAGTGAAGAAAATTCATCGGCCGAGGAAAGACACTAAAGAGGGTAAAGAGCAGCATGGAAAGGAAAGAGGCAAGAGCAGATCATCAACGAGAAAATACGCATTTTATTAAATCTGCCCCACTACAGCAGCCACAACAAAAAAGACATCACTTCTCATCTTCTCTCAATCAGATTATACTCACCTCAGATCTCCTTCTGCTCTGAAAGACTGTTAACCGTCTCAGCGCTGCCTGAAGTCTCGTCACACTCATCAACAGATGGCAGTAAAGTCATATATTACTCTAGATTCTTCTCATTCGTCCGTCTTGACCTTACTCGGCCTTTATGGTCACATCTGAGAGGAGGCTAACGGTAATACAGCAGTTTGATGCCTAAGGTATTTTTTACAACACTCTTTGTCACAAAGCTTTACAGTGGCATTAACAACCTCACAAAAGGAACTAAAATGCTTACAAAGGCACTCTGGATGCCCTTTTTTCCCACTTTTTCATTCTTTATTTTGCTCCCTTGTGTGTTGTCTATACTGCTCTGTGCTCTTCTCTTCATGCTCTATCTTTGGACGTCCCACAGGCCTCAGCTGCAACTCTGTCCACTGGCTTTCTCTTCTAATTGTTTAAAACTGCTGACATAGGCACACTGCACTCTCCTCACAATACAGTTTAATGCACCCTCATAGAGTGACCAAGAGTTCAAAAGATGACAAGCTACACAGTTGCCCCTGCCCCCCTTCTCCAGCATGCCCTAGTTTAGCGACAGGCAATGCAAATAAAAAGCTCATTAGAACCACTCTGGATCTGCCCCGTGTCCAGAAAATTGCCTGTAAGTGAGTATCTGAATGTAACTGTACAAGCAGCTCTCTTCAACAGCAGGGAAATAGGGCTGACCAGCTGAGTGAGATGCACACAGTGAAAGTAAAATTAGTTTGTTTGTTTTTTTTTTCTCCAAAACTATACATCAGAAATAAAAAGCTCATGGGTTAACAAAAAATCTTTAGGTTGAACATACTGTAGCCTATTTGTAACCTTTAGAGATGCATCTCATGGACCTGACTCTCACTCATTCACTCACTCCCTCATTCACTATTTTACTCTCTCCCTCTTTCGCGCACTCGCTACTCACTCACTCATATACTTGCTCAGTCACTCATCATTTACTAAAAGTCACTCATCTTTCATTCACTCACTCACTCACACACACACTCACTCATTCATTACTCATTACGGCCACTCACTCTCTCATTCTCTTACTCATATACTCACTAATTAACTTGCTCAGTCACTCACTCATCCATCATTCACTCATTCATTCACTGTGTAATCACTCACATACATGCACACTCTCTCACTCACTCACTTGCTCACTCATCATTCACTTACTCAGTCACTCATTCATTCGCTCACTCACTCATGTTCAGAAGACTGAAGCTTTTATGATTTATGAAATGGCTTTTAACACAAGTAAGCCAGTAAATGTTGAGTATTGGATCTACAGAAGGGCTCTCAGGAGGGCACGGTTTGGTGTTTACCCTGCTCAAACTCACCTACTAAACCTTGCAATTAATTGAGGGGTTGAATCAGGTATTTGGGCAGAAAATTCTCCAAACTACGCAAAACAGCTGACCCTCCAGGGCTAGAGTTTGAGACTCCTGTTCTCATGTTAAGGAACTGATTTGAGAGAATACAAAAAAACCCCAAACAATTGTGTATCAAAACATTAGTGTCTTATGAAGTTATATTACGGAGACTGAAGATTAGCATAAAAACAGTAAAGTCCTTCTTTGAAGAAAACTGTCGTTTCCAGTTCAGGTCATTTATATGTTCGGGTAGGCTTTTTGGGGTCATGTATTCTAAGGTAAAAGGAAATGGTCTGGGTCACAGATCCCAGTTCAGTATTCAGTCTTAGAAGTTCTCTGTGAGTCAGCTTGCACAACTTTCCTTTTTAGTGTCAATAAGTAAAGATTAAATATCTCTCTGAGAAAAGAACAGTTTCCTGTAGGCATATTTAAGAAGTATTTTAAAAGATACAAAGTGCATAAATTATGAGGGGAGAACTTCCTGAAATAGACTCCATCAGCAGATAAGAATGCCGTAATGTTTTAAAATGAGAAAAGGACCAGCTTAATGATTCAGCCGCACTGTGACGTCCCCGAACACTTAGCCCATGCCTTATTGATGATCTGCTGCGCACGGCATCGTCTGAAATAAAACTCGTTGTGCTGTTGCGACTGCTGGAACAACTGAGAACTCGGGGTGATGTCAGCCAGGCATGTGGCCCTGGACTCTCCAGGGTGCTTTGTTTTTTTCATGTGGTCATGGTGATGTGGTCATGGTGCATTATCGCTCTCAGCCACCCCCTGATGGCACATTCTCTCACTCGTGTCACCGCTGCACAGATTTTCACAGACCTGTTAGTCCAGCAGAGAGCTTCAGAAGCTTCTAGGACAGGACACCATCCATTTGCAATGCAGAGCAGCCTTAAAAGTCTGCGACCTTAAAAGGTTTCTTTTTTACTCTAACAGGCACTTGAACATTGGCTCAAGGACAGCAGCTTTAGTGGAAGAGTAGGATAGTAGTCAATGATAGAAGTGGCCCTGTTGTGTAATATGTCTGGCTCCACACTATATTTTACATTACTATATTATTATTTTATATTATTTTATATTCGTCAGTCTGTTCTTTAGCTAAGAAAATAATTCTCTTCAAATGGATACTGAGATAAAAATATTGGCTGAGATAAAAGCTTAATTTATGCCACTTTTATAGTCAGCTCCACAATTATTGGCACCCATTTCAAGGTTAATTAGTTTAGTCTCACACTGGAAATATTAAAAAAAACGAACCTTGAAAGAAGTAAATTTAGTCTTTAACAAAAATCTTAGGAACAAAATGTAACAAATGCAGGGCCTCAGATAGTCTATCTTGAGTGTTTAAGAACCCTTAAGTGGTCTTCTTTTGGGGTCAAGTCTCCAAAACTACAATCAGATCCCACCACAATGGACAAGAAGGTCTGTTTTTCATTTAAGTACAAGTGTGCTTTATTCTGCTAGACGCTGTTGGAAACAGAGTCAAATAGAGCTGGAATACAGCTTTTTAGTAACAAATGCTTAAGGTGGGGAGAAATAAAAAAGGACCTTTGATGCTTCTGGGTTGTTTTTACTTCAAAGGCCCTGAGAACCTTGTTAGGACATATGACATCATGGACTCGAAGTACTGGGAGGTTTTAAATGAAAATCTGTCTACCTCTGCCAAAAAGCTACAACTGGGTCAGGGATGGATCATCCAGCAGGACAGTTACCCGAAACATAAATCCAAATACACTCAAAAATGGTTCAGGGAGGACCAAGGACTCTGGAAGATCGGGTTAGTCTGTATTGAGGAGGGTTATGTTTGCAAAGAAGGTTGCACAAAGTACTAAATACTTTTGTTGAAAATATATATTTTTGATAAGGCTTTTGAGAAAACTTGCTTCCATTAAATGCCATTTTTCCTCATATTTCCATTGAGATTGAACCAACTAAACACAGATGTTTTTTTCACTACCTTTTTTGGACTTATGTTTTTGGGCCAAAATTATTATTATGAGGCTAAATGTGGCGATATCAATACTCAACATATAAACAATAATGTCATATCCTTGTCTAAAAGTCCTTGCTGCCCAACTACCCTTAGCTAAAAGTAGTATACATGAAGTTCATTTTATCACTTTACTTGCGTATATGTATAAGTATAGCAAGTATATGGACCATGTGCTTGTAGTGTTCTAGAAAGTATAATAATTTAATACTTCTTTGGACTAAATTGGAACGTTTTTAAGTTTATGAAAGTATACCTTAATTATACTTTAGACGGTCATTTTAAGTTTACAAAAGTATACTTTATAGACTTTCTTTATACTTATCAGTATAAGTCAAGTATACTTCACTATACTACTCTTAAGTATATAAACTATAGTATATAAAAAGTAAACTTCAAGTATACTGCCTCAGCTTTAGTATAAAATAAGTATACTCGTAGTACACTTGAATAAACTACTTTTTTGCTAAGGGTAGGGCACTTATGTGGGCCCACACTTCAGTTCCTCACTGTTTTAACTACACAGCTTGCATGTTAGTGTCATAAGATTTGCCAAAATCATTCATAGTACCTTGTGAATTCATATTAGGTTCAGGCACTTTACTGAAATGCGTTAAATGAATCATAGAGGCCTGACTGTAAAATCAAATAAAAAGGGAGAAAACATGTTATTTCCATTTTAAACATTTATTTGATATTTTTTCCGGTCACCTCAAGACCTTGCCTGGTGAAAATGGTGGCTGGTGACTAATGTTTTCTAATCTACTAACCACTGTGGCTGGAAGTTATGTTAATGTTAATGCCAAACCCTGATTGTGCTGTTTTCCACTACAGGCACTTTCCAAAAGGCTATAATAAAGTGAGGACAAGCCATTTAGTCCCTGCAAACATGAAGAACCACCACGGATTAAGTACTTTGATAGCTAGCTAGCAAGCTAACCTACAGCAAGCTGTAGCTAGAAAGCTAGCTAACTAATTAACCAAACTGATGTATCTGAGGAACTGGAATTAATCATGTACAAATCAGATATGGAATTAATTACTTTGGCCTATCTGACAAATAAAGCCTGCTACACACACAGACCTAAATAGTTTTGGGATTCCATAAGGTCCCAAGGGCTTATGATGTGTTTTTGGCTCCATTTTGCTTCTCAGAATCCAGTAAAAGCCTAAACCAGCTTTTGTGCTGCACACCCTACCACACAACTGCAATTTTATGTTTTAAGACCATGAAAAAAATGGTGCAACATCAATGGAAACTGCAGTGTTGTTTCCCTCATGGCCTAAATACGCTGTCCCCATGCTAAAATTATGCTTCCAAAAAGTATTGAATTACTATATATTTTGGCCTAAACAATACATCTTAGAATTAGTAAGTAAATAATAAGCGTAGGGTCCAAGAGGTTTATGTAGAACTCTAGTTGTCCCATTTTAAAGTTAGGTGTAGGATAAACGCCTGCAGACCGTGTGAGTGTGTGAAGTGGTGTTGGCTGTTAGTGTGTGTGATTTGATATCATCTCTTAGTCTCTCGCCTCTCTGCACATCCTCTGCGAAAGGTCATTTACAGCCTCTGTCCTCTGAGTACTGATTTGACTGCAACAGTGTGTGTGTGTATGAATATGTGTGTGTGTGTGTGTGTGTGTGTGTGTGTGTGTGTGTGTGTGTGTGTGTGTATGCGCTTGGGGGTGCTAACCACACTCAAGGTCAAGCTGTCAAGTTCTGAGAGCGCTTGTTGAATTGCTGACAAGCGATTAGGATCAGACACTGTGTGGCCAGGCGTGGGGGACGAGCGGTCCACTCGTGGCTCTCCTCGCCTCTCCTGCCCCGTCCTTTTTCTCTCGGCTAATCTCTGCCTTACATTTTGTCCGGTTACATCAGACTCATGTACGGCCTGCCACTGCTTTGTTTTGCAGGGTTTGGAGCGGTGAACAGTGCACGAACTCAGGCACAGCTCTCTCCACATAAACCTCCCTCCCTCCTCCCTCCCAGTATCAGCTCTTTGAATATGCGCTTTGTGTGAGCGCTAATTAGCACCTTTAGCATGCTAGCCACTGAGCAACTCCCTAAGGGGTTCAGTGGAACTATAATGTCACCGACCTTGGACTTGCTTAACTGTCTACTCTGTTCCAATAGATAGATTGCTTGGAGTCAGGGGGAAGAAGAAAAAAAGGAAATTGTTCAGACAGGCAACCAGGGAGATAATCTTGATTCATAGGTAATTAAAAGGGCTCTTAACGTGCTGGCAAGCTGCCAAATGAAGGTCGAGAGTGAGTGACGTGAATGCCAATCGCCACATGTGGAGAGAACCTCAAGGACAAATCAGATTCAAAGTGAAGTGAAAGAAAATGACGAGCTGTAAACCACTGTAGGGTGATAACTGAGTGGTTCATTTAGGGCCATGATAGTAGTTCACTGTGGAGAGCGGGTACAATGAATGTACCCTAACCACCAGCTCAAACTGAACTTAGCCAGATAGCTCAGCAAGACCCTGACACCGTTCTGCTTTTTCTGGCATAATCAAGGCCTAAGGCTCGCTCAAACTGCTCGTCTGCGACAGTCAAGGAGTCATTCACTTTGAAATAGTCGACCCAGCTAAAGGCCACATTTGACTGATGCTGTGAGACAGTCGCAGTCGACCCTTGGACCAAAGGTTGGGCTCCATGAATGCAGCAGCAATCAGAGATGCCAGAGAGATGAGACACCACAGTAACATGTTGGAGGACATCCTGAAGGCTTCCTGGGAAGAGCAGCTGTTGGCTAACTCTGCGGCGAATGAAACTGATGCTAATTACTTTAAACCCTACACATGATGAAACATCTTCATTTTCACAGCCAGGATTTATAACTCTGTGAACGTACAGAGGAGGACCCTTCAGGAAGGCCTGCTGATATCTGTGAAATAAAAAAAAGAAATACAGAAACAGAAATACATTTCTGTTTAATTTTTATGGCCTGGACCCGTGGTGCCTGTTGTATTTAAACTCTGATATTACAGATACTACAGATATTGCCATAATAGTCTTTTAATTTTGAAAAGCCCAACAGAAAATTGGCCAGTCAGGATTACATTTTCATTTTCATTTACCTTATTTGGTAGAAACAGCCAAGTGAGCTCTCATATCCTTTAGGCCTTCAACGGCTGAACTGAAGGCCTTATGTGTCTGATTATCCACCAACTTAGTAAGGTCCTGACTGTAAAATCAACTGTCAGGACCAATCAGCTGATATACAATGGATGTAACCAGTTTCCTGAGGAAAAAAGTCACTTTAGGCCTCTCAAAAACTACGAGATGTTACTGATTGCAAATACAAGCTGTAGTCTAACCAGGTTTCAATCAGTTGTCAGAAAAAGTTGACAGCGGTGGCAGCTCTATACCAGGATTCTTTACTGAGAGAGTAAACTGTACTCTGCAACACACAAGCCCAAAAATGATCATACCTATTACAAGCTATAAACAAAACACAGAATGGCTTTTACAAGTTCTTAATGTCCAGTGGGGTCTGACAAGGGGCGCAATCAGAAATTCACAATATTGTGGATTTTTTGGGACTAGAGTTTACATAATTGCCAAAACTGAAGGCCTAGGTCCAATGGTCATGGTTTAATACTGTATGTATGAACACATTTGTATTCCAGTGGTTCCCAGTACTGCTTTAGGAAAGCTGCTGTCCTGCATATTTCAGTGTTTTTTTTCACTCTTACAAACTTAATCAGACAATTAACCAGCCCTTCTTAAGTTGGGCGTATTTGAAATGTGCAGTGCGGGGATTCTCCAGGACCTGGATAGGAAAGGGCCTTATGCAATGACACCATACTTTTCGGTATTGGATGATGGTGAAAGGGAAGCAAACAAAACTATCGACAGGGTTTTAATGGATTTTATGTTATTTTGTTGTTGAATTTTATCATTGCATCAGAATAATTATATCATAATTATTAACAAAACAGTGAATTCAGTAAAGTTTTACATTAAAAAGAAGCAAGCAAAGTTTATTTTGGACAAAAAAGTGAATACAGTTTTGAATATTATTATGGAAACATGGGCTCAGATGTCAAAGAGCACACACTGAAGTCAATTCTCTGTCCTTGACTGGCCATAATGGATGTGAGGAGACACACTAGAACACACACACTCACACACACACACACAGAACTTAAATTGTCCTTGTTAGAATGATCTTGAAACTTTTTAAGCCAGACAGACATGCCATCGGCTGTGGACATTCTTACTTTGCAGATCATCACAGTGACTTTGTTGCAGCTCCTTTAGGCCCGAGGCACACAGGGGCACCTTTTCCACCCTCCTCCTGTCATTATAGGTTTGGAAATCAGAGTGCATATGTGGACCTCAGGCATATGTGCCGATCAAAGAATGAGAAGCAGGTTGGACTCAGTGTTTTACTCTTTTCCTCACAGAGAAACGGCATGCGTTTGTGTTTGCATCTGAGTGTGCATGCATGCAAAGGCTTTGAGAGTGATGTCCTTTGAATCAGTCACTCCTACATCATTAGTGTATCTGAGGCAGTGTATAATTCTTTTTTTCTTTCTCATAAAGCTTGTGGTGCCTGAGGGCTTTTTGAAGGTAAAAAAGGTATCAAAACCAGTGTTGATAAATTAGGAGATTTCTGAACTCCTGTGCCGTTGGGATGTGGAGAAATACACGTTGTTCTCTGAGAAAACTGATTTGACCTCTTTGAAGTAGGTTGATAGTTGACATCTCATCTGTGTAATCTATTATTTAACTGTCTCTCTGGTCAGTGTGTTTTTCACTTCACTCTAAACAACATCAATACTGAAATTAATCAAAAAACATTCAAAGCTGTAGAAGCTTTTTTTTAATCTGTGTAACTTCAGACCAATGAGTATAAAATAGTGCGGAGAGAGAGAGAGAGAGAGAGAGAGAGAGAGAGAGAGAGAGAGAGAGAGAGAGAGAGAGAGAGAGATAGGGAAGAAAGAAAAAGAAAAGGGAGAAAGAGAGAGAGAGAAAAGAAGGGAGAGAGAAAGAAAGGAAGAGTAAAAGGAAAAGAAAAAGAGAAAAATAGAGAAAGAGGGGGAAAATGAGCAAGAGACAGAGAGCAAGGCAGAAATAGAGGGATTTGGAGAGAGGGGGTATACAGAGAGAGGGGAGAAGGCAGAGGTGCAGAAAAAGAGAGGGACAAATGGCTGCTGTGCAGGGTATTGGTTGGGAGATCAGGGTACAACAATGGCTCTCAGAGAGTTTGTTCACTAATTTGGAAAAACAAGGCACCATTCAGCACTCCTGACCCGCTGTTCTAACAGTGAGAGCTCACAGAGAACAAAGCTGAAACCTGAACAAAGAGAAGCTTTCAACATGCTCCATTTCTCTCCTAAACCTTGACATCGCAGTCATAGAAGCATGAAAGCATATCTGTATAGCCACAGGCTACAGAGTGAGACCTTTTATTTGTTGTCTTGTATTCTTCTGCATGTTCAAGGCATGCCAGTTTCCTCCTGTTTTGTGGTAATAACTTTTCTTCTGTATGCATACATGTACAGCTGAATTGCATATCAGTGGTCAGGAAAAGGTTTGTTGGCATACAACCCAAAGGTTTCAGTGATATAGTGTTTCACTAAGAAGTGGATTTTGGCCTTTTGGGCCTACAGAATATAACTGACAGTATTTATTGTATGCCAGCACCTTTTAAGAAGGTGAATTCCTAATAATGTGCTTTCTGTTCCCATTTCACATCAATCTGGTTCATCCTGTCTGAGCAGTTTGAAGTTTATTTTCATGAACACACACATACACCATCCCAAGCTAATGTCTAGAGTTGTGCAGAAAAACATTACTGTTCCTATGTGTACCGCCTCTGTTTCCTTCATTATCATTCATGCATAATGAGTGAAAGGAAGAAAGAGTTAAAGAGACACATAGAGCCAAAAACACTGAAGCATGCAAGCTAGAGCTGACCTTGAGAGAGAGAGAGAGAGAGAGAGAGAGAGAGAGAGAGAGAGAGAGAGAGAGAGAGAGAATAGCAAAGAGCTACACAGGTGTGCCCGCTCTGCGAGCTCTCACAGGACAAAAAGGTTTCTCTGGCCTCCAAGCGATGCTAAACTGTGGCTGGCCCTAAACACTGACACAGACCTCACCATTTGCCTCCACCAGCAGAGAGGGGAACCGTGTTCACAGAAGATAACACATACTTTATATACATACACACACATCTCTCTCTCTCTCTATATATATATATGTATATATATATGTGTGTGTGT
>JBBIGA010000138.1:19591996-19602196 GCA_037576975.1 Alestes dentex
GATAGGACTAAATGGAGACAGATGATTCGCTGTGGCGACCCCTGAAGGGTAAAGCCGAAAGAGAAAGAAGAAGAATAGGTCTATGGGCTATTCAAAACATGTCATGAAGTTCTTTGTACAAAATCACTCACATAAGGAGATCTCACCAGCTTAATTCTTCACAGTTTCAGTCCCTTTCAAAACAAGCCGTTTCAAGCCTGTCTCCCTTTTATGCAAACAAGCTGTTGCTGGCCACGCCCCACCCATCTCATCCCATGCTTAAGCTGCGCGTTTAACTTCTGGATTTTCCATTAGAATCCATGTCCTTAACACCAGTTAAAGTGTTTATTTCTTTCTATCTTTCCTTCCATCCCTTCAATCTGTGACAGTGGTCCTGGCCTGTATGGTGACCAGGCTGAAGGAAGGGAAAGAGAAAGAGTGAGAGATACACTAGGTGGACAAAAGTATTGGGACACTTAACACACATGGAAAAGGCAGAAAACAGGTGGTATCCAGCCCTATTCGTTCGACCCTGAGTCAGACCCAGAGCAAGAAGAACACAACACTTCATGTGTGCCGGTAGACATTGCGCTCAGCTTATCCGTGCTCGTAAAACTAGCAGACGTAATGGTGGATCTTTAATCGGGTGTTGGGGCGCAGCGGAGCACGCCTTACCGTATACGTCCACGGGAACAAAACACGCATTTTACGCCGGATTGGTGTATTTTCATTTCTTTGTCTTAACCAGTAGCGGAGACAGATGAGGGGCGGTTCTATGCAAACTGGCCCCCACCTGACGTCACATGGGGGCCCTCCGTCCATACGGCTCATTTTGAAAGGGCCTGAAACTGTGAACAATAAAGCTCTTTATGTGAAAGTGATTTTATGTAAAGAACTTCATGAACATGTTTTGTGTAGCCCATAGACCTGTTATAACTAAGTTTTGCATAATAGGTCTCCTTTAAGGGTTTTCATGAGAGACAGTAATCAAATTTTAAGCCTGAACTTCAGAGATGTTTACAAGAAGTGTGGGAATAAAATGTCTGCAGATTTCTGCAGAAGAATTGAAAGCGAGACTCCTGAAAAGAACGGAAGCTGTGGTAAAAGGCAAAGGGGGGATGCAGGTTGTATTTAGTTGCTGAAGCTTCTTTTCTGTTAAATTTGTTTGCTTTTTCCTGATGCTGAAAAGGAATAACTCCATTTAGATTGAAATTGAAAAAAATGAAAGGGTTCTCTTGACTTTTGCCACGTACTGTACTTTGAACTTGTTTATTCCTTTTACTCCCAAAACATTTCTGTTTTGCACAAGGTTTTCTTACCACAGTGACAGTATGTTACTCTTTCATAGTGCTGAATTTGTGCTCTTTCAGGTCTGGTAATGCATGGGAGAGGTTAGAAGGGGCTGTGTGTGTGTTTTCTGGCCTAGGTCCGAGAGAAGCATGGCGGTAGGCCACGTATGCAGGTTTTGAAATGAAACGATGTTATTACCAAAACCTGCTTAAAGCTGTCTGGCTTACTAAGCGCAGGAGCCATTGAATTGAATCAGACTATGTGGAATTTGGCTTGAAAGGCTTTCTACAAGTACGGTTGGATACCTCAGCATTGGCTGCTTTCCCCTTAACCTCCCATTGCACTGTTCTCCCACCTCCAGATAAATAATGGAAGTCATTTAAAAGAGTCAGAAGCTCTTTCCTCCTTTGAGTGAAGTGTGACACGTGGACGTGGTTGAACAAGTGATCTGCCGCGATAGGGCAGTTTTTCCTTTCCTTTTCGATTCCTTGGAAGATATCTGTCCACTTCTCTTGTTACTCCTCTTTTCTTTCTGGATAGAGAAATACGAAGCAGTTGCACTGCAGACAGAGCAGCTGCTTGTACTCATTTGTCTTTTAACACTTGGTTTCTGGTCTCTGTTTAAATGTTAATACAACTGAGGCAGCTTCAGGGAGTTAATGAATAATTACTGTCAAAGAAAATTGAGGGTATAGTGCTTGGCATCAAGTCACAAAATACCAATTTGCACAAACTAGAGGTTGCGTTGACTAGCCGACTAGTCGAGGAGTAAATTTACTTTTCATCAGTGGGGGCAACAGTTGATGCGATTACTGTAGAACAGTGCGGATGGCCAAGAAGATTCTGAAATGTGCAGTGATTTTAGTGTACAGTTGACATCAGGCGCTCTGTTTTACTTTTTGAACAGTGTTTGATTCAAACATTAACTGAAATACAGCAAAAATGCATAGCTCACCACTCAAAACACAGCATCTACCACTAGAGCCTGGACTTGAGATTGCTTTTTGAATGAGTAATGTGTAGTCTACTGGATGTGTGTGTGTGTGTGTGTGTGTGTGTGTGTATATATATATAATGTATATGCATATATATATGTGTATATATATATATATATATATACACACACACACACACATCCAGTAGACATATGTATACATATATGTATATACACACTGTATATGTGTGTGTGTGTCATTAAATTCTGAATCTTCTGTGTGTAGTTATGTAGTTCTGTTCTCATAATGTTTCAGCCAGCTTACCAGCTTACTACTGATGCAAGTTTCCTGTTGAAGGCCTGACACACTCTCTGAAACCCAATCTAACCGAAGTAGGGCAGCTATAAAAGGCAGAGGAATATTTCTCCAAAATTCAGTAGCCCTGCTGAGAAACTTGCTGTTCTGGATGATGTTTTCTGAAGCAGAAGAATGAGGTAGAAAAAAAAAACGAGGCTCACATGTGCTCTTTTTGAAGTTCTGTCGAATTTCTAGTCCACCCCTCCTCCTCCTCCTCCTCCTCCTATATGATCCAGAAAACCTGACTCATTCTGTACTTTAAAAGTTATGTTCAGCTGAAAGCATGCCTATTGAATGACCGCGCTCTTTTAAGAGCGGTTATGGCTTAAGTCTAGACGTTTTAATGGAATGTGTATTCACTGTTGGAGCATTGCACTCTCAGGTTTCCTGTGCTGTGGGAGACAAAGATCAATGAGACATTTAGCCCGACTCTTCATCCAGCACTGTGCACTCCGGGGGCAAGAAGGCGCCATCATTCTCTCATCATATAAAGCACCGTCTATTAGATATGGAAGCCGTTTTCCCTCATAGAAGTATTTTGTCTCACTGTGATGAACAAATTCACATATGAATCGCTATCATATCGACCGTGGGTCACATCAGGCTGTAACCTCAGCTTTACAGACTGGCAGTTTGCTTTTTAGGGGGTTCTTTTAGGCCAGTTCACAAATTAAAAAACTGTACAATAACAGCCTCCAACATTCAGTTTTGCCAACACCATGCTCTATCATGCTTTCTGGGGAAAAAGGACCATGTGCAAAGATTTCAGTCCATGAATAGTATTGTTTTTGGTAAGGTCTCTGTGCATATTTGACTCACTAGACCAAGTCAGATAAATATAATTCCAAAGTGAAATTTATTATATGACCCTTCGAACTTCTCAAGGTGTTAGGTTACATTAAACAGCCATGGGCTCATATAAGCACCTGACTGAGGATCTGAAACTGAAAATAATTGGCTTTCCAAGGCAAGAGAACAATACAAAGAAATCTAAATTAGGAAACTGAAGATTAGTAGAGCTGTCAAAATCAAGACACGACATGGAAGACCAAGGAAAGTCACTGAAATTGTTCAGAACTGCCCATAAGTTTATCAGGTATGCAAAGCAAAGCCCCCAACACAGGACTGGGGCATGGGGAATGAAGTGCTGCATACATTAAAATTAACCTCAAACTATTTTTAGAAACCAAAAGATTGACTTTCACCATCACCAGACTTAAATAGTACTGAAAATCTGTGATTAGACCTGAAACTGCTGTCCATGCAAGACAACCTATGAATACTTCTGAACTAGAAACAATCTGCAAGGAAAAGTGGAAAAATTCTAAATGAAGAAGAGAAATAGACTGTTAGCTTACTGCAAGAAACACTTGGTTACTGCAAGAAACACTATCATCTCCTTCTTCTTATCAGTGCTGAGGGTAAGGTTGTTGCCCTCACACCATGACACCAGACTGGCCACCTCTCTCCTGTAGGCTGCTTCGTCCCCTCCAGGGATTTAGTTACTTTATTAAACATGACAGTTGCATTACTCCTAGTGCAAAATGTATCTATTTAATAGCAGTAATGGTATTCATGATAACACAAATAATCCTACATTTTATGTAGCACTTTTCTTATTCCCATGGTTGCTTTACAGAAGCATATTTCACTAAACAGCAACATAAAACAATGCATTTCTCCCTTTCATCCTGGAGCAGCCTTTCAAAACATGTTCTTCTTGTGGTTTGAGGTTGGATTAAATCAGAAGGTTCATCTGAGGTCAGTTCTGTGGTCTCTGTTAGCATGGAAACTCATGACTTCTCATTAACTAGAACGCTTAACTCTAGACACCGTCTGGCCACAGAAGCAAATTGAGCAAATCGCTCACAAAACAATTTAGGTCTTAAGTGTGAATCAGTTTTCATGATAAACAGATTCAGTGTGATGGTGTGAGAGGTGAGGAGAGCAGGTGACGGATTTGATGGCTGTACTTTACTGAGCTTAAGGCGCTCTTGTGTGTGTCCCCTGTGCCTCAGCTGCAAAAACACCTCCAGTCCTCCTTCCTTCTCACTTTTTCACTCTCTCTCTCTCCCTCTCTCTCCTTCTCTTCTGCCTCTCTCCCTCCCTCTCTCTCCTTCTCTTCTGCCTACTTTAGACTGGTTTTCCACCCTGTCTGCTCCTTTTATCCTGCTTTGTTGAGTTTTGAGCTTTCTCCTCTTTCTCATCCTTCTATCCTCTCCTCTCTTGCGTGGCTCTGGCGGTCCCTGTACGTCTCCGGGCCCTGCCCTTGGCTGGACTCTAATTTTAGAGGGTGAGAGGAGCGGCCGGCCAAGGGAGAACAGGGTGTGCTTTCAGTAACCAAACAGCCTTCCACCTTAATTACCCACAGAGTCACCACAGTAACAGCCTCCCTGCAGCTCCGTCTCCGCTGACTTTGGGTGGGCTCAGAGGCCCTGATCAACGAAATGTCCCAAATCAGGAGTAAATCCGGATATCAGGCTCAGAATCAAACATATCTGCTCATTTTGATTTTTTAATTTTTAAATCTTCCTTCTTTTTTGTCCCCAGAAGGTTCCCATGGATATTTACATTTAGTGTATGATTTTCTAATCCTATCTCTAAAGAGCACCACTTTCTGTCCCCAGTGATAGTATTCTCTGTCTTTTCTAGACTGTATAGAAACCTTCAGAGTCTTATATATGGCTTTCTGTGAGTGAAATGTTGTAACTCTTTGTTGAGCTGTTAGTAAGCAATGAGGGGTGAAAGGAGAGAATCTCCTGCTGCAAAAAAACCCAGCTCACCAAGATCTCTATTGCTGAGATAAAACAGGCAACACGCAGGTTTCTTGATGGAATTTTTTTTTTTTACAATTTTCACCATAAAATAGGATTTTAACAGTATAAAAAACAGCTACTGACCAGCTCACATCCACAAAAATCTAAATCCAGTTTGCTTCCACTTTTGTGACTGAGAGACCTCCAAGAAATTTGCATTTTATTGCTACTGTGAATAGGTGTTAAGAGCAGTGCCCTGGATATTTGCATTTTATTTTCCTTTATTTTACTTTTAGCCCCATTCCCATCCCTTTCTGTAGCTCATTATTTATGTTTTCATCCATATTGGTCACACTCTTTTTTTAAGAAGTAAACAGAGCTCATGACGACTCCTTACATTTTATGTGTACAGTCAATAAACTGCATCGATCAATTTCAAAACAAAGACTTATTTATTTAGCCCATTCTCTGGGGATCTGCTAGAGAGCAGTGTTTATTTTTAATACACTGCTGCTGGAGGAGTCTTATTTTGATACAGAATACAGTCTTTATCTTTCAGCTGAATTAATCTGGATGGGTGTGGTCAGATTATAAGGCCACTAAAATTAAAAAAACACATTAAGTTTGCACAGCTGGACTGTGTGTTTGCAGTGCTTTTAGCTGAACTTTGTCATTTGTGTTTGTGTACTTGTGTTGAGTATATTTTTGGCCTTGGACATGGGAACTGTAAGGACAGCACTGTACTTGCTTTTAGCCTGTACATACCAGCGAGGGCAGTAGACCACAGTACCATAACAAACTGAACAAACTATGACAACAGACATTTCTGTGTTTCCTATTTTGCCTCAATAAACAGCAAAATTGCCTCCTCTGTCATCATGTTCATAGCTGATCTTTCAGCACTAAAACAGAGACAGATATGGCTTTTAATCCTCTACAGGGAGGCGCTGTGCAGACGAGTGTGTGAACAGTGCTTGTGATTGTTACACACAGTGGTGTTTCTGGACATTCTGGTGCTCTAGGCGAGATCCAGCAGGGGGAGGATGAACGACAAATGTAGAAATGGGTTAGCCTGAGGATATGAGGCTAAATATGTTACAGAGTCAAATCATTCAGGTTAAGGTCTTAATATTATTTTTGTGTTTTTTCCCCAAGCTGTCAGCTCTGTGTCCTCAATTTATAGGGAAGACTTTATTTCACAAATGAAGACCTCAGCACAATTCTTTGCGGAAACATGACTGAAATTATTAATTCAGCTTCATAATTCCCGACCTCCCACATTCACCAACAGGCTACAGATGGTGAGCGTGCCCTGGGTTCCGAGCAAAGGACTTGGCAGCGCCAGACTATTTTAATCAATGCCTGGAGTTGCCCTGAGAGAATCCCTAATGCTTTGTTATGAAACCTTCCTGGTTCTGTGGCTGGCCAGACAGAGGCTTGAAGAATGTGCTCCGTTCTGTACTCTTCTGTATGGCAACGGTGGCGCGGGGAGTAGAATGTATTCACTGATTTGTCCCTGTTACGTCCTGCTTCTAGCTGTCAGACGGAATTGAGTCACATCTGGTCTCAGCGTCCCGCGAAAGAAGAGGAGATAGATTTGGCAAATCTACCAGCTGCTAAGAGCGCAAGCCAGCGCCCGTCACTTGGGACGTCATTAAGCAGCGAACGGAGGACAGACAGAGAATCACCAACCTGTCCGTTTGACCCCCTCCCCTCTCTCCCCTCTCTCCTCTCTCCTCTTTCTCTGCAGCTGTAACCATCCCTCAAACTCTCTACCACTCTTTCACCATCCTATTGCTTTCTATAGATTTTCATTGCTCCCTGCCCCAGCACTCTCTCTTTGCTTGAAGCTCCCTGTCTCTTTCTCTTGTCCCACCTCTGTCTGCTTTATGTCTCTTAGTCTTTCGTATTTTCTGTTATTTTCAGTATTTCTATATTTCTCAGATAGGCTGACTCTCCCAAAGTCATGCTTTTGCCAACTGGGTCCACATGTTCGGTCTCCCAGCCTTTCTTCACTCATCAGTTTAAGTAGACCTGTTGAGGAACTAAATGCTATGGGACTGGATCCAGCGCTCATGTGCTGCTCATGTGCTGCTGACTGCTTTTGAATTCTGCTCAGGCTGCAATTGTTCATTTGGCTGCTCATTTCCATTCACGGCACATAACACAGGTTTGACGGACAGGTGTATGGGAAATGCAGGGTTGTGATGCTGCCTAAGGGCTTAATTTAGGATAGACAGCTAAACGTGCGAAGGAAAGCTCCTAAAAGGCATTCGTTTATCTAGGCAGCCGGGTAACCCTCTATTTCATAATCCATCTTTGCACATTCTAATATGTGAGCTTGGGTTTTAGGCTATGTTCACATTACAAGCCTTATTGCTCAATTCCAATTTTTTGCTCAGATGCAATCTTTCTGCCTTGACGGTTAATGTTCATGTCTGTAAAGGCATTTTTTTTTTCCACTGAGCGGGGTTGTACTGCATCCAAATCCCAACCTGAAACTATCTGTAACCTGGCGGGGTACCTGTATCTGTTTCCTTTCACATGACAGAACTCTGAAAGTAGATGGGGTTCTCTAGAGGTTGTGTGGTGGTCACATTGTTTCTCATGGAAATTTGTTGTCAGAAAACAACAGTAATGACAGTTGAGGAGCTTCAGGGATCTACGTTTTACTCTTTATTTGGATTCAAATGAAGAGTCACAGATAGATTCCGCCAGAAAATGGTGATCGTCTGGCTTGAAGTGCATATCATAATTATGAGTTCTGAGCACATGAATGAATGGTCAAACCAAGTCGTATACACTAGTGGGGACGATACCCGAATTGACAAGTTGTGATGTCAAAACATGACTCGGAGCCAAACATCAGTAGATGGTAAGATGTGAATTTTTAAAAAGCCATCATATTTCTTAAATGCTCTTACCAAATCCATTTCATAAACAGAAAGTTAAATAAGTGAACAGAACTGCCATTTGCACTTGCTTTAGTGAGAAATTAACATCATTTGCGGCAGCATGGTGACTGGCTAGCCAGCTAGTCACTGTATGTTGTTGGTCTTTATTCATTTATAAAAGCAATTTTGCCCATAAAAAAAGGTGTGCCTATCACTAATGTGTGATGTCTTTGATAAAACAATAGCTACTAAAACAATTATTTTTTCAAAAGTTTACTCGTGTTTCTCCAGCAGTTCCCCCCTCAGTACTTGACTTATTACTCCTGCGTTTATCCTGCGCCAACCGCCTCTCAGCAGTGATCTCGTTTTCTTCCTTCCCCATTAATTGTGCAAGAGCAGGCGTTGTGAGTGTGAAAAGTTCCTGTGGTGTGTATCGTGGAGGTGTTGGCCTGCTCTGTATTCGCAGGCTTGAGCTGCTCTTTGGCCCGTAGTGACTTTAACAATCCCAGCGAGCCCAGCCTGCCACAGCCTCCAGCACAGCTCTCCAGGGCTGCTGCTGGCCACTTCAGCTCCCTAAGCGTAATTGCTTTATGGTGCCCCCACCACGCAAATATTTGGAACTGAATTCTTATTTAACCGAAAAATGGGTACAAATAGGAAAACAAGAGCGATACAATGGCAGTATATATTCATAATACACTGCAGTATATATTACGATGCAGTTCATTATACAACTGCATGAATAACGTTAGCAGCTGGTTGAGAACTATTGCCACTTTCTCACCATAATTGTACATGGCTGCACTGGCACAATCAAAAAACCCACTGGGAGATGGGGGGAGGGGGGGCTCGATAATGAACTTAATTACTTTGAGCAGTTTTGTATATCTTGAATGACCAATAACGGTCTAATGTTGCCAACCGTAGTTGTGCTTTATCATAAATGTAAATATTTCATCATACTGAATACTAAGATTATCATATGAATATTTTTAATACTATGAATATTATGCTATTATGCTTATATTTAAGACTGTTTTGTTGCCCTCAACAGCACTTGCATGATGCGTATGAATGTAGCGGTGGCCTTGGCGCTCGAGCATCGCATCGTGGTGGAAAAACTGTTGACAGGGAAATGCATTAGACTGAAGAACAAAAAAGAACAGTACTTAAGACTATGCGCACCGTAACCGTTCATGTATTAGTGATCCGTGTGCCTGGGCTCAGCTGTGGTGGCGAGGGAGAAACCGTGGCACTCTTGGCTCTCCTTGAACCGCCTGGCAGCACGTCAGCACATAACATCACACACAAAGGCCTGGAGTCTCTGAGTACTTCGCCTACTAATGAGATCTCCCTCTCTCTCTGCCTCTCTCTCTCTCTCTCTCTCCCTCTCACTTTCTCTCTTCGTCTCTCTCCTTCCTCCTCCAGGTTGTGTTTAATCTGCCGTAAAAAGAAAGCCCCATCTCCGCTGGCCCTTCTTCCCTCGCTGCATTCAGTCTGCTTGCTCTATTGTCTTGCCTACCAGATTGTTTATGAAATAGTGTAAAAGGGGATGAAAAAAAAATACAGGCAAAAACGAGAGGCAAAAATACTGGGAGGCAAAACAAATGATGTAGTAGACATTATGAAAGGTCTCTCTCTCTCTCTCTGCTTTCTTTTCTTGGTCTGTGAGTAAAATTTGTAATATAGGGCTCAGTGTGGATCCTATTCTGCTTCAGATTAGCCTCTCACTCTCTGTTCCCAGTGGGATCAAACAAGATCTGTACCACACACTGTAAAATAGATGCCTTTCATAATCAATGTGGTGTAAAATCAACATGGTTTGTGTTGGTGAAATGAGATTATGAGTAGGAGAACAGCAATAAAATTATATCATCTATATTAAACTAACATCACCTTAAATCTATATATATATATATATACACACAAACACACACACACACACACACACACACACACACACACACACACACACACACACACACACAC
>JBBIGA010000138.1:19614600-19663927 GCA_037576975.1 Alestes dentex
AGAGAGAACGAGATAGAGAGAGAGAGACAGAATGAGAGAGAGAGAGAGAGACAGAACGAGAGAGAGAGAGAGAGAGAGAGATTGACAAGAGGGAGAGAGAGACAGGAATGATAGAGAGGAAAGATAGAGAGGAAGAGAGTAGAGAGAGGGAGAGAGAGAGGAATAATACAGAGGAAAGCTAGAGAGGAAGAGGGTAGAGAGAGAGAGAGAGAGAGAGAGAGAGAGAGATCTTTTATTCAATTTAATTTCTGGGAACCAAAAAAAAGATTAAATTATAATGACCAATTTACTGTAATGTACTGCATAAGATTATTATTTATGTATAATAATTCATTTTAAGTTACCTGCCTTCAGATTTAATAACAATTTGAGACATTCTGATTGTTAAAAAAAGTTTAGATGATCAGATTTAATACGATCAAGACTGAAGACTTCCAGGTTTCTCTCTTGTAAATTTATTCCAGTGAAGTCCCTTTTAGTAATCTGAATTGTAATGAAACTAGAATTGAAAAAAATGGGACTTTTATAATTAATGACAAGAAATATAAAGGCATAATTCACTGTTCATTGTCCCATGAAATCTAATGCATTTAATAAATACATTAGAACATAATGATGTTTGTATATATCATTATGTTCTAATGATATTGTATACTGCATAATTAATGATTCCAGTATAACACTCCTCTCAGTCTATCCTCAACTCACTTTTATGTCTACACTAATCAGCTACAACATTCAAAGTGCTGACAAGTGAATAACATTGATTATCTCATTACAATGGAACCTGTCAAGGGGTGTATGTTAGGCAGAGAGTAAACAGCCAGAACTTGAAGTTAATGTGTTGGAAGCAGGAAAAGTGGGTGAAGTGTAACTTCACAAGGGCTCACAAAAGACTTTGACAAGGGCCAGATTGTGATGGCTAGACGACTGGATCAGAGCATCTCCGAAACAGCAGGTCTTGTGGGGTGTTCCTGGTCAATACCTACAAAAAGTGGCCCAAGGAAGGACAATCAGTGAACCACAGGGTCATGAACACCCAAGGCTCAATAATTTGTGGGTGGGAAGCAAAGGCTAGTAGCTCTTCCCACAGAAATTGGTGAAATAGTTCATACTGGCTATGATAGAAATGTGTCAGAACACACAATGTACTGGAGCTTGCTATATAGGAGCATGGAGCCACTATACATGCCCTGCCCCCCACTTTTAGAAATCATTTGTTTTGTTCCCACACTTATCCACCCAGCGCTGTCTCCATCACTTCAAAAGGGCAAGCTGGCTGAGGTAGTGTCCCCGCCCTACCACGCTGCGGAAACTGTTCAAGAATCGTTTGAGGAACATGACAAAAAGTTCAAGAGGCCTCCAAATTTCCCAAACCTCAGTCTGGGCTAGCATCTATGGGATGTTCTGCACAAACTAGTTTGATCTTTTGAAGTCCCATTTCACAATTTAAAGGACTTAAAGGATCTGCTGCTAAATTTTGGTGCCACATACCACTACAAACCTTCAGAGGTCCTGTGGAGACCATGTCTGGAATGGTCAGAGATGGTCTGGCAGACCTTTACAGTAGATAGGTGGTTTTAATGCTATGGCAGATTGGTGTATTATGTGAGAGATGCCCTTCATACTATTTTTCTGATTACGAGGGGTATTATTTAGAGCCTGGATGTCATAACACAGGCAGAGATTGAGGTCAGTGACTTTTCAGAGGGACGTTGTTTGATTTGAGTGCTTTTATCTTCCAGCGTCCCCATCAAACCCAGTCACAGCCATCATTCGTGTGCGCTAACGAGAGATCATGAAGACAAACAGCATTAATAAAGTTGACTTATGCGTTTTAGTGCCTGTCAGCTCAGCCTGTGGTGGTCGGTGGTACACATGTAGAGAGGACAGGATGAACTCGCCTTTCTTTCGCTGCCTTCAGGCTGTTCAGGCTCAAACAAAAAGAAAAAGGCATCGTCATCTCTCTCTCTCATTCTTAATCTCACACTTGCTCACTTGCTCACTTTTTCTCTGCCACTTTCCTTTTTTTTTAAGTCCTCCCTCTGAGAGACACCACAGCAGGCCAGTCCACATGCCTCTCTCTCTATCTCTCTTGTCTCTCACCATCCGTCTTTATTCTCTCTCTCTCCTCACCTCTTTTCTTTCTCTCATTTTTCTTTTCTTTCAGTCTCTTGCTGTCTCTCTCACCAACGCTCTCTTTTTCTCTCTTTCTCTCTCTCTCTTTACCTCTTTACTTTCACTGTTCCTTTTTCTTTTCTCTTAGTTTCAATCTCTCTTAATGTCTCTCTCACCAGCTCTCTCTCTCTCTCTCTCTCTCTCTCTCTCTCTCTGTCTGTTTCACCTTTTATTCAGAACACAGTTTGCTCTGAAGGCCTGGAGTTTGTACTCAGGCCTTCAAAAGCAGCATATTTTAACCACAATGGCTTGAAAAGCTACACGACTGCAACAGCTGCAGCTTTAAAGGCAAACAATGTGTGAGCAGTCACTGCTGGGCTGGCACTGAGGTGAAGATTGGGCTGGAAGTGGCACAAATCTGATTTTTTTCCCTAAATGTGACATCTGATTTATTTAGCGCTGTGAACACTGATCAGATTTGATCCACTTTGGCTGTCTTCACAACACTAGCCTTTCTCTTGATTTGTTGATCAGATTCTATCTACCTGAACTGTTCACAATTATATCTGTTAATGGCCCATAAGTCTGTCTGTCACTGCTGTGAAGACACCTCTGTCCTAAAGCATCCCACATGCTCAGATTCTACCTAGTAAAAGCTGCTGCTGACGTGAGGTGTGACAAGTCCATTCGCTAATAATAGCTTTAATCATCGCTCGTGACTTTCTAACACAGGAAAAAAGGGATAATTTTGAACAAAGCAGAAATGTGGATATGCACTTGTTCACAGTTGAGGCTGGTGGTCAGATTTAAGGTATTAAGCAGAGACAAAATAAGACAAAGTACGTCAGAAGGCATGGAATCATTACATCCATATCAGTTCTGATAACATGCCAGCACAAAGAAGACAATATTTTATTAGGATTTAATTTCTTATTTTTATATCAACTGAATGTACAAAATTTTCAGTGCTGACATGTCTGAAAACTGAGAGAATATTAACATAAGTTAAACATGAGTTTTTGTCACATGAGCTATTTGGAGCAACAATACACTTAATAAGCCTTTTAGCAAACATCTGTGAGATCTGTGCCATCTGAGGCTGTGAGTGCACTGGTATTTATACATTTTTAAATTGCCGTTCTGTTAAATCTATGCTATCAAAGTAGTTTTCAATAGCTTTGTTATCAAAAGCAAACTTATTTTGTATTGTTCTATAATATTATTTAGATAGTGTTGCTAGACTTCATTTAAAAGGAATGTTAGTAAATGAAGTAATCTAGAACAACTTTAGAGCTGCTTTTTCTAACTAGCGACGAGTGTGGACGTTTACATAATTTCATCCAAAATCTACTAAAGAAGAAAAGTCTGATCACAATATGTTCTGCCAGTGCACATTAATTATACATACTTTTGTTAAAAATCTAATAAATTGTTCTAAAGTAGCCGTAGTCAGAGTGCTATTCTTATCTTGAAACGTTTGGGCCTACAGTTTTGGCGGGGTTGTTGGGTTGATGGGGGAAGTCTCCATGCTAAATTTTTTTTTTTTTGTTCATGAAATATTTAGGGCTGTAGCTCTGGTTCTGTTATATCCGTTGCCACAGTTAGTAAGAAGTTCTCAAGGTGACTATGTCACCATTTATTTAAAGGACACAAAGTTGACACTTTTCCCCCATTCCATTATAGTTTCTTGCACCTTAGCACATTTACTGAGTGTTTCAATTATGTGTCTTAGACTGTCATTTACAGTCATTACAGAACTGCTCATTTTCTGGATGTTGATTTTGTATTGTAAAGACTACTACCCTCACTGGCTGTCTCAGTAGAGGGGTGCCATCATCATGGAGCTTTGAAAGTAGTGTAAGGAGTGGCAGAGAATGGACTCAGTCGTATGAAAAACAGTTTAAGGTCAAGATCTGGCAGACAGATATAACAAAGATGTTCCACAGTCGAGTTCTAATAACAGTTCCCAGTAGAACAGGGGCAGGCAGATTCATGAAAGTGAGGCGAGGCACGTAGTCCATAACAGTCAGAGCAAAATCCAAAAACCGCAAACAAGAGTATAAGAGGCAAAGCCTGAGGCATAGGTCAAAATGAATCAGGTCAAAAACACAAGGCAAAAAGGGACATGAATACAAATGCTCAGCATATCATGAAAGTCAATACTTGACAAAGTCTCATAATAGTCTCAGTCCTTAAATAATGCTAGAAGTGCAAGAAGTTCTCCAACTCTGTCCTTAGCTCGTTAGCTCTCCTAGCAGTGCAAAGCTTGAACAGGAGTGCTGAACGTCACTGGTAGCTTTTCTTTACCTGATTACTAGATAAACACTGATCCATGGTTAACCATTAGATACACCATTTATGAACAGGTAAAGAATGATATTGCCATCATTAATACAATGCTAAATTAAAATCCGACTCATTAATATAATGCTAGATTAAGGTTTTTGAGGCTTTTACAGAACACACTTTGGATGTCTCAATGATTCAGGAAAGATTTAAACTCAGAGCCTGTCTTTGAATGTTACTGCGGTCTGATAGCGTAGCTCTGCCAAATTTACTCTAGTGAGGACAGAATATGGTTCAGTTATCCCACAGAAAGATTGCTAACCTCAATGAAAATGAGACTGCTGTTCCAGTCACTATCACAGAAGTCTAATGAGCGTGATATGTAGGGGTTAATGTAGGATTTGGGGAGAGGGTGGTGATCAGTGAGGGATTTATTAAAATGAAGCAGTAAAGCTTTGTGGGCTTTAGAATCACATGCCTTCTGTCAAAGGGAAATTCAGCAAAACAGCAGAGACTTTTCATATTTCAGATATTAAAAGTGAAAGTGAAACAACTGAAAATGGGTTGCTTATAAGCATAGGTGTGAACTGTTAAGACTGAAAATCGTATCTGAGCAAAAAATCTGAACACAGCAATGAGACTCAGTCCACTTGAACCACACTCGACTCGCGCAGCATGTCTGTTATTGCACTGTGACAGTCCCGTCTGTCTCTGAGGACTGCCCTGAGACGTCACACTTCACACTTCACACACACACACACACACACACACACACACACACACACACACACACACACACATAGAGTCTGGCCTGCATCCCAGCAGGACTGAATGTGGAGTTGAAAGGAGGCTTTATAGTGTAAATGAAGTGCCTGTTCATTTCTTAAAAGATTGACCTTGAAATTGGAATGCGACTTTTGCACTGAAGATGCTACTTAGTCTTCTGAGTGCTGTTTTTTATCATGTGCCTTTTTTATTCGAGTGTTATTTGACATACATTAAGCGACTGGTAGGAATACATTAGTTAACTGAAGTCATTTAGAAAGAAAAGCTTTGTTTTAGAAAGTTTCAAATTGGAATTACACACAGAAAGCAGTATCGGTGCTAGAAAGCAATTTGAAATTTTGATTACAATGTCTGGGAGCAGCAGGAATACTGTGTAAGGAAAAGCTTGCAGACTGTTTGGTCAGCACCTTGTCAGGGTCAGAAGAAATAAGTAAAGAAAGGAGAGAGAAAGAAGAAGAGAAGAAGCGATCAGACGAGAGAGGAAGAAAGAGAGGGGTGATAATGGAGTTTCCTTGTTCTCCTGCTCACGCTCGCTCCGGCCTGTGGGGGCTGAGCTGTGACAGGCTTGCTGAAGTATTTAAACAGCTCGCTGCTTCCTCTCCTCTGGCCGTGGCTCCGGTTTACGCAGTGACAGATGTACAGTAATGAAACCGTCTTGAGCGTTGAAACCCTTATGACTCCCTCAAGACCTGATTCTGGTGACACTGGGATAGAGGGATGTCCGTGTGTTGCAGTCTGTGTGTGTATGCGTGTATGTGAATAGAATGAATGTCTGTGTTTGACATATTGTTCCTTTGTGACTTCAAGGAAATGAAGAGTGGATTACCTCCTACAAGAAGAGATTAAGAGAAAGAGAGAAGAGTGTGAATAAAAAGAAAGGAGAGATAATCCGCAGTATGTGATGTCTCAGCTACATTTTCATCCCCGGAGATGAAAACTCAGATCAGATCCGTGTCTAGCCTTAATAACGACACGCTGTTCATTCTGATGAAGTCTTTTGTTCATATGGACAGGGACAGATGCTGCAGTCTAAGCCAGTACATGCTTACGTCATGCAGAGTGGCTGTTTCCTGTAAATTTGCTCCCTCATGCCTCTCCTCAGAGAGCTCGGTTTTGTTTCGTGCATGTCCTTGTCCTTTGGCTATTCCACCAAAGTTACAATTGTCATATTTAAATGCCTCTGTCAGTTTGAGCGTGTGTAATTCAGAGCTGAGGCATTTCCATTTGAAAGCCCCTGCACCCCCCCCCCCCACGAGCCTGGCAGGCAGTGTGTGGCCGTCTGTGTGGACAGCTGCTGGGAGGAGGCCCAACCAAAGGGCTTGCCCAAAAATGTACCCGCCTCTGGGCGCAGGCAGGCAAAGCCCTCAGACAAATGGCTTCTAATGCATTGTTCATCATTGCTGTGTGGTCGAGTGCCTGCTCCGTTCTGAGCAGAATGGGTCAAATGGAAAAAATGTCAAATGCATGGAGAAAGTAGGGCAAAAGTTTGCTTCAAAGTGACTTCAAATGGGAAGTGTCTCTTCAGAGGAGGCCTAATGATTTCCAGGCTCTAAAAAAGTATATTTGTTATCTTTATTACATTTTTAGTCAATAAAATCATGTTGTATTTCAGACATACTTCTATTTCATTATTACATTTTGGGTAGAAACAACAAGAATCAATTCCAGAACATCAGCCTAACAGAAAATGATCCAATTAAACATTTTCCTGTGTGGTATCTAGGTAGATACAGCAAACTTTTCCATTAATTAGGCCTTCACAAGCTGGACTGAAGTTGTAACAAGTCAGATTAACCACCAACATAGTTAGAATCAACCATGGTTTCATTCCCAGTGGGTGACCAGTTTTCATAGTGAAAAATGTCACTATAGGCATTCCGGAAGGTATCTACACTTTTGGACATGCAATGTCCAAACCTTGAATTAACACAGTCATGCAAGCCCAGAAAACACCTACATTAACAAACAACTGCATTCTTAAAAAGAAAAATTTTAAAGGGTTTTTGAATATCCTTTGACTGGTTGACCAGGTGTGTGGATCTGGTCCTATACATCTGGTCCAGCAGAGTTGGATGATTTCCCTGCTCAAACACACCTGGTTCAGCTCAGCTGCTTATTGCCAGGTTTAATGGGCGTTTGAGTAGGAAAATCATCAAAATGTGCCCGACATCAACCACCCAGGCCTGGATATGAGAACTCTTTGTATCGAAACTGCATATTACGTGGAGGTTCTTAACAATGTGAATCTGTTCTTCGAACTCAGCCCTCATTTAGAAAAATGATTCATTTAAAGAATCATCGACTGAAAAGTTGTGTAGGGAACCAAAAGTGGTTCTTCAATGGAATCACTCTAAAGGCCCTTTCTGGCACGTTTATTTTTAAAAATCCTCTAAAGCACAAGCGGGAGTGAGCAAATTCATTTGTTGATGACCGTCTTCCCGTTTCTGTTCTGAAACACTAATTTGCTTAGGGAATTGAGCTGCGCTAGTATTAGCATATTTTGACGTTCAATATCCATGTCTGTTCTGCTAGCACACCTTTAAATTGGTGTCTAAGTATGAACCATGTATGTTTTCTGAATATAGGCCTGGTCACATGGGATGCCTGGCCTACAAACACTCTAAGCCAGACAGGTGGACGTTCATAATGTGCTTATATAAGCACTGTTTACTTTTTGAAACACTTTCTTTGATCAGATGGATTCAGTACCACTGGAACACACTAAGGGGGGTGGGGGTGGGGGGAGGGTTTGTGTTCTATTGGCGTGTTGAAATTGTGCAAGAGAAAGAGTTCATAGCCTATATTGTTGACGATCTTGTTGAGAACAGGGAAATAGTCTCTCTGGCAATGTGCAGCGGTCCTTAGCAGCAAGGCTAATGGCCTCCCCACTATGTTTTATTTCCATCAGCACTGCAAGATCACTGTCTTTTTTGTAGTACAAAATATCTTCATTTTTGTCAAGAAAGGTCGGCCACTTGAATCAGAAGCATTCAGTTACCTCATACGAGAATGTATTTCGGCCTTTTACAGCCTTTTTCAGCTCATGAAGCAAAGACATCACTTCGATCACAGTCATATCGTAAAACGGCATAAATGTCCCATTAAATATTAAAGCCAAAAACCGAGAGCAGCATTTTCATGTTTTCATGTGCATTTAAAGGCAGTGTAATGATCTTTATATATTTGGAGAGAAGTTCAAAATGTTTGAAAAGTGTGGAGCACTACTGTCTGCTGGTTTGATGTCGCCCTTGGCTGTTCACTCTGAGAAGTTTAAGTGAAAGGAAGAGAGCCTTTTTTTTTAATCATAACCATCTACAACATCTTTAATCATCTTGAGACTGGCTACTGATGCACCTGTGCTCTGAACCCCTGTTACCAAATGTATACTAATTGTTTTCATATGCATCAAATTCAGAGATAAAGCTCTGACCTGCCCTGCTTTTCTGAAATTCTTCACTGTATTTGTTTTAATTGTTTTATGCCAATGTTTTATGTAATTATGCCAAACACGATTACACACACAACCACACCCACACACACACACACGCACACACACACGCACAGTCACAGTCGCGGTTTCAGTCCATTGTGGATTTTCGAACCTCCCGTCTCTGAGTATAGCTGACTGTGACTGCAGGAGTTGTACAGCACGAATACGGGTTTACCTTTACATTTTCTTTAAGACTAATGAGGCTAAAGAGGAAAAGCGGGGGGTTACTGCATATATATATATATATATATATATATATATATATATGTATATACACATAGGACTTACACAGAAATAAGTTTATGTTTTAACCTGGTGTTACATGTGTAACAGCAATTCACTTAACATCATCTGTAGCATTGGAAAATGCATTTGCTTGTTTTGAGTGTTGTTTAAGAGAGGAAATGTCAAGGCTTTAAAGGACTTAGATATAATACTAATATATCAAAGTTATAATATCAATTTTGATATGCCTTAGCATCAGTCTGCCCAAAACAGCGTCATGAAGTCCACTGTAGCTAACTTACTGCCAGCCAAAGGAACATTAGCGCAAGGATACCGCACGAGTGGAAAATGGCAAATAGTCCAGTCTTTCTGATGACAAGCGAATCGGATTCGTTTAGAGAACTGGAATCTGAGACTGTAGTCTCTGTGAAAAAAAAAAATCAATGTTTTTTTAAATTTATTATGCTTTTTACTGCGGTGTAATATACTGTAATGCTGTGGTGTGAGGTTAGGCCTTACTTTCCTCTGCTTGCAACGGTTTGAAGAGAAGACCATGAGGAGCCAGTGGGCTTTAGCTGTTTGTAGTGTAACTTTGGGTTTGTTCCCAGTTTTGCCAGTCAGAAATAACCTCTACTCCCTCCTATACACTTCCACCATCATCCTGAGCTGACAGGAAAAGTTGGAAGACTTTGTAACAATATCAGATTATGAGGTGATTAGCAAAATTGTATGTTAAAGTGAAATTAACATTTTATATTTTACATACACTTTACATACTTTCTCTGGTGTGGAAAATCCATGCTGGTTTCAAATGTACTAAAACAGCCCAGCAAAGTCATATCTGATCAGTACGGGGGTGGATTGGAACACACATTGTAACGTAGACAAACTAAAGACACAACAGGCCCACTCACTTTTCTTCGATGAATGAAAGTAAGACAACCTTTAACCGACAATTTGACCTCACCTTTCATCGTCTGCAGTTTCCTTCCCTCTTTAACACACAGAGTACGATATTTAGGTCCAAAGAGGTTCAAATTTGTTGTTTTTCTTCAGTTTGTTTACTGCATGAATTTTGAAAAGAAAATGTAAAAAATGTCCAAAACAAATGTACCCTAATCAGTTCTTTCATACTCAACCTGTGCTGCTACTTCTATACTTCTACACTGCTCCTATTATTAATAAACATTTGTGACAGATGTGAGTATTTTATATAAAAGTTTTGAAGATATAGGACAAATAATCGTTCAGTTATAAAGACTGGGACAAACTCTATTACAAGCCTCTGTGTGCGTGTTCGTGCATGTGTGTGTGTGTGTTTGCGTGTGTGTGTGTGAAATAAATGAAATAAGTGTATGCTTTAACCTGGTGTTACATGTGTAACAGCAATTCACTTAACATTATCTGCAGCATTGGAAAATGTATTTGCTTGTATTGAGTGTTGTTTAAGGGAGGAAATGTCGAGGCTTTAAAGTTATTATATCAATTTTGATATGCTTTACCATCAATCTGCGGAAAACAGCGTCATGAAGTCCACTGTAGCTTACTTACTTCCAGCCAAAGGGACATTAGTGCAAGGATACCGCACGGGTGGAAAATGGAAAATAGTTTAGTTTTCCTGATGACAAGCGAATCGGATTCATTTGGAGAACTGGAATCTGAAACTGTAGTCTCTGTGAAAAAAATCAATGTTTTTTTTTTTATTTATTATGCTTTTTACTGCAGTGTAGTGAACTGTAATGCCGTGGTGTGAGGTTAGGCCTTATTTTCCTCTGCATGCAACAGTTTGAAGAGAAGACCACTAGGAGCCTGACAGCTTTAGGTGTTTGTGGAGTCACTTTGGGTTACTGGATCTGGGCTGGGTGGAAGACAGTCTTGCGGATGGCTGTGAGCAGTCATTGGTGTGTGGCTTTTTGTGTTTGAGTTGCTCTGCATATCTGGCCGACCAAGATTACTCTTCTTCACTGAATTCAGTAGACACTCGAGTGTCTGGATTTGTTTCAGTGCAGTGGGGTTTATTCTGAGTAGTAAACAATGTGCTGTTGGCTGAGCAGAATCTAATAAGCAATGGGCATAAGCAAAGGTGATTTCAGCTGTAACTTGTTGTAATTTATTACAATAAATTACTTATTTCATCACGCCCTGTGGAGCTTTATTCCCAGGGCCCCCTATTTAATAAAGCAGCCCTGGAAGCCCTTCCCTGCCTGAAGATATGCTTTGACATGTCTACTTACCTATGATGCATTGTAGCAAAGTATGTGCAAAGATGTTCTGTTGTTCTGTGTAAAGCATGCAATTCTGATGAAATAACACCACATTTTCTGTCACAATGGCTTGTGAGCAGTCTTGTGGTTCCTTTTCTTTTTTAAACACACTTTGAACTAACCAAACTGTTGTCATCAGAAACCACTGGCTTCCTTCATGACCATCTTTTCTGAATGGAATCCCACAGACTCCTCTAATAACGAGACAAAGTGACATTAGGAGTAAAGAACGATCAGTTCAATAATGCTGTGCAGCATCAAACTCCTTCATAAATCTCTAAAAGCTCTATGGCTTGGAATTACTCCCTGAACACTCTAGATATCTACCTGGAGGCTGCCCGTCGATCACTATGTCCATTGAACAGCTGATTTTTTTTTTTTTTACTACTTTTTATACTAACAAAGCCAAGATTATCATTGTTTATTTGTTGACAAGAGCAATTTATAAACCTCATATATCATAAATAATAGTTCTTATGTTTTTAATGTAAAGTTAATGTAACACAATTCCATCCTAAGTAATTTAATTTCGATTGGTTTATTCAATAGACACATATGTTACACCCCTAGAAATAAGCTCTACTCCCTCCTACACACTTCCACCATCATCCTGGGCTGACAGGAAAAGTTGGAACAAACTCTGATATTGAAGTAAGTAGTAAATTTTAATATTTTATTGAAATAAACATTTAATATTTTACATATTGTATCTACTTTTTATAACAGTATTGAAAACATAATTTTGTACTTTTTGTAAGTATTTTGATATTTTCATTATCTTCTTGTATTTTTTTCTACTTTCCTATGTTGTATTTGTACTCCCTGTAATGCACTTTATGCTGCATTTAGATATATGACATGGAGTAGATAACTAAAGTTTATTATTATTGTTATTTGGATTGTAGTTGTAGCACTCCATATCAATGGAGGTTGAATATTTAACTGAAATTGTCTGTATGAGTGTAAAATCCATGCTAGTTTCAAACATGCTATGTCTGATCAGTCATGTCTGATCAGGACCGGGATGGACTGGAACACACATTGTAATGTAGACCAACTAAAGAAACAACAGACCCACTCACATTTCTTACCTGAACTTGAGCAAATGAGATAACCTTTAATGGTTGATGACAATATGACCATCATCTTTCATCATCTGCAGTTTCCTTCCCTCTTTAACACAAAGAACAATATGGGTTTAAAATATTTAGGTCAAATAAAGTTCAATAATACTGTTTCTCCAGTTTGCTTACAGCATTAACATTAAGAGAAATAAAAAAAGAAGACCGTCCAAAACAAATGAACCCCAGTCAGTTCTTTTATACTCCACCTACTGGTGCACACAACCTTCCTTTCATCAGAGTCAGGGGCAGATTTCAGCACTTCTGTTATTCATAGTAAATATTTATGACAGGCATATATGATTATCATATATAAAGTCTTGAAAGGTATGGCACAAACAGTCGCACAGTTATAAAAACTGAGACAAACCCTGTTGCAAGCCCCTACTTCATTTTTCCTTATGTATCAAAACTAGTACTAGTACTTCTACTTATAGTTCTTTTTCTAGGTCACAGCTCTTTATTAATTAATACACAGCCTGTTTTGGCACTGTACCTTTAACATATGTATGTTAATCAGCTCATTTGTAATTTGCTGCCATGTACCTCATTCTAACAGTAGCCCAGGCTAAAACATCCATTGTAACTTCAGACTGAACGATCAGAGCTCCCTTGCTGCAGGCTGAATAGACGGAAACATGTAGATTTAATCACATCACAAAAACAGTGAATTTGAAGCAGGCAGTTTTATAGTAAATTTTCCACCAGTGGTCTGCAGGGACTCAGGAATGAATGATATGTTTTGAAACGTTTCAATTCTAATTCGCTTCTAACAGCTACTTTATTTAATAAATTAAGGCAAATGTAGTTTTCCATGATATGGGTCCTTTAATTCTTCCCACAGGCTTCTCAGGCTAGTAGTTCTACCATGATGAGATATGGGAGCCTAATTGTTTTAAAATGATTACTGTTGATTCTTTGGAAGGCTGTCATTCATTCAGATTTATTTGCACTTTTGTTTGAGGGACAGAGGTTTTGCTTGATTCAGGTTCCTCTTTTGAACCTGTGCTTTTTTAATGCTTTGTATGTCGTGGGTGTGTGATAACAGTCAAACTATTACAATCAGTCATGCGAGTTATGCTAATCTATGACTGTTTGACATGAAAAGCCTCACAGCCCTTTTGGGCTAAAGGTTCAGAGGAGGGAGGTGGTCTTGTTCTGCTGACAACTGTAAACGTAAAGACAAATTTGAAGACCTAACGTCAAAGCAGACATGAATCAGGAGGCTGGCAGAAAGCTAAACCACCTATTTTGCCATTTGAAGGACTGTGCTCTGAATCTCAGTCAGCATTGTTTGGCTAATATAACTTGAAAAGCATTTCACAATTTGAAAAAAAAACCACCATGTATTTATCATTGTTAATAAACGTTTCAGTACAATCTGGAACAGCACAGTTTTTTCACGATAACTGTATCATTCCATTGATTTCTCAACTAATTTTCTACTTTAGCATGTACAAAACAAAACAAGAAAAAAACAACTTTTGATTACTTTTTAGTTGCAGCCCGCTTTAAGAGTTTGATAATAATTCTACACTCAGATACAGATCAGACTGACTGAACTAAACCACATTTAAGCCAAATAAAATATCAGTCTGTCCTTGATGTTTTTCTTGGAGAGACGTGACTTCTTTGCTGCCCTTTTTGACACCAGGCCATCCTCCGAAAGACTTTGCCTCTCTGTATGTGCAGACACACTCACACCTGCCTGCTGCCATTCCTGAGCAAGCTCCGCAGTGGTGATGCCCCGATCCCACCAGTGAATCACCTTTAGGAGACGGTCCTGGTGCTTACTGGACTTTCTTGGGTCCCAAACCATGCCCCACGCCCAAACCCGCCCCCACGCGTAGACTGATGCGTCCCCCTCACATTAAAAATGCTTCTGACGCCCCTGAATAAATGTTGTAATCTTACTAGCAGCAACATTGCCGGTGAAGCCTTTTTAATGCAAAGCAATATTGACTGCACGTGCAGGTAACCATGGTTAACAGAGAAGGACAATGATTTCAAGTGCAACTCCTATTAAAGCATCCAGTCTGCTATTCTAACTCAATCAGCATGACAGAGTGATTTCCAGCCTGGTCCTCATCAATACTCTCACCTGCTTTAACAAGAGGATCACTGATATGATGTCAGCAGGTCCTTTTGTGGCAGGGCTGCAATGCAGAGCAAATGGGTTTTTTGGGATTACGTAAGTTCATTTTCATGGCAAAGAGGGACTTTGCAATTAATTACAATTCACCTGATCACTCTTCATAAAGTTCTGGAGTAGACACAAACTGCCATCATAAAAATGGAAGCAGCAAACTTTGTGAAAATTAATATTTGTGTCATTCTCAAAACTCTTGGCCATGACTGCACAACACAAAGCACTGATAGGACCTCAGAATATTGGCAGTATCGGCCTCAGTATGAATCGAAAAGTGCAGAAATATGTGCTGCGGAATGTGGATGTGCACATCTGTGCACGGGTTTGTTATCAGCGGAGTGGGGCTCGGAATGGAAGGCGGCAACAGCGAATTAAAGATAGGAGATGGAAGGGGAGTGATTAGCATGTAATTAGGCATAATTACTTCAACATTGTTTTGTAGGAGGCAAGAGCTGTGAAATGACCAACTGCTCTCCACTGTCTGTGTCCACCCAAAGCCCCGCACAGTATCACGCTCCGCAGCCAAGGGGAAACGACAGGCCGTAAACACTTCCAGTCAGGACCGGCTCTTTCCATTTCCACCTCTCTCTCCTCTCTCTCTCTCCCCCCTCTCACTTTCCTCTCCATTAATTTCTCCATTTTCTTCTTGGGAAGGAAAGCCTTTTCTTTTTCACTTCGCTTTTCATTCTCCCGCGACCTCCCTTTTCTTGGCTGCATTCTGTCACTTTTTCCACTTTCCTTTCAAAGAATGACTTTTGCTCCACCTGAGATCTCAGTAATGACACTTAGAAGTCCTTGCAAAGGGGGGCACCTGCTTCAGCTTATAAAACTGAGTCCCTTTAAAACACAAATAAATAAATAAATACATAAATAAATAACGTTGTGTCCAGACTGTGGTCCAAAAAATATGTCTTTCTTTTGTTGTCAGGCTAGTCATGTCAAGGAGAGCCATCTGCCAACAGCTGAGAATGTGATCTAACTCATATAAAGACTGGAAGTGTTTGAGAAATTATAAAACTGATTTTGAATGCTCTAGTGTAAAAAAGCATATTGAGAGAACCTTGGAAATGACAATAGCTCGCTTTCAGGTTCCCTTTGAGTATATAGTAAGACAAAAAAACCTGTATGCCAATAGTGTCATATTAAACTCCAGCAAAAAGTGCAGAAAACAATATAAATACAATGGTAAAATATTACTTATATCCTCCTGAGACCTGGCCCATTCATTTATGTCCTTTATAGAGAACATTTTGTTCACCTGAAGCTTCCTTAAGGATTTGGAGTTACCCCATCAAGCCCTATAGTATTCTGTAGAGGACATCCTGGGCTTTCCAGTGATGTGTGTCATGTGATGGGTTTGCATGCTGGGAACAGGGACTGCAATGGCAATACATGAGGTGCACCAAATGCAAGACGTTCCTCTGCATAACCAAAAAGAAAACATGCTTCCAGGACTATCACAGCTGAAATATCCAGAGGAAGAAGAAATGCAGAACTACTCATGTTCTATGACTTATTGAACCAAATACTCAAATATTTTTCTGGTAAACAAAAAAAATCCCCAAAATGCCCCTTAATTGCCTTAATTGCCACTGTTGAACTAAATACATGTTTTGTTGTCCTTGCAAGCAGCAGAAGACTGATACAGAATTTTATTGTTTTGATCAAACTGTATGTGTTCTTGGGTTAATATCACTTTAGAACATTGTCTAAATTCAGTTCTATTTTCACACGGAAATCGTCCTGTTGTCCTCTACAGAGGAAATTCTGGGAAATTAAAATAAAAAATATATTCAACGAAATTTAAATTGTAAGGTGTTTTTTTTTAGGCCCAAATAGACAGGAAATCACACAAAAATAGAAATTGTAAGACACTTTTTTCTTTGGTTCTCAGGAGGATATATTTTTTTTTACCTTTTTTTACCAGTTGATAAGCATCCTTCTGTCCAAAACTGCTGGACCACTTGACAAGGGCTAATTACATTCAAATTTCATTTGACCACATAAAACATCAGGTGCAAACACAGAGAGGAACCCTAAGGGTCTTCCAGGCCTTTAGGGAAGGCCTAATGATTTCAGTGAACTAAGTAAATATAGTCATTTTGTAATTTTATCTATTAATTTTGTAATTTTATTTCATTTTATACCATAGAATCAAATTTGTATTGAAACTCTGTCACTGCTGCAGTAATTCTCTTAATATTCTTAAAATGCCCAAGAGATAATTATCCAGTCACATTGTTTGAGAGAGTGGGTGCTCTTAGTGTTTAGCTGCAGTGTGGAATTTTGTTCATTTTTATTGCTCACAGTTAGTCATACAGTGCCCTAAACCACAACAACAAGTCTTTGCCACATTAATGAAGAGCCGAATGCAGTTTAAGGCAATTAAGGGGCATTTTGGGGATTTGAGTGACTATTGACTTATAGTGTTTGTCAGCTCATAGCTCCAGTTTTAAACTGAAGAAGCACAATTTAAACATCAAACATGTGTTGGCTGATTGACTACATCTGGGTGAAGTGGAAAATTGTGTAAATCTGATTCGTGGCTGGACTGTTTATTGAATGCAAACCAAGGGCCATTTTAAGGGTGCACTTTTGGACTGATTCCACCTGAGTTCTGCATGAGGTCAAACCGGACAAAGACCCTGAGGGCTGCTGTTGTGTTTACAGTCCAGATCTGACAGAATTCATCGTAGTGAGAGTCAGCAGGGCGGACGTTCCTCATTTGAGCGGACGTTCTGCTTCCCGATCCATACTAATGCAGTCACGGCTCAGAGTGGAAAAGACAGCTTTGCTTTCCTTTGTTTGCGATTCAGGGGGTGTTGTTTACTTACCAACAGACTCGCCCATGCTTTGTTAGTGATGCCTGTGCCCTGGAGCATGATGGGAAGGCTATCTCCACAGTTTGCAGCTGCAGGGAGGAGTCTACCCTATTGCATGACGACTGTGTGCACTTTCTCACTGCTAAGGCGTCCTGCTGTCCTTTTGACAGGGCAAGAGACTGTCTCCACTGGAGGAGAGAGAGAGAGAGAGAGAGAGAGAGGGAGAGAGAGAGAGAGAGAGACAGAGAGAGACAGAGAGAGAGAGAGTGTAGAGGGGACCGAGAGAGTGAAGAGAGAAGGCCATGCTCTCTTTCTATTTTCCCCTCTTTCCTCTCTGTTTAAATCCTCCTCTGCTCCGTGGGTTTGGAGTGCAGCGTTGATTGGCACCATGCTGGCAGATGTAAGGGTGAGAGAAGGGCTTCAGATGCCTGTGTGTTGTCTGAACTGTGTTTTCCTGCTCTCTAGAGGGCCCCGGTATCCAGCGCAACAGACAAATAAAAACTCCCCTGGCACAAAAGAAAGTGATAGTGTACACGGCTGCTGCTTCGCTCTCTTGGGAGTTTGTGTTTTAATTATTAGTCACGGCCCTGATCAATACACTTTCTTGCGATACACAGCTGGCTGAACTACTATAGCCCTGATAATCGATAGTGGATTTGGTGAATGACGACAAAAAAGCTACAGCTTTTCTGTTCCTGAAACTGTGAATAAAAAAATGGTGATGTTTAATGTCTCCTTGTTTAAAAGGATCATCATAACACAGTTTTAAAAGTGGTTTGTATTTTTCTGTGTGTTTTAGGCATTTATGAACATCCTCATTAAACTGGAACAGAATCAATGCTCTCCTGGAATTGGACACTGCCTTTTATTTTTCAGTCTTCTTTCTTCACTGTCTTGGTATTTTACCGCACTTAATTGCTATCTCCTTTAGTCTTTAATTCCAGCCTTTTTCTTTGCTTTATTTTGTTTAATGTCAAATGTTTCAGCATATTTAAATCATAAAGTAGTAAACAAAGTCATTCAGAGTGGTTTGATGTGAAATAGTTCAATGCAAACATACAGACTTGTATTACTTTACATTGGTGGTGAATGGAATCAAGGGTCCCAATACAAATACACTATACAAATATAGTCATTTTATTTTCTGTCCAAACCAACCAGTGGACCTACTGTCACAAGGAGAGTGAAACACGAACATACCTGGCCAGGAGTGTTCGCCCGTGTAGCGTGAGGGAAGAGCCCAAGCGCGGACAGAGGGCTGGTTGAATAACGCACGTTGTTCTTCTAACGCTCTGAAAAAGAGTTAGATTCCCACCGGAACCAATGTTCACACTCATGCTCACACAGTGAGTACTCACGTGAATCCAGAGATGAAGATGGCAGGGCGGGAGTAATGAGACTCAATGAATGAGCAAACCAGTTTCCTGTGACGCGCTCATTTCCTCTGACCTCTGCGCGTCACTTGACATGTGCATGTGAAAGTATAAATTTTTGTAGAAATCCAAACCCTGTCACCAACATGGTACAATCATCCTGGTGGGTGTCGGTGGTGATGCTGGTGGGTATAGCGCTGATTGGCTTTCCGGATGGCATCCTGGGCTTGATGCCAAAGCCGCCGACACCTGCGGACCAACTGTTGGGCTGACGTTACATCCACCTCCGGTTCCTGATGTTCAAACATCGGAGGTTGGAAACCGTAGCATACCTCAAAAGGGCTCAAACCAGTGGCAGAGGAAGTTAGCAGGTTTTGAGAAAGTTCAGCCCACATGAGGTAGCGGGCCCAGGAGCGCTGACGATCCACAATGAAACATCTCAGGAAGCGCTCCAGTTGTTGGTTGGTCTGCTCCGTCTGACCATTAGTCTGGGGATGATACCCTGATGAGAGGCTGCAGGTAACTTCGATCAGACAGCAGAAGGCCTTCCAGAACCTGGCTGTGAACTGGGGCCCTCTGTCCGAGACGATGTCCTTGGGGAACCCATGCAAATGGACTACGAGCTCTAAGATTAGTTCCGCGATGTCTTTGGCAGTGGGGAGCCTTTGAAGTGCCACCAGGTGCACGGCCTTGGAGAATCTGTCCACGATGGTTAGAATGATGTCTTTTCCATTCGACTCCAGCAGTCCGGTGATGAAGTCCAGCGCGATGTGTGACCAAGGGCGGTAAGGCACAGGAAGGGGCTGCAGTTCTCCTGAACTGGGGTTATTCACTGTCTTGGCCCTGGCACACATCACGTATGCCTGGACATACTCCTTTACATCCGTAGTAATTTTAGGCCACCAAAAGGCCCGCTGGAGAAGAGAGAGAGTCCCACAGACTCCAGGATGACCGGCTATGGCGGAGGAGTGAGCCCACTGGATGGTTTCCGACCATAATCCAGAGGGCACGACTACACATCCTGGCGGGGTTTCTGCCAGAGGGGCCTCCAAGGCCTGCCCCTGGCGGACACGATCTTCCAACTCCCACCCGAGAGGGGAAAAACTACTTTGGGTGGAATTATAGGTGCAGGGTCTGTCCGGGGATTTTCCATCAGATACACCTGAGAGAGGGCGTCAGCTTTAGTATTCTTTGACCCCGGACAGTACGAGATGGTAAAAAAGAACTGTTCAAAAAACAGGGCCCACCGCGCCTGACAAGGATTCAGTTGTTTCGCCTGCTGGATGCCTATTACATTTTGATGGTCGGTCCATACCACGAACGGGTCACGGCTGCCCTGAAGCCAGTGATGCCATTACTCCAGAGCCCACTTGATGGCCAACAGATCGTGGTCCCCTACCCTGTATCGTTGCTGAGTGGGATTGAATTTTCTGGAGAAAAAACTGCACGGATGCAGCTTCTGGTCCGGATCTCGTTGGGAGAGAACGGCTCCTACGCCCACATCGGATGCATCCATCTCCACAACGAATGGCTTGGCAGAGTCCGGGTGAATGAGAACAGGTGGAGACGTGAATAGTGAACATAACTTGTGGAAGGCGTGATTGGCTTTGGGGGTGAGTTGAAATGACGTCTTGGAAGGTCTGGTGAGAGAAGTCAGAGGTGCTGCAACCGAACTGAAGCATCAATAGAAATTTGCAAACCCCAGAAAGCGCTGGAGCTGTTTAAGTGAAGCGGTTAGAGGCCAGTTTCGCACAGCATCCTGCTTCTGGGGGTCCGTGGTCGCGTCCTGAGGGGATATGACAAACCCTAAGTACGTGGTGGAATGCTGGTGGAAAGCGCATTTCTCCAACTTACAGAACAGTCAATGGGCCAGCAACCTCTTTAACACTGCTCGGACATGCTGGGTGTATTCTTCTTCGGTCTTCGAATATATCAAGTCAAGTCAAGTCAAGTAGTTTTTATTGTCATTTCTACCATATACACAGTACATAGTAAAAAGGAAACAATGTTTCTCCAGGACCATGGTGCAACACAAGAGCAGAACAGAACACAACAGAACAGAAACAGAACACAAGTGCAAACAGGCTCAAGCACAAGAGCAACAATACAACTTAACAAGACAAGACATCGTTCAGTGCATATTGAAAATGGCTATCATATCAGGATGTCGTCTAAGTAGGCGAAGACCCAGCGACCCAGCATGTCACATAAAACATCATTGATAAGCTGTTGAAATGCTGCCGGACTATTGCACAAGTCAAAAGGCATAACCAGCGTCTCACAATGGCCGGTGGGAGTGATGAAGGCCGTCTTCCACTCATCACCCTCTCTGATGTGAACGAGGTTGTATGCGCTTCTTAAATCCAACTTAGTAAAAATGGAAGCACCAGAGAAGGTGCGTCCAGGGCGGTGTTAGTCAGTGGGAGTGGATGGCGGTTCTTCACTGTGATCTTGTTGAGGCCCCGATAGTCACCGCAGGGATGAAGTCCTCCATCCTTCTTCTTCACAAAGAAGAATCCCGCGGCTGTGGGGAAGACGAAGGACGAAGGATGCCCTGTCGAAGCCCTTTGGACACATACTCCTCCATAGCCTTCTGTTCATCTTTAGATAAAGAGTACAGGCGGCTGTGGGGGGTGTGGTGCCAGGCAGGAGCTGGATCTCCAGGTCTTAGGGCCGATGAGGAGGAAGTTGGATGGCCCTATGTTTGCTGAAGACCTCCTTTAAATCTCTATATGGGAGTGGGAAGGAGTTGGCATCGACATCGGGTCCTGAGGGCTCCCCAGAACATGTCCCAGCCACCGCCGTGAGACAAAGCTCCTGACAGTTCAAACCCCACTGAAGAATTCTCTGCTGGCTCCAGGAAATCAGGGGGTCATGTTGCAACAGCCAGGGCTAACCGAGTAGTATAGGAGGTGAAGTGAGATGAGTGATGAGGAACGAAATCTTTTCTTGGTGAGAGTCGATGATGAAGTGAAGAGGAGGAGTCTGGTGGGTGATGGGGCTGTGATGAAGGGGTTGACCGTCAATGGCTGTGATCTTTAACGGCTGGGATAATGCCTCAGCACGCACACCCAGCTGAACAGCTAAAGAATGGTCAATAAAATTGCCAGCCGCAAAAGCAGCGACACTGACCTGTTTGTGGCTGAGCTGGATGTGCGCTTGAACCTTAAACGGGAAATGGTTGGAGTCATGGAGGCTGAGATGGCGGTTCCAGGTGAAATCCTCCCCGTTTTCACCTGGTCTGACCGTTTCCCCGACAGTCAGATGGCGCGATGATGGTCAGGGGAGGCACAATAAGCACAGGGCCCTTCGCAATAGCATCGGGGTCGCTCTCCCGGGTTCAAGGAAGCATGCCCTAACTGCATGGGTTCCCAGGCTCCTGAGTGGGCATCTGACGGAGGTGGAGGGTCCGAGGAACTGGTTGGTGGTCGAAATGGAGTAGTTAGAGGCGAGGAGCGAACTTAGGACGAAAGCCCAGACGCTGATTGATCCTTAAACAGAGCTGAATCATACCCTCCAGGGTATCAGGAAGCTCCCGTCCTACCAACTGATCTTTAATTCGGGTGGCCAGCCCCTCGTAATAGGCCATCCGGAGCATGGAGTCGCCCCACTCCGTCTGCACGGCGAGGGTGCGGAACTCGGCAAAGGTGTGGCGTATTTGCTTACCAGATGGTCTCCCTGCCGCAGATGGTATAGCCAAGAGGACACCTCCACCTCGCTATCAGGGTGTTGGAAGGCAGCCTTGAGTTGCTTCATGAAACTTCGGTAGCTGTAACAATCATCTGAGTATGAGACTGCCGCTGCCCACTTGGCTGCCTGCCCCGTCAGAAGGGAGATGAGAAGTGCGATGCGGCTGTGATCTGATGGGTAGCGATCCGGCTGAAACTCAAAAATCAGAGATTAGTGAGAAACACCTCGCACTTCCCGTCAATCCCATTCCATTTCTCAGGTAGTGATATTTTGGGTAAAACTCGTGCTGATGAAGATGATGAAGGGAGAAAGTGAGACGGAGCGGGCGGCTGAGGCGGAGGCGCCTCAACAGAAGGTTCGGAGCGAGTCTGCTGCAGGAAAGCGACCTGTTGTTTCAGCCTGGCCACCTCTCCTCCCCCTGTTGATTAACCATCGCCACCAGCGCAACCCAGTCCGCTGGGCTCACAACTGCTGGCTCATTCATTCTGTCACAAGGAGAGTGAAAAATGAACGTACCTGGCCAGAAGTGTTCATCCATGTAGCGTGAGGGAAGAGCCCAAGCGTGGACAGAAGCGAGAGGGCTGGTTGAATCACGCATGTTGTTCTGCGAATGCTCTGAAAAAGAGTTAGATTCCCACTGGAACCAATGTTCACACTCATGCACACACAGTGAGCACTCACGTGAATCCAGAGATGAAGACGGCAGGGCGAGAGTGACGAGACTCAAGGAATGAGCAAACCGGATAACCTGTTTCCTGTTTATATAGCCTGTGACGCGCTCATTTCCTCTGACCTTTGCGCATCACCTGACGTGTGCATGTGACACCTACTTGTGTCTTTTGAGTTTTTACGTGTTGATAATGGTAAAATTGTCAAAAATTCTGAAAATCCTGACAACAAAGTGTTTTTTTCGTACTGTGGTCTCAGAACAATATATCAGAAATCAGACAGCGCTTTCATTACAAATTAATGTACTTAATCTTTAGTCTTTTAGAAACCTTAAACTCTTCAGATGCCTGGTTCCATTCCGCACCACTGTAAATAATTCAGATTGGGCAAGTTTCTTCAGGAAAATGCATTTCAGAGCTCTCTGAGTGACTTTGTTATATTGAATCATGTAGAAAGTCTGAAAAATTGGTGGTATTGTCTGTAAAGCATATTGTAGCCTTGGTTTAAAAATAGTGTTGTGCAAAGTAAAATGTATTACTTTATTGTAATAATGTGCTCATCTAGACAGGCCAAAACTTGCTGTGAAATGAATTAGTGAGGGAGTGAATATTTTTACCTTAATCTGCTGTGAAAGAAGCACACCCCTGTGTACTGACTACACCAACAGCTGTCACTGAACCACGAAACACTGGTGTCATAGCAGGGCATGCCATTAATGAATAATTCACTTATTGCTTTTGGACATTTTCACTTTGTGGTGGCCTACTTGTAGACTTCTGACCAACCTCTCTCTACTCGCTGATGAAAACTTCTTCATTAGCTCCAGTAATTTTCCAAAATGAGGACTAGATTTTGACAAGTTATATAAAGCACTCATTACACTGATAACGCTAACAGGGGAAATCTTTGTAAATAACAGCGTGCCTTATTCCTCTGCTGAGGACAGCGTGTGCTCTAGATGTGCACATAAATGGAAATAATCACTAGATTCCTATCAAATAATTGGACCAATAGCAATAAAACAGAGCCGTGGTATATGATACCGGTAGCAGGTTTACAGTCTTAACTCTCTAAAGAGGAGGAAAAGGGGGGTATTTGGGGTCCTGTGCAAGTCAGAGTCACCCTTATTTGGCCGTCTGTGTCAGACCTGCTGGATGTGGAGATAAGAGCAAAGGAGGAGGAGAGAGAGAGCAGTCAGTGAACTCCCTGACCGAACGCTCCATCCAGCTCAGCCTGTTCAAAGGGAATGGATTAGCCTCCTCAGTCTGGGGGCAATGCGACAGCAAGAAAGAAAGAATGAAAGAAAGGCAAAAGATTTACTTACCAAAGTGAAAGGCATTATGGGAAAAGTTCTGATTGTGGGATATTTATAGATGTAGCCCAGGCAAAATGACTGGGTTTTAAAAAAGAAACCGCTGTCTCATTTCCTCCGGTGTTGTCTTTGGACCTGGCCGCATCAGCCTAACCTGGATATGTCCCCAGGTTTTTGATAAAGATATTCAGTCCCCAACACACTGCCTGTGCCCCTGAGAGCCGGGCTATTTATAGCACATATTCTAAGCACACTTTCTTGGCTGTCTTTCTTGCCAACACTTCTTGGCTGAAGTGTCACATTACGACAGAATGTAAGAAACCAAAGCGTTTGTGTGAATGTGCGATGGCATGTATGCTTTTGATACTTGAAAGGGCTCTGCGGTAGGTTTTGAAGTACAGACTGTGTCTGTTTTCTCAAAAAGATGTTTCGTAAATCAAAGCACTGTGCGCTGAGCTGGGATTTTCAATTCTGGATCACTATGCTGCTTGTAAAAGACGCCATTTATTGTGTGTGGACACATTCATTGTGTTGATTCCATACTGAATATAGAGGCTTTATAATGGGCATTTATTCACCGCACAAAGTACTGGAACCCGTGGCACCAAAAATGCAACTGTGTTATTTTTCCATTGGCCATCAGTTCAGCTGATAGTTTTATGTGTTCTGGTGTCTGCTCCAGAGTGACACCAGCAGGAACTATGGTCCCTCGAGGGTGTTTTTTGCAACGCTTGCAGCTGAAGATGCTCACAATTTAGCAAATTCTTTAGGTTGAGGATAAGGTCACAAAGCACTATTAGAAAACCAATATGTGCACCAGAATGAGCCACCAATGTGTCTTTGTTTCAGTTGCTATTTCAAAAATCTTGTAAAGAGTTTGCTAAAGAGTAGTTTAACACTATTAGCATTGATGGTAGCCTCTAGGGCAGGGGTCACCACCCTTTTTGAAACTGAGAGCTACTTTACGGGTACTGAGCCGTACGAAGGGCTACCAATTTGATACACTCTTCTTAAATAAAACTCCTCTTAAAACTCTTCTTAAATGTAAATAATTTTTTTTATTTAAATTTAAATGTCTTTTAGATATTGTCATTTTCAAATCTATATAAAAGTAAATGTGATTAAAGCAGAATAGCAACAGGATCAAATTTAATTTTAGATGCTGCTCACTGGCGACTCATGTGGTCCTTGGGGGCATCCTGGTGCCCGCAGGCACCATGTTGGTGTCCCCTGCTCTAGAGAACAAGTGCTTTCACATGTATTTACTGGAGATTTGATGGTTCCAGTGTTATTGCTGACATTTCTGTGTGAGTCCAGAAAAGCATACCACATTATTTCATCTCGTGTTAAGCTTTAGCAAGCAAGATAGATAATGCATTGGTTCACACACTCAAGAGACAAAAAAAATGTGCTTTGTTTGACTGACTCAGATTGTAGAGAGGTACCATTGAATGACGCTTATTAGATAAAGCAGTTTCAAGCAGATGGGAAATGAACTAGAATAAATTAATCATATTAAAGCGGTGAGCAAATCAGAATTTCATCATCTCAGATATATATATATATATATCTAAAGTCAGGCTTGATGTCCAAAAGTGACTTGGAGAGACTTATTCATGCTTTCATCTCTAGCATGAGGGATATTTCATTACTACAATGCCCTTTCTCTGGCCTGTCTATTAAGTCCTTTAAGCCACTCATAAGAGCGCTCATTTAGAACTCAGAAAAGTGAATGTGACTCCAATGCTCAGATCAATGTGTTGCCTTCCAGTCAGTTATAGGATTGATTTTAAGAAACTGCCTTGAGCGTTTAAGTCCCTGATGACTCAAGTTAAAAAATGCATTGCAGGCATGTTAGCAGAACCTTTCAGACCTCTTAGAACTGTTCAGATGGTCTAAAATCTTAGAACCAAACAGGATGTAATGGCTTTATTATGCTATCCATAGCTGTAATCCCCATCCATAAGATGTTAGGCCTGGTCCATCTGTTGACACTTTTGAGTCAGAATTAAACACATTCTTTTCTGCAAGTTTAGGAAGTTTAGGAAGACAAAATCATGTTTTTCCATCTGTGTTCTTTTAAGTTGTTTTCTTTACTTTTGCTAAACTCATGTACATGTACCTTAATTCGTACTTTTATTCTCTATTGACTATTTCCTAACTTTTATTGCCCACTTTGCTTTTAATGCTTATTCTCTGTATCTCTGTAAAGCACACTGAATATCCTCTGTGCATGATAATGTGCTATATAAACAAACTTGCCTTGCCTTTTCTTGCATTGCCTAGAACGTGAACTGTAAGTTCTACTGGACTGAGTCAGTACTTGTTTTTGAACATAAAGCAGAAAAGCATCCTGTGTTAAACCCTATGGTTGCTAGGTTACTTCTTCTTCTATATCCTTCTTGTCTTTGACTTTACCTACATCTAGAGCAGTGTTATTGATTTGAAGTTTTTCTTCATGATTGAAAGCATTCTTCGGTGATCCACTACTACTTTGGTGTTTTGTGGCCTGCCAGAGGCTTTAAATGAATACTAATGTAACCCTTTTGGAAAGTTTTTTTGCTGTTTTGCACTTCTGCTATATCGTATTGCTATTTTTCCTTTTAGGTTTCACTGACTCTGGCTTTTAGAAGCTCAAAGGTACAACAACAACAAAATAAATAAATAAATTGCTGTATGAACTTAATTCAGTTATGCCACACATTTTCATTCGGTCAAATAGAGTAGAGTCAGCACATACAATCCTTCTTACCTCAACATAAAATTTGACTGCTGATGGAGCAAAATTGAAACATTTCAGGGCAATTTATTAAGCTATTATTGGCATAGAATTATCTTTGGATGTAAATGAATAAATTCAATTCACTGAAATGTTTTTTCATGTAATCTCATTTATTGTATTTAAACCAGTTATTTAATGACAACACAGCTCAGGTACCTAGGGTTGTCCCAGCTTGCTCACTTTTGGAAGATACTTTGGACTCTAACCTATTTAACATATCTGGACTATCTATGGACACATTATACGTCAAAAAAAGCAAGAACATAAAAAAAGCAAGAGCGTCAGCCACAAGCCGTATGTTTAAATGCATGTTTGCAGCTTCCATGCTAATCAGTGCATTCTTACATCTTAATCATGCATGAAACAGCTGATTTTGACCTACCTAATGTTTTGACAATGTCCGTGATTCATTTATTCCTATTTGTTTAGCTCCATTGTGGACTGCTTTACTTGCTTTGACATTTCTATTCTTACATTTGTATTGCTGACTGATGCAACACAAAGCTGCCTCAGTATCAGCAGAGTCACTGACAGCTAATCTCATCCCACTATGACTTATACAATGCAGCACCTACTCACCCATCGTTGCTTTTTTTCTCCTGTGGTTTTCATACCGTTCTTCTAGATGTGTAAAAGGCGATGATTATGTGATTATATGCTTATGTCCGTTTGGAATTATTAGCCAGCATGATATTCTTCTCCTTTTCGGGGGGTTGTCATCAAAAGTCTTGTGCTAATTTGATGTGCAGTATAACAGTGGTCAAAACAATTATCCGTAAAACTAAAATCACAGACAAAGGAGCGATTCTGTATTCTTCCTTTTTTTAATTAAGCGATTTGAGTGTGTGCCGCTTTAAAAACATTTCATTTGATAGTAGGAGGTATTTCAAGTGTTGCAGTATAGTGCTGTCCTTAACTAAAGTGGTTTCAAGAGGTTTTTGATCCTGATCTCCTTTACTAGATGTGAATTGTTGCATCTCACTTCAGCTCATTTGCTTACTGAGTGTATTTACGTCAAAGGAGGGATAGACAGCTCCATCTGACAGCCATTGAAACTTGCTGGAGGGTGTTACTGTAAATAATTGCATCGCTTTGACAGCTACAGTAGTTGAAGCGTCTCTTCGAACCAGTTTAGGCTGAAACTAAAATGAGGTCATGCTGAAGCTATGCATGTATGGATGCGTGTCTGGTAATATACGAAGGACGAACAGATGGTGATCTAATAATATATAAGTATATAGGCAGAGGTGACTCAGAGAAAGTGAATGGGTTCAGTCTTGGCAAGTATGAGAGAGAGATACCCATTTTAGCTCCAGACAAGGAGGCTTGGGGGTGTTGGATAAACCCCCCTGACCTCTCTTTCATCTCTATCTTTTCAGATGGAAACAGGCTCAGCGAGGGGATAACCTTTGATCCCACCCAAATAGTGACGCAGAGTGCAGTTTAGAACGCTTGGATGAGCCATGAAACCTGAAGAAAGATCATTAAAATCCGCTCAGGTGTCAGATTTGTCCTCAATGGTGTAGGGCAGGGAGTGAAAAAGAGAAACAGAAAAAGCTAAAAGAGAAAAAAGCAACTGGGATGACACAGCTGCAAGTCTAGAACTTGTAACTTTTGGTATGGGACACTGAGTGCATGTATTATAAGCAGGTTAGGGAATCCAATATATCAGTGTTTACAACACAGTACAGTGAAATAAACGGAGAGACTGACACTGTATATGTACAAAAGAAGAAGAAGAAGAAGATTCCAGATGAAGAAGAAAAGAAGAAAAGTGTCCAGATTACTTTCTTATTAGTGAATTCAGCTACTTTCACGCGCACCCATTGTTCTGCTGAGGATACACAACTGTAGTCTTCATGGAAAAGCATGAAAAAGGAGAGAATGCTCTGGAGCCGCCACACTGGAGCAGCCCAATGCGAGGCATCAACTAGAGGGCTATATAAAGCTCCCCAGAAGGGCTGCTCCGTTCTCTGGAGTAATGGCACTCAAACCGATGCTTTTGGGATGAGTTGGAGTGGCTTGATCCAGGACTAATCATCCAACCTCAGTACCTGACCTTACTAATGCAATTGAATCCCCACAGCAATGTTCCCAAACCTGGTGTAAAGCCTTCCCAGAAGAGTAAAGGCTGTTGCTACAGCAAAGAGAGGGCATCACCCCATTAATACCCTTAATTTCAGAACAAACATTGGAAAAGTGGGTTTCTACAAACTTTTGTACTTGTCACGTGCAAACTCAAATGGAAATATTCCTTCATTCCATTCCAGTTGCTCTCGCTGTCATCACGTAACAAGAGCACCACAAATCAAGTTTCTGCTTCCTCCAAATTATGAAGTACAGTTGGCAATAGCAGCATGTGACACAGAACATAATGTTGTTCCAAATATACCCCCCCCAAAACAGCCGGAGTTGGTTTGAAATTGGCAGCCTGCTAAAGAAAGCGTAATGAATTCAGTAAACATTTTTGTTGATCCTCATTTAAGACAGGCATCTGTTCATTTAGTTGATCATTTAGATATTGGGCTTTACATGAGACACCGTCCATGTGACATATAAAGTGCGATATAGAAGTATTTTAATAGAGGTTGGTTTTCGGAAGAATGCTATTGAATATTTTATACACTAAAAAATCTGATTCTTGGCTGCGACAGCTCCTTAGTTAAAACATTACGTGGAGGCTTACAATGTGTAGTGGTTCTTCAAACTTTAGAATGCTTTTTCACACTCATCATATTCATTTACAAAAATGGTTCTTTGCAGAGACCTTCTATTAAAAGGTTCATTATAGCACTGAAGGTCAGCCTATATTGATGATATACGGCACTCAGCGCTCAGCCTTGTCTAGAACTGCAGCATTCACAGTGCCAGTATCTCACAGTATTGCACTCCAACCTGTGTGTTATTGTGAATATATCACAGCTTTTTTATTAAAATGAAAATTGGATATGAACTCAATATGATTAATATGGACGTTTATTTACACTCCGCAAAGAAATGGCACTGCTGAACATAAATGGTATGAAAAAAAATTTTTCTTGTCATGAGGAAACATAAACCCATAGGACTTATACCACTATAAAACCACATTTTACTTGTGTATAGCGTGTTTAAACATAAGATCAGTAGCTCATAGCAGATTAGAAATGCTCATTATATCAAAAATGTCTGTATAAACATTCCTACCCTCCATGCCCTCATGGATTAATGTCTCCTCATTAGTTTTTGACTAGTTTAACTGTGGTCTGATGAAGGGCAGCAGGCTTCACTGCAATATAAGGTCACATCAGAACGACACACCATGTTGAAAAAAGAAACGGAGCGTCTTTAAAGAATGGATTACTGTAGGAGAGGTTTTGTTTTGTGTTGTCATCGCCTGCTTCCATTTGTATATGTTCTTTTTCAGCAGGTTTGCTATTTGTAGTAAACTTTTGTTGCAACTGTTTTTACAGGCTGGATCATACTGCGAGGTCGGAACTAACTATGGTATAATGTTTGATGTCATGACATTATAGCATCTGGTATTTTATGATATCAATAAACATCTTATGACTGCACATGACCTCTGCTGTGACATATTTATGGCAGGTAATGTTAGTGTAGCACAGTTCACTTAAGTGCTTAAGTGCTACCAAAGGTTCTTTGGGGAGTCAAAATGCTTTCTAAAAGATCCCCAACACTTTGACAGTATTTATGATAACTGTGAGAGTTAGAAAACAATATTATGTTAATAATACACATAGAATAATGTAAATAATCCAGCACCAGTAGCTATCTGGTTCACACTCCGACATAGTAAGAGGAGATTTTGCTCTTTGACAATGGTTGCTACCTGCCATAAAACAAAAAAATAGGAAGAAGGAGATGCAGTAATAGGCTACTTAGCAGCTGCTACAACTGTGTGTACTGTGTGGCCACTACTGCCGTGTAAAGTAATGTCGGAGGAGACAGAAGACGAGAGCAAGACATTCTACCTGCACCCAAAGCGAGTTAGCTCTCTAGTGTGGGAGTTTTTTTGGATTTCATATAACAGGGGTTAGAGACCCCACTGTGCATGTGACAAAACACAATAAACAAATGCAAAGATAATCTTGACTAAGAATGCTATTATCATCATTTTGTTCAGATTTTCTTTAGATATTCCAGTGATACCAGAAATGATAATTGTGTGGTGAAAAATTCGGATAATGTGACAGGCTTAGTGTACACTTTCATTGTAATAAGTGTTTGAACCATATTATCATTCCGTTTTATTTTTATCATGCATTAAAAAGAAATCTAATATTAAACTAGAAAAAGCACATTTCATTGTTAAATTAAAGGGTATATTGCTTGGGAGAGCACAGAATTTACATTTAAATGCATTCTGACGGCCTGCAAACTGCAGCGCTGATTTGTGACTGGTGTCGTCGTCGAAGGATACACCGTACGCCTCCAGTCGCCTGTGACTCAGTTCTGTTAGCTCTTCTATTCTTTTGACCACATTTCCTCATGGAGTTCTTCGCATTTTGTGCTGACATTCCAGGTAACCTTTAGCGATGTGTTTTGTGTGTGGTATGATGAGGAATCAGGGTGTTTTAAAGTACGCATAAGAGAGACTCTTTGTTTCGGTGCCAGCGGTGACCTTTTCTGAACGCTCCCGTTGTGCTGCTGTGTTGTTTACTCCCTCGATTCTTCTGTAACATGGGCGAGACATGAGGCGAGCACAGTCTTTTTCACAGGAAAAGGGATTGTAACAGTGTGGAGAGGCTCAGGGAGACAGTGTGACTAATTCTTCCTTTAGAGGGACGGAGAAAGTCTCCAGTGGAAATGCTCAGAGCAGGCGTCCAGTCCAAGCTGTCAATGCACTGAAGCCTCACCAGCAGGCCTGCTGGTTTACAGATATATCCACACAGGTGGACACTGGGGCTGCACCGTCTTTCATGTGTAACCATGATATTTCGTCACTGCATACTCTGAGCTGCGTGCTGTATGCATGAATTAACTTGCTCGTGCAATTCAGCAAATGCCAGTGATTTTTGCTCAAAATAATGGAAGCCAAGCTTTAATTCTATCAAACCAAGCGTCTCTCAGGTGATGCATAAGAGACTTGGCAATGAACTCCTCTAAATCTGCTGCCAGAGGAGTTACGATGCATGCATGTGTTTTCTATCACTATATAAAAGAAGAACTGGGTGTAATATTTTCCGAGTGAGTGCACAAGCTCATTCAGAGCGCATGTGGGATTGCTGGGGGCTTGAGAAGGTTTATCAGAGTAACAATAAAAGACGATTGATTCTGCTCATCTGTTAGCTTGACCAAAAAGGTAGTATGTGAGTCAAAGAAAATAAAAATCAGTCCAACTTTATATGAAGTGTCTCTAATAACTACGTTTTTACATGCTGATATTGCAACAACAATATTACAAACTACACAGATTTGTTTTTGTGCAATTACACAAATGTATCTTGATTGCTGTCACATGATCTTTTATACACATGTGTAATAGGGTTAATTGGATGAGGGGGAATCCTATCCATCCAGAGAAAGTAACTGCATGAGAGTGAAGCCAGTCATGCTTTCTTGGACTTCCAGCCACAGATGTGTGCAGCACCACCGGAGATCGAACTTGAGATCTACAAATCTCAAGACAGTTGCGCCACTGTTATTGTTATTGAACTGAAATGAATGAATACATTTAGACAACGCTTGTTCAGATAAATGAGACTGAGAGTCCAGAAAGAGTAAGAATCACTGATATAAATACTCGAATTACCGGTGCCTCTCAGAGCCATAAGAGAACTGAATGCTGCTACACACCAACACTTACACTGACACTACCCGGCTGGACCTGAAATTGCATCTACATTTACTGGACCTGAAATTGCATCTACATACTTTGATAATGCACACTTTAATTATACTGTACAATGTCTACTGCATCTTATCTGTACTCACCACACTACCTGTACCCCTCATCACTGGTGACTCGCAATATCATAAAGAGCAATATTTCTGCTGCTAATGGTTTGTCACAAGTACCCCTTATCACTTGTGACTCAATGTGGAATACTGTAAAATGCAATATTCCTGATGCCAATGGTTTGTCTTTTACTTTACACCTTTTTCTATACTTATATATTTAGCTGTTCAAGATTTTTAGATTGTTATGTGTGTAGTGCTATGAACATTGCAAACCAATTCCACTGTACAATGTGCAATGATGATATAGCTGTCTAAGTTTGTGTCAGTTTCATACATACAGCTTGTGGATTCTTTTTACAGTGGAGACTCTCAACAGGACCCCATGTTTTCCATTTTGCTGTTGTGTTTGATAGTTTGCTGCTTGTTGATTTATCCACTGCTCACCTGAGAGAAGTGTCCAGTGCAGTCTGCTGAGGGTGTTGAATATATCACATTAAAATGACCATTAAAAAGCTGTTTTTGAATAAGAAGGTTACATTTGGGGAGTTACAACATCAGCGCACAAGCAGCTGGGCTTCAGTCAGCATTGCTATGAATGGTTTGAAGGGTCAAACTAGAAAAATGTGTTAATGAACTTTACCAGCCGTAATTTATATACAATTTCTGGTTTAGCTTGAATAACACTAATCTTTGTACTGGTATATGTACAGAATGAACTGTGTAGTGAGTGTCATCATTGCCCTAAATGACTTACAAATACAAAAATATATGATTTATTTATTTATGGTTAGAAGATTCAAGGGTTAATATGTGTCATGACATAACACAAGAACATTATGCAGACATATAATTGCAATACAGGAATTGTGTTAGTATTGTGCAGCTGTTGTAGAAAGCGCTGTAAGAAGGTATCTAACACCCATCAGACTGAGCCTCTGTGGAGAGATAAGCTGGCCCCACCTCTCTTTATCTACTTTCTCTTTAACACTCCACAGAAAGCGCCCACTGCTCTTTTAATGCTGCATTAATGTTCTTCCTATCTCTTCTCTCCATGTATCCCTCCATTGCTCTGGCTGTCTCACAGCAGCCTGGGCAAATCAGGGTGAGCCCCCTCACAGTGACAGTGTGTGTCGAACGGTGTGTGATGGAGCCAGATTGGGCGCATCAATCAGCCTGTCACACCATTTCTACTCACACTCTGCCCTCAAGCTGTGTCAGGCCATGGATGGACAGACGTGTGTGTCAGTGTTTGTGTGTGTGTGTGTGTGTGTGTGTGTGTGTGTATTTGTGCTCTGAATTTATGTCTAGAGCTTATGTGTGTATTTGTGTGGACAGCATTGGTCTACACCATTGTTCACAAGTCTGAAATCATTTCAACGTTTTGTTCAGTTTCATTGAATGTTGGTTGACATCGAATTACAAGTTATAGTGTAGATTAAAATATTAGGAATTAGGAACAAGAAGTTAATTGATGACATCCACTGAAGCCTATTCAGAATATACTGCCATTATTTATATTTATTTCAATTAAGTTATGTACTTAAATACAAGGCATTGGAAGGCAAGGAATAAAAATGTATTATAACTGTGTGTTATACAGTTGCAGAGTGCACTCTTAAAAAGGTTCTCAGAAAAGGTTCTTTGATGGTTCTTGGCTTGGATGTGCAGCTTGGGGGGGGGGGGCATTCAAAATGCCCACATTTACCGCATAACGTGAAATCGAAAGAAAAAGGAAAATGAAATCTGAAAATAGTTTGTTTTTAGTTTATTTGTTACTATTTGATCTGTTCAGTTTCACTCTGAGCTGAAGCTGCTGTAATGCAGTGGCCAGTATTGAAATGCCCTTCACCCTCTCTCTGACAAAAACAAACAAGAGCTCATGCTGACTGACACCTCATGCTGAACCTTCAACACAATTTGATGTAATAGGTTATGCTGAAATGCCTGCTTGTTTCCAAGGAAAATATAAATAAATGCACATAAAATTTAAAATCATACATAAATATCCCCTCAACATGTAGTTTTCAGCAGCATCAGGTCCCACATGTGGAACTTCTTCAAGACAGCTGGAAAAGCACCCCAGATGGCTTCTTCTGAAGTTGCTTGAGAAATGACAGTCTAAAATGGCAAAACTTTGAAGAATCTACAGCACATTAGTTACAATTTGTTTTGCACTGTTTTCGGTTACTGTACAAAGTCTGATTATTATTGTAAAGCATATTTCTTATTAAAAATAAGAGGAAGCCCTATCTGAATAGCTATTGATCAGCAGTGATTACACCATAACCTTGTGCACACACTTTGGTTATTTTTTGCTGATGCACAAGCAATACAGTCAATATCAACCAACCAATTAGTTCTCAGACACACTGTGACTATATGTACTGAAGTAAGAATTAACATGAATTAAGGTGTATAGGGGTGATTATAGGACAGGACCATCAAGCAACAGCATAAAATTGTGTAGAATAAAGTTGTCCATGTGATGTTGACAGCATATTACTTCTTTCTTCTGGAAAACTGTATTTTTGTTATTTTTAAAAGCTAATTGGTCAGTGCAGTCCAACATAGCTAGAAATCTATCATTTAAATATACTGGGGTCATTTGGATTAGTGAAATCCAAGAGTTTAGCCTAATTCAGCCACTTGTCTCTCCTCTATCTTTGTGAACAAAACAAGGAAAACTCTCCACTGACAATAATAAGAAACCATTCCATGTCTGCTGTAATATTTATGCTGGATAGATATCACTAGCAGCATTAGGTAAACTGACTAGCACCATTACAGAAACACCCTAAACACGCTTTACCCTGTAGAGCGGTGGTGGGTTTGATGTCCTTGCAGAGGTACTCAGCGGTTACATTACGTGATTTTTATTATTTGCCATTCTGAGAAGCTGTACCTGCTGCCATTGATTAGCTTTGGATGCATACTCTGACTGGTTAATGAAAGCTGTGTGTGAAAAAACTCTTTTGTTTGTCAAACATAAATAGCTAGCTGGCATAGTTTGCTGAACCATTCAAATCTCTGCTTTCTCCACAGTCTCTATGCTAGTAACTTTGTTAAGGAGACCAATTAAGTAAGAAAACCCAACTCAAGTCTAGTAAACAGTGACAGGCAGCAGTAGAATTTGACATTTTTTTCTTTCATTTGGCCAGAATCAGTCAGTTTGTCATTTATGGATCCTTATAAGGTGTATTGAATATTATAATTATTTTTGATTAAATCCTAGAAATTGTGCAGGGCTATAACCCAGTAGCCGGGAACTAGTCACTACACTGCATAACTGTTTGGTAGTCTTTTCAAGAAAAAAATATTTAAAATGTCTGAAATGATTAAATTCATGAAAAATATCAAAATTACTTTACCATAGACAGCTCAAGTGATGACATATCTGAGTAGCCTAGGGTCTCCTGAAATTACAGTATATGACAACATACAGTACTGTGCAGAGAAGAATTTCGTGCTGTTCACACTGTGTGCATTGGTTTGTTCACATATGACAAAAATGTTACTTTTTTACTTTCTTCTTTTTTTTAACTTTTTTGATTTCTTGAGTCACACCTCATTTTTTCATATTTTGCTAGGAAAATGAGACAATAGGTACAGTGATTTATTGCAACATATGCAAACATACATTTAAATACAGTATTTAGTTTGTATAATTCCAACAAGCTTTAAAGTCTAAACATCATAATTCTTCAAAACGGCCTGAACTCTCTTAAGCAAGCTTGCTTGTTGTTTCTTTACATGTCTTCAGGAATAGTTCTCCAGTTCTCTTCTAGGACATTCCAAAGCTCTTCTTTGGAAGCTGGCTGCCTTTTGTTCCATTCTCGGTCAGGATGATCCCACACTGCTTCAATAATGTTGAGATCCGGGCTTTGGGGAGGCCAATTCATGACTAATAGTGCTCCATCAAGTTTTTTTTCTCTATCGAGGTGTGCTTTGACTGCATTGTCAGTAAGCTTGGGATCGTTGTCAGGCTGACAAATAAAGCTGTTGCCAATCGGATGCTTTCCAGATTGTACTGCATGGTGGATCAGAATCTGACTGCACTTTTCAGAGTTCATAACTCAGTTTTGACGAGATCTCCAAACACCACTGGCTGGCATGCAGCCCCAAATCATCTCAGAGTCTCCACTAGGTTTTATAGATGGCCGTAGACACTGTTGTAACTCTCTCCGGATCTCTTCTGTATGTATTGATGACGATTTGAACCAAAACTTTCATTACATTACATTACATTCATCTGGCAGATTAACTAAAGGGACTCATAATTTGAGGAAACACTCAAGTTTAAGGACCGTCTGAGAACCAAAGAAGAGTTCTAAGTGCTAAAATCTTTATGTGCAAGATGAATTTTCAGTCCAGTTCTTGTGCAATTTGGCATTTGTAAGCCTTTCCTTTGTGTTTCCCTTTCTTAAGAATGGCTTTTTGACAACCACTCTTCCATTGAGACCATATCAGGGTTTTATGAACAGTAGATAAATCAACTGAATGGCCAGATGCATCTCATGTCCTGGGTCAGGTCTTTGCTGGATTTTTCTTATTTTTAAGGACGTGACCTTGAGATACTGTTCATTGGCTGCGATTCGTTTTTTGGGCCTGCCACCTTTTCTTTTGTCCTCCACTTGTCCGGTTTCCTCAATATTTTCAAACGCACACTGTACACCATGTTGGAATATGACAAGTTTGCATCTAATACCTCTTTTGGGAATTTAAATGTTATTTTATGCCTGTCAAGCTGTCTTATCTTTGGGTTATTGAGCAGCTTAAATTAAACCACTCAGCATTCAGCACCACCAGTATACTGATCACCACCTGATCATCTGGAATCATCTGCTCCTGGTTCTTCACTGGTTCAGGACTTCAGTTAGATGGCTTTGCTAGGTTTAAGTAATTCATACATAGGTCGCTGTGTGGCTTAACAAACAAATGACATTACTTTGAAACTTATCAGGTTTCATGGACTTTATGAACTAGGAAAGCAGTGGTATGGCAGTTTGAGACTAGCTTGCAGTGTTTCTATATAACACCAAGGTGACTGGTGTTTTGTAGACAGTTACATGAAAACCTCATGTAAGAGCGTTGCAATGCATTATAATGTAATATATAGAGACTCTTAAGGCTCTTATTGGGAATATTGCTTAAAAATTACCAAGTTACTAAAGAAAAATCAGAATTTTGTTACCATTTACTTCTCAAGTGATGACATGTCTGAGTAGGCCTGGGTCCCCTAGCAATACATCACTGTTTCATGTAATTAGGAACACGATATTAGGCTAGGGTTCTAAGGATTCATTAAAACAGTAATGAGCAACCAGTTAATTACCAGGTATTGGCTTGAAAACCCTTAGTTAGAGCTCTGCAAAGACATTTTAATGTGATATGCCCCCTTTACATTATGTAGAGACTCTTTAGACTCTCATTTACAAAAAGGGTCCATTAAAAATCCTTTATAGAAGCATCTATTGCATCACTTCAAAGAACCCACCTTTATTTTAAAAGTGTACAGCATCAAATATGAATGTATACATTTTTATGCATGCAGCAACTAGACCAGTTTAATATTATTGTACACACTGACTCCACACATTCCAGCAGTTGTGTGTCTGTGAGAATGTTCATGTGTGTGACTGCAGCAGAGAGTGAGCGGCTGGAGAAGACGAAGCAGCGGTAAAAGGGACACTCGCGCCCGGGCCTGGCTCAGATCCCACTCAATTAAGCACTCCAGTGCACCCATCTCCACTCACACACACGCACAACGCACAACTGAGCTGTTCCATCGCCCCGCGGGCAACATTAACTCTCACACACACACAAACACACACACACACACATGTGTGCACATGTGCACACTCTCCATCACACTTCTCCACACTCAACTGTCTCTGCTCTGACATGTCTAGACATTTCAGCCTCTCCGGATGCTCATCATTCACACCGCACACTTTCTCTACACTTTCAGACACACACACACTCACACACACACACACACACACACACACACGCATGCTTAGAATCACCATTTACAAGTATATAAATAAAAAAAAATCACAAATAAATCACATAAAAAGCTGCACAATTATTCAGTGTTTGGAATGTGATGCAGGTGCTCCAAGGGATTCAGGTCATTATTAGCAATTATTAGATACACTCTTTATTTCAGTCTATTTAGTAATACATTACAAATACAATGATTATTCATATAAAAAGTTATCACAATTTGTAGTGCCTGAATTATGTATTCATTTCTAATATTCAAACTACCTCTAATTTTAAAATGTGATGAAATCTAAACGCAGATAAAATTACTACAAATAGAAAATCACAATGTTTTTCACACACACACACACACACGCACACACACATGGAAAATACAAAAAAAAAATAAATATATATATATATATATATATCTAATTATTATTAATAACTTATTTTTACTTTCAACATACTTGAAATGCTGAATGCTGAGCAGTGTTGAGTAAAATTTCCTTTGGTGTGGGGTGTATAATATTTCAATCTATCATTATATGTTATTGAATAATACAACAAAAATATTTTAAAAAGCAAGTGATTCCAAACTTTTAAATGTCAGCGTACATTTAATATGAAATCGATATTAATGCAAAGTTTGTCCCAACTTTGCAGCAGTAACAGCTTCTACTCTTCTAGGATGTTGACCTTAGGCTGCTTCAGAGGTCTAAACGTATTCATTAGTAAGGATGCTCTCATAGTTTGTAACTTGTAGTGTATGTGTGTATGGGATGCTATATGTGTATGTGTGAAAGGTTGTGTGTCCCACCACTGAATGCATGGCTCTATATGAGTGTGTGCATAAACAAAATCTAAGCTGGACTGTTCATAACTGCACTGCTAGCACAAAAATAGGCTTGTGCTGTTTATGAACAGAAGCTGCAGGTGTTACAGACACCCGCCCTATCAGTGCGAGGCAGGCAGCTCTACAGTGACAATAGCTAATACACACAGTCACATTGCTCATCATGTTCCTGTACCAAATAGCTATTTTTTGCAGATAAATGCAATTTTTTTGTGTTTGTTTGTAGTGTGCAGCTCCTCTGCGGGCTGAGAGGCTGTTTTTAAAGCGCTGCATGCTAAATCTCACGCTGTTCCTCGTAAACCAAAACTTTGCTGCTGAACTGAACAGTTCAGTGTTTCCTCTGCTTGACTGAGTTAATTAAAAAACCCTCTATGAGCTGAATCTGGTACATGAGATGACCAAACTCTGCAGCGCTGAGGCACTCCAGCTTTGGAACAGCACCGAATCCACTGGGCCCTGGCCAAGATCAGGGAAAAGCTGTCTGTTGAAAATATTAAAAAACCCTAAAAAAAAGGTCACATTTTACCCAGAGCTTTCAATTTTGAACCAAGGTTTTTATAAATGCACAAAAGTATATTGATGTAGCTTAAACTGTATCCTTCCGGTTCCTCTTCCCTCTGGACATCATGATTGACCATTAGTCACAATTTTTTTTTTACTTTTAATAAACTACATTTTTGTGTTTGTAAATAGTGTGAAATTTAGCTACTGTTGTGCATACAGGCTTGCTTGTAGAAAGAAAAAAAGAACTTTTACACTTAAAAAAAACATATATTTGTAGTGCGAAAAAATTGCTCTGGCATTTTCTCGGGGGAAGCTGCTCGACCCCACCCCAAAAGTTCTTATCAGCATCTGCATTCCACAGGCATGGTGTTACTGCTATTATTTCTGGTTGGGGGATGTGTCTAACATGTGATTACTTTTAATTGGCCGAAATAGCACTTGGATAAAACAGTCTGGTGAAGATAAAAGGTGAAGGAATTTAGAGGGTTGGAGGGGAGGACGATACAGAGTAGAAGCAACTGTTAGCCTTACAGAGGGATTCCTTGGACAGAAATGAGCATTGATATCATCCCTGATCTTCTCTCTCTCTCTCCCTCTCTCTCTTTCTCTCTATTTCTCTCTCTCTCTCTCTCATTCTCCAACCACTGATTTCCAGGGAATGTGCACATAATTTTATTTGTTTGCAGTATCGTATGCACAGACACACTGTATTATTCACTCAACTGTCAAATGTAAACAAATTGTTCATGTGCTACTAATAAACCCGTCTGTTTCACCTGAAACCAGTGATGTTTAATGTACTGAACAGCATTGCTTAACATGCTAAACATAATTCACACTATGTCACATAGACTCTACTCAGTGTTTTTCATGATCATAAAAACCACAGTAAAGCAAAAATAAAGATGCTCATCCAAGGATTAACTTGAAAAAGGAAATACTTAAGATAAAAACAATGCACCTCATCTGTATTTTGTTGGAATGTGCACAGTTTTACTGTCTTTATTCATTACATGACCATTGCAAGATGAATTCTGAAGATTTTATTGCTCAGATTCAAACAGATGCTTTAATAAATAGCATTTCAAGTGCAGAAGAACACTGACCTGAAACATACTATTAAATGATCAATTATCAATGCATTTCCACTAAAACGGTAGAACTTCACTGAGTGACATTTGACAAAGTAGGACTCAGAAACCTACAGGAGTGGGAAATGACTACATCTGCTAGCCTGATGAAACATCAATGTGGATCAAATGATTCTATTGTTTTTTTCAAAAATTTAAATGAAGATATAAACAAATGCATGTTATGAGTGTATGTGAACTGGCACATTTCTGAGAAATGTACAGACTGGTGCCATTAGCAGGTGGTGGTCTGGTGGTTAGGGAGTTGTCCCTGAATTTGGAAGGTGGGTTCGTATGCCAGGACTGCCAGCGGCACAACTGAGGTACCCTTGAGCAAGGTACCGCCCCCACACACCGCTTCCGGGGCGCCACGTCGCTGGCTACCCATCGCTTCACTCGGTGAATGGACTAAATGTAGACGAGAATTTCACATTGTGTGTTGTGCTGTGGTGTGTTCACACGTTACAAAAATTGTCACTTTACTAGTTTTCTTTATTGTGGCTGTGATAGGAACCAGGGGTTGTGATATCCAAAACCACCAGTGAACGTTCTTGCATGATTTTATCATGCGCAATTATTGTAATATAGTAATATAGTGGCAAACCTGAAGAGAGTAAATTGTCTTTGGGGACTATTTTTAGCTACATTTATGCTTTTAGCGGCTTTGAACATCTAGTTCTCATGACAACCACTGTGACAAGTGAGTTTCTCTAAAATGACTGAATGACATTTGGTCACTTTGGACTTTGTTAAAATAAAAAAAAAATGAGTTCCCCTTTTTTGAAAAGTTGACTTTTCTTTTTATTCAGAATAAAGTGATGGAAAGCCATGCTGAGTTAAAATTTATAGACAGATGTTTATGACACTGTCTCTGGATGTCTAAACCCACACAAAGCCTCATAAATCACCCTGGGGAAAAGGTTCAATCCAACTGTTTTTCTTAGTCACTTTCAGGTAGTGAATTGAAGAGACCCTTTCCGTCAGCCTTTATTTTCATCCTGTGCTCTCAGGACGCTGCGGTCGGTGTCAGCACATCGACGGCTCTGTGTGTCTGACATATAGGCAACCAGGAGCTCATCCAGCTGCCATCTGTGACCCTGTCAATCCAATGATTTAATCTCTTGTTAGGCTTTGACAGTTTTGTTTGACCAGAGTAAACAAACCCTTCCATCAGAACAGCTTCAATTTCTGTCAATTCCAACTAGCTGTGCATCTCACAAATCTCCCACTGTGTTCATATTTTGGGTGTGAAAGGATCAGAAGAGAGAATATTCAGCCTTTGAGGTCGTGAAGATAAAGCCTCTTGCTTCTCTCTTTAAAGAGACATATATCTTGTATTTTCTTTTTTTTCTTTAGAACACATGTTTAGCTTGTGTGGTTGGTTTTATGTTCCCCAAATAATTTATTTTTATGGCCTTTTCCCAAACAAACTCTTTAGATTACAGCTAGATTAGATTAGATTAGATAAAAATCACTTCATTGATCCTTCATTGATCCTAATGGGATTTTACATTTACATTTATGGCATTGGTGCTTTTAATCCTCTTCTTTTAAGATTTACACGTGTACATAGATATCAGTACATGAGAGATTCATACAGATATGCACATGGCCTCTGTTCTGATTGGCTGACCTGTATGGTTGAAGTGACATCACAAACATGATGCAGCCTCTTCTCCATGGACTTCATGGACAAGAGAATCAATGGTACAGTATTTTGAGCCTTTATCTTACAGCGATTCCACACAAAATATTGGTTTAAAAAAAGCAGTCTCTTTTTTTCCACAATATGGGCCCTTTCAGAACTAAAATGTGGGTGAGCTGTGAAATTCTTCAGACCACCTCTCACGGACCCAGCAGAGCGCAGAGAGTCCAGTGAGGATGTCTGGATCTCAGTGTGTCCTGTCTGCTCTGTTGGTTTGGTCCAATGCCTCGCTGGCCTGCACATCAGGGAGAAACTGAACCTGCACTTTAAGAATTCCTTGTATGTCTCTTTCTCAGTCGAGTCACTCTCTTTCTACTCTCTCCCACTTTCTCTCTTGCGCTCTCTCTCCCCCTCCCCCTCTTTCTCTTTCTCTTTCTCTTTCTCTCCCTTTAGGTACCCTGTGTAAGATATGGACAAGTGGCTCTATTGATTTCTGCCAGTGAGCTTCCACCTGTGGTGACACAGCCTACAATCCCCAGCAGGCCCATGCATTTTGCTCACATTAATATGTGACAGATATAAGCAGGCAGGCTATGAATCTTTAATGCCTCCCTCTCCTCTGCGCTTGACCTTAGCGGTAGATCGGGGCTGGGGGAAGCACTGAGGGTCAGCTCAAAGAGAGAGTGAGAGAAAGAGGCTTGTAGTGTTTTGGGGGAAAAAAAGAAAGAGAAAGCTTTTTGCGAAAAATAGCAGAGGACAGAAGTGCACTGCAGTACACATACCGTTGGATTCCTCAAGTGGACGGCTGAATAAATGAGTGGAGAACAGGTGTACTGCTTGATAAAATTCACCAATTAACATTCTACCGTGCTCTCTGGCATGTATAAAATTGTATAAATGTGTAAAAGCTGACCTCTAGAAGGAAAGATCCAAGAAACTTTGAAAGTGTATTCATTACTGACCACAAATGACAGGAGCTTCATTTACAAAGGCTTTTTGACTGGCCAGAAAAAACTGAAAAAACTGAAGAGTAGCTGTTCCTCAAGTGACTGAGAAAGTCGATGTGGGATGTGATCAGACTGTGATCGATTAAGAGTTTGGTGGTGTAGAAACCACAAGGTCTGGTCTACAGAGATTTGGGAAAAATGTATATTGACCGATGAGTTAGGCTCCATACAAATCAATACAAAGTTACTCCGACTGATCACATTCCTGTCTTGATGGATGTGGTCTCTTCTAGGATGACACCTCCCCCGTCCAGAGAACATGAAGGGTCCTTGGGTATTTGTTGAATATGAAATGAAATAAAATAAAGCGCTTCACAGTCACCTCCTCTCCACCATTGAACATTTATGGGTGATTTTGTATACATGTGTCAGATGACACTCTCTGAAGGGGGCCAAACACCATACCAAGGTACTTTATGTTGTTTTTTTCTTTCATTTTTCACCCATCTGTATTTTCAGTCTAATGTCTCTTTTCATAAAACAGTAATATCAAAACTGTTCAGGACATGTGGCAATATAGCCTATAACCCAGTTTGGATCAAATGGTTAAAAATGACTGAATCGGGGTCGTCTGAATGGTGCAACTGTCTAAACATTGTCAGTGTCATCGGGGGATTGTGAATTCAATCCCTGGCAATTCCACAGTGTTCACTTTCAAATATATCCCACCCTCTGACAGGTGCCACTGTAATGACAAAATCATTATCATTCACTTCAGCTCTCAGTGGTTTCAATGTAATGGGTGATCAGTGTAATCCTCTGCATTATGGCATCAATATTCAGTATTCAGAAGTCATTGTGTGCCCTGTGTAAGTCATGTCTGCCTTAATTGACCTCTCTCATCATACAGGACTTGGTTTTGACCAAAGGGCAGATGTTAGTGGCTTGTTTTTATTATTCATGTATGAATTAGCAAATGTTATTTATGGAAATGTGCATATAGCTCAAACTGAGTTGGCTCTTTGCTATGTATGACCCCCCTTTAGCTTTTTTTGACCAAAGGGCTGCACTGCCCTATACGGTTCACCAAATATGTAAAATAAATAAATAACTAAATAATACCCTTAAGTGTTTTGCTAACTTTATGACTGACTGTGCACACATTCTGGCACAGACATCCATTTATATCTGACCTAAACTGGTACATCATAATAGTATAATAGTGTAAAAGTACTCATACTCTTTACTGTGTGACGTGTACAGACTGAAATGTACAGTATGTGTGCTAAATACCCAGACAGCAGTCTACTGTGTTGTCGGAGCATTCAAGAAGTGTCCAGTAGAAACACTCAAAAATTAAGAATGTTAATATCAATGTTCAGCATTTACTCTACCCACCATTTACCTTTATTACAGCTTCCATTCTTTTCAGGAGTCTCACTTTCAGTTTTTCCACATCTGTTGCAAACATCTCAACTTCAGTCTCAGAAGTTGGCTGAATTGTCTTGTTCTCACAATCATAATTTTTACAATTTTACACTCATCAGCCCATAAAACATTCCTCCACATCTCAGACGATCCAGTTTCCATATGCTTTCAGCCCCATCTGTGTTGAATCGTCTGCATGGAAGGATGGACTGAAACACCTGTGGATGGTTTCCACATCTGAAGCAGTGGTGGAGTCATTGGTAGATTTAGTATTATACTCAGTATAACGTTCTGTAGAGTAAATGGTTTGTGTGTTTTCCTGAAACTGAAAAATGAACACTTTGTACGAAATGGCTGTTTTCACCAAAAGGCGAATAAACAAAAGAGTGGTCTGTGTCTTATGCAAACAAGTGTACATACATATCAAACGTATCTCTTTAGCTGCAAACCATCTCGCATTTGACGTGGATATTTTCTTCAGCCGAAGCAGGATTTGTGAGTGATTAAGTGCTCACACAACAACAAACATTTTGGCAGAACTTGAGACCTTCTGAATTCCTTCTTGATGACTCAAGATCATTTTTTTCCAAGATAAACACAGTTCTCCTGGATGTTTAATAGCCTTTTCCAGCTATATCTGTTCCTGCAGACATCTCAGCCTCTTTGATGAAAACCCTCAAGATTTCCTCAGTTTTATCGAGCTGTGGTTTCTGGAGGTTTTCTCTTTTATTAATCTGAGGAGCCTGTGTGTCCTCACTATTCCTCTCCTGCTCACTATTAATAATCTCCCTCTTTTTTAATGAGCACCAATATTTACACAGGGGGGAAGCTAGCTGGGGCAATTTGTATTTCCACATCACACCAGAAAAAGCCTCCCTTCAGCGCAGTGTGGGGAATATTTTTCCCCCGCCATTTTGATTTTCTTCCTTTGGTTGAGTGTGCCGCTGGAGAGTGGAGCGTGGGGGGCTGGGGGAGTGGGGGGGCACCAGAGAGGCTGTCTACACACTGTAGCCTGGTGCTTTTGATGGGCTTAATGATGGGGGTGCTGTTTTTTTTTCATCATTTTGTCAGATCCTGTGCCATGATTTAGGTGTCAGAAGTAAAGAGAGGGGGGAAAGTGAGTGAGGGGGAAAAAGTAAGATAAAGACGGAGGAGCGGAGGGAGTGAAGGAGAGAGAGCGGGAGCAGGGGAGGAAAGGTGAGAGGAAATGAGAGGGATGGAAACGGATGAAAAATTGAGGAACGATGATGAGAGGATAATGAAAAGGTGGCAATGCTGAATAGTTCTGAACGCTCTTGACTTTCAGTGTTTGTTTCAAGGGTTGTCTTTGATGCTTTACTGAGATGTGCCTAACGATATCTCGGCACAAAAGTCCAGAAATATTCACAGTTCTTGAAACTTTTATTCAGACTATGCTAGTTGCCTAGACAGCTTTTAAAATCAGCTTTGTCTCAAAACTACTCTTTTTCCTCAGTGACCTCTACTAAAAAGCAGTGGCAAACCGTGGCTGTTAGAGCTAGGCCTTCATTTAGGGTCATAAATGTCAAAACTATATGAAAAAAAAGTCACAGTGTTGTAATATTAGTAGTATTTAAGCGGCGCTTCACATTGACCACTTTTAGGGGGCATTTCAGATTGAACATTTGAAGCTTGTAAAAACATTAATATATAATTTAATATAATATAATATAATATAATTTACCTTGTACGTAGCTGTTTTACAGTGACTCTTGCAGTAAAGAGCCCTAGGCTAGAGCTGCTGTTGCTGTTTTGCATTTCTAACAACTGCCTGAAGCCTGTTCAGACTACAACTCAGACTTGTCATGACTGTACCTTGGACTTCCAAAATGCTTAAAAGGAAGCTTTTTTTTCTTTTTAAATTAGTCACACTCATTGTGAGTCAAAACATGATTGGTTGATCCCAATAATCGTCTTAATCTGATGTGTAAAACCTCATATTCAGGTCCTAAAGGTCTAAACAATGGCAGAGCTCAGCTGTACGGCACATAGTTAACAAGTATTTTGCTCATTAAGTTTTCTCATTAAGTTGCCCTAAAGGGCTCCTCCTATAAAAAGGCCACATATATTCTACAAATATTCCATACACAGCCAGCAATATCTGCCCTCCTTGTCTCCTTAAACTTCATTTGCTTTAAGAGAGCAAAGATGCTTGTGTATGTGCACAAGCTGGATTTTTGTACTGAATTATATCCGTAATGATTTTCACCAGGTTCCTGGAGTTTCTCCTGCTGCCCTGAATTTTCTCATGCTTCCTTCTTCTACGTTACCGTGAAAGTTGCTTCAAGGGAGCGGAGGTTCTTGTGTATGTGCTCGAAGTGGGTACTGGTGGTGAATGATATCCGCAATAACTCTCAGAAAATTCCAGAAGTTTCTCCTGCTGCCCTGTGGTGCTGAAGCTGTTATAAGCACCTCCATCATGGCTCTCCATTTGTCTGGGAACACATGGCTCATTGAGCGGGCTGGCGGGTCCTACTAGTTAAATTATGCAGATAATGGTGGTCCATGGTTGGGCAGACAGACGTGCTGCAGGGGCGTATGGCCTCCTCTCAGCACCAGGGACAGGAACCATGACACCCGCCACCATATGTGCAGCATCCCGACTCACTTGCATGTCTCACACACACACACACACACACACACACACACACACACACACAGAGTCCCTGTAGGTCAGTTAGTGCCCTTGCTTCTTGACTGCTTTTGTCTTCTTTTTGGTCCTGTCCACTCTGTCTAGCTGTCAAAGTCAGACACCGTCCCTTTCACAGACCTTTTACTGCCTGTGTTGAGCCACAGAGCTTTGAGATCCTGACCCTTTACCTGCAAGCCTGCAAGCTGTTCTCTCTCTCTCTCTCTCTCTCTCTCTCTCTCTCTTTCTCTCTCTCTCTCTCTCTGTGTCTCTCTCTCCCTCTGTCTCTCTTTATTTCTGTCTCTCTCTCTCTCCTGCCGCTATCCACTTAACATCCTTTCTGCCTCCTCTGCTTTCTCTTTCTACATTCGGCCATTCGGTTTCCTTTTTTTTTTGCTTCCTTCTCTCCATCTGTAGGCAAAAAAGTATTTCAGGCCTCTCCGACAAGTTGGACCAGAGCCCAATATTGCAGGGACATCTGGGTACTCTCAGCTGCCAAGACCATGCCAAGTCTCTATGGTCCTTGCTATTGGGGTCACGCTTCTAAAGGCTGATGAATAACCCAGGGCAGGGAGAGCACTTTTAGGTGATGCTCGAAGAACATAAAAACATACTGTGCTATCAGGTTCATACCTTTTATCCACTGGGACATATTTGTCACACAGGAGACAATGCGAGATCTCTGGGTGACAGAAAACCCAAAATTGATTTAAACCGGACAAAATTGAGCAGGCTTTTTCCACCCCTGGCCAGGGACAAGTACAGTAATGCCTGATCCACCCGACTACTTTTCTGCTAAAACAAATGATGGAAATGGATGATGTAACAATATGAAAGTACCAGGGGGTTGGTCATGTGCACTTGTTTATTTTCTGATTAGATTATCTCATAAGAATCTTCCTACACTCACTTGCACATGCTAGAAAATAACAAATCAACTCAATTGTTTAGAGATAATGGGAGCAGATGGGCTTCATATTTGGACACTGGGATCTTTTTAGAATTAAGCAACAGCCTGCTCCGTAATTCCAATTTTCCGCAACTTCTTTGCTTGTTTGAAATCTGCATTCTTAAGGGGTTCTTAAAGGGCTTTTAAACAGTTCTTGATAGGGATGAATGCACTTGTAAACAGAGGACTGAATCATTCAGCCTGAATGTTTCCCCAGGGTTCTTTGCCATTCAGAGATGCCAACA
>JBBIGA010000138.1:19664027-19676957 GCA_037576975.1 Alestes dentex
GACAGGTACTCACACCAGTAATGGCAACATTGCTGGCTCAAATCCGAATGTGATTAATCGTAAACCTGTTTGAATGTAATATGTATGGTGTCTCTGCAGGACAGTGCATTATTGTAAGCATGCTGCCATGATGCATTGGGAAAGTGATGCTTCTTTTGGTCAGGGTCTCTTTACAGGGTGGAACCACTCTTTGATGGCTCTTTCAAGAACTGTGGCAAAGGTGTTCCATAAAAAGTGACAAACAAACAATTCTGTTCTTCCTTTTAAAAGACTGCTATACAGTACGGGTGGCATAGACCAGTAAAAAACATGAACTTTTCCTTAGTACTAAAAGTAGTAGTTGACTAGTTGAGACCAGTGTTTGAAATTCAGCAGAAAAACACGGCAGTGAATACTCAGTCAGAACATTCAGTAAAGGTTTGAAGAACTGCCTGTTTTAACAAGAAAGCTGTACTTGAGTAATGGCAAACTAGCCAATTTTAAAGCGGAACGATTTGAAAATGTTCAGTCTATCGACTTTGAAAGACTCAAAACTCTTTGCTGTGTAGAAATGACAAGCTAGGTTTCGGTTATTTGTTTCCCACTGGACTTATAAACATGCTGCACTGAAGCGAGGACAACTGTGAAAGAGAAGATTCTGAAATATGTGGTGTTTTTTGCATGCAGTTTGCATCAGGTGGTCTGTGTAGCTTTGTGAACAGACTGTCTGAGCTTAAGACCACCTGAAATAGATCAAAAACTCCACTGCAGTGTGTACCTCACACCTCAACATGCTGTGTCTACTGCTTGACCTTAGTAGCAAATTGCAAACCAAATGCTTTTCACTGATGCCTAAGCACGGGAACACTTTTTAATGATGACTAGACCATTGCTTGACTACTTTTAAAATACTTTGTTGGCTAGTAGGAATCAAAAGTTGTGCAACTCCTGCTCTAGAGCAGTATGGGTGGGATTTGAGAGGGTAAGTGTGTAAATGAGAGGGCACTGGAGAAGTCACTAAATGGACTTCTGCAGGTTTAACGGCCCCCGTTTTAAATTGAGCCACTCTTTCTGCGCTGAGGCAGATGATTTGGCATTCTTCTCGTGAGAGTGTTTTTCTGGGGGGATGGTATTCTAATGACAGAGCAGAGCAAAGGGCTGAAAAGGTCAGAGTTAGTACAAGCTCAATCTGGAGTACTGTCTCCATTCTACTACTAATTAAATGTCAGCATCATGCCCAGGAGGAGACAGTGGAGGGGAGAAAACCTGACTGGAAATGTCACTCCTCCTTACGCCAGCCTGTTTCCCTGGATGACGGCCTGAGGTGCAGAGGTGGCATAGAGTAATCCTTGCAGATGAAGGTGACAGCTTCTTTCATTTCAGAGAAATTAATGAGTTATTTTGCCAGTATGAGGAAAAGGCAGGGGCTCTTTTAATTGCGTATAGCTTATTGCTACCATCTTAAAATCGATATGCGGTCGAATATCGGTGCAGTTTGAACTAATGATTATGCTTGATTCATAATTGGCCTTATCTACACCACAGTTTCCAGACCTATTATACAGTATTTCCATAAGCCATATTGAAAATGTCTTCTTTTAGATGGAGGAAGCTTGTGAATAATTCATGATGACCCACTTTCCCCCCCCCATTAGCTTGATATAGTGCTAGAGCTCAATAGCAGACAGTCGTTGACAGGTCCTCGAGGTGTGGGAGTTTGCTTTCGAAATAGACTTCTCTCTCTTTGTCCTTTTTTTTTTTACAGGCGAAAGCATGGTACAAAAATACCATGGGTGAGAGTCCGTGTGTGAGAGAATACCTCACTCTGCCTCTGTGTGTGCGGTGTGTCTTGGGATCATTATCAGGCCTCTCTGTCTCAGGGGTCAGTGCTTTGCTTTCCATGGCAGGCTTTTACTGGACGGACTACCTTCCCAGGGTTTGGGGCAGAGGAGGCTGAGGAAGCAAGGAGCAGCAGCCAAGTGAAATGGGTTACATTTACATGAATTAGACGTTTTCCTCCACTGCTTTTCTTCTCCTCCTTCACCCCGGAGAAAGAATGTTTGGAAACAGTGCATGAATTACAATGAATGGAGCAACATATCTGGTGGTAAGCTGCGCCTTCAGACAGGCGCTGTTTGAAAAATAACACGTTATCATAGAAAATGAATCGTCCACCTTCACCAGAACAGCTGTACTTGAGAGGAGGGTGCCCTGAGTGAGGAGAGGAGCCAAACAGAGCAGCGAGTTCTATAAAACATACAAAAGACTGTCTAGAAGTGTGGTTATAAAAAGTGCATGTGTGGCTGACTGTAACTTAAAGATGAACTCAATCCAAAACTTTTTTTATGTTTGAACTGTGCATGTTACATGCGGTGCAAAAGTCTGAGACAGTGGAGGAATTAAGCAGCAACTGCCTCCCTACTCCTTGACACTAAATACTATTATAATGAATATGAATTTTGATCATTGGAGAATCAGGAGAAAATTTTTAATTTCCAGTTTTTATAAAACTTGAATGCCTTGTTTAGAGGAAATATCTTGGTTAGTGGAAAACACAAATTTGGTTCCTGACTTCTTTGTGCTCTCCATCCATCACATGAATTTGTTCAATTCCATCTACAGCACCTGATTTAATTTAAAAAGAGACTGATAGAATAAACTAGGTGTCGTGTCCATGGTCACTTTTTCTGTTTAGATAAGGGGACTTTTATGTCTATGTGTCTACACCGGCCGGGTGAGTGTTCACAACCGGCCGGTGTTTAAGTTTAAGTGATTGTGTATTTTGATTTGTTCTTGTTTTAGTTTAGTTAGCACTTAAGTGCCTTTGTTTGGTGTACCGGTGTCAGCCCACCATCATTATCCCCATATCTGGTGCCATTTCCATGGTTCTGGTTTGTTTAGGCCCTTGGGCCTTTTTGCTTTCTCCTTTTTGTAAATAAAGTTATAGTAAATGGAATCCCACATCTGCGCCTCCTTCTCTTCTCTTGGTGACACTAGGTACTGGATGATGTCCATAAATGTTAGGCTTTCAGAAAGGTTTGGATAGAGTTATGTTTAAATACATCAAATCATAATGTACTGATTATTTGTATGTATTCTAATGTCAGTGTTTTTTTCCCAAATGCATTACACCCCTAATAAGTAGCTGTACATACAATTTATCAGGTACTTAATCCTTTAGTACAGTACATACATTACTTCTTGTTGATGTAAAGTAAACTACTACTACTACTACTACTACTAATAATAATAATAGTCTCTGCAAGAATTCTTTAACATTAATTTAAAAGGCCAGATGTTTCCCACGTGTCTTGTGGGCACTAAAGCATCAAAATTGTTGGATAAATTGAAATTCCTTTCTTGCATGGCATCCATGGAATCAGCAGTCCAGGGGTAGCGCTGTGATGTGTGGGGGAATTTGCTCCTGGCACACATTATTGCCCTTGATACCCCCTGAAGAGTGAAGCATAACTGAACATCGCTTCTGACAAAACTCATCCCATCATTGCTACAGTTTATCCACACCTGAACAGACACTTTCAGCATGATAATACGCACCAAATGCTTCCAGGAACATGGCAGTGAATTTGCATTGCTTCAGTGGCCTGCACCATCCGTGGCTGCACCATTCTTACACTGCACAGTTAGAATGAAGTGGGAAGGACCGTTCACATCAAGACTGGGCAGCCATTCATTTTGCAGTCTTTCAGTTCATAACAGTTATGCAATGAAATAATGTCTGCATGGTGTCTCCTGAAAGAGGCACCCAGCACCTTGTGCACTGCAAAAATTATATATTTCAATACTTTTCAGATATTTTTACCCAGTGAAATGATCTCATTCCATTTGCAGGTGAATTTGCTTGCCTCAAGCATTACTCCTTGAAATAATCAAGAGTATCTGTATTATTGAAGCAAGCAAATCTGTCTGCCAATAGAATAAAATCTAGACAAAATTACTGTCTAACCAAATAAAACATCAAGAAATAAATTGAGCAACATTGCAATTTCCTTAGGAATCTCATAGATGAATATTAGGTATATTTAAGATGTTTTCACTCAATATAATATCATTTTTTGCAGTGTGGAATCTTCATCCAGGTGAATCCAGGCTATCTGAGGACCAAAGGGGGTGCAGTTTGCAGCTCTGTGTTTATATCTGAAATGATCTGTTATTAGAATGACCTTTGTTCCGTCATCTTTCCGATACTTTTAACATTCGCTTGTCAGCTTTCCGATAGTTTTAACATTTACTGGTCAGCAGTTTATCTCATGGATCTTTCCTTTATGATGGGTCTTCTTTGTAAACTAGATCTGGCACATCCCAGAAGGGGATGAGTTTTGTTTTCTTTCGGTGTTTCTTCTCTGTGCTCTCGAGAGTTGCCCTTCTGCTATCTCTGTGGTCATATTTCTGTGAATATCATCACTTTTTATTATTTGGAGGTTAGTAGAAGACTAATTTGTAGACAAGTGTGGACTCGGTGGAGCCTGTGGTTTTCTTTTCTAATGGTCATAAATATCCCTGCCTCCTTCCCGGTCACTATGACCTGCCTCTGGATACACACGCTATGAAAAGCCTCACCTGGAAACCCAGGAGATGTTAATAAATAGTCTTTTCACATCCCTCTCAAACTTCTATTGTGTCTACACCTGCATGAACTCCTCACCTGTTTCTAGGAGTTGTAATTCTGCTTTACCTTCATGCTGAACTTCATGTCCTCATATCCAACATCCTGCATTTGTCCTACACAATCAGTGGTCCAGCAGATTATTTTTTTTACTGTTTCCTCATTTGTTACTCAGTGTCTCTTCTTCATGCTCTTTGAGGCTTCTCCTGCCAGTGTTGCTCACAGTGACACTTACTGGAACCTTTCTGGGATTTCTGGAAAGGAGCTTTTGAAGCTTTTGTCTGCTGGCTGTACACATTTTCTTTATAAGCTGAGAAGGTGGAGACTAGCAGAAAATGAGTTTGGATGTTCTCTTTAACAGAAGTGATGAGGAGTTCTGTGCTGACGGGCACATTTTGGCCTAAAGTTTGCATGTCTGTTCTGAGCTTCTTCAGAATTAGTGAGGGCACATTAAAAGTTTCACTTTTCTAAAAATCTAAAAAAATATAAGTATAAAGTTATGATCAATTTATCTTTCAAGTAATTTAAAATGTATTTTGAAATATTAAACATGATTTAAAATATTAATGTACTGTATGGCATGTGTGGTGCAGACCAATCTCACATACTGCAATCTCAGATATTCATTCCATACGTAATGTTCCACTATGAATATTTTAGGCTCGGAGCGGAGGTGAAATTAATCTCAGTGCTATTATTAGAAGAACTGGGTGGCATGAGCGTGCAGTGAAATCAATCAAATTCACACAGTTTTAACATCCCAAGACCCTGTATGCTTCCCATGATAGCTCAATTACTCATCCTTTCTCCTCTTATGCTGTTAATTATCTTCTGCTACAGGAATAAGACAACAATACCCAAAGAAGTCATGCAATTATTGAGATATCATGTTTGGGCAGGATGACGTCTTTAAAAGTGAAATTGTTCTGGTGCTGAGATTCATTCAGGCTGTTCATTAACTGAATTTCACTGGAACCTCTGTGTTCCAAAAATATGAACATTACAAAACGTAAATTTTACATGATTTGAAAATCCCAGCTGCCTTTGACAGTGTCAAAGTTTTATGATGACCAGTCCAACTGAGTTGACTTAAAATAAAATCTTGTGACATTCTCTTACATTGAGATTTAGATCTTTTTTTCCTCTTCTGTAAAGTTTCTATTTTAGATATTTCTTTGGAAATGTTGTTCAGACTACAGCTGTAACTGTGTATAACAGTTATATAACAAAACCAGCTTCTGAAATTGTAGGCCCAAGCCACTTGAATAGCACACTTCAGAGAACTGGTTTACATGTTTTTTTTGGTGAAGTTGCCGGTCTCATTATTAGCTTGCATGAAATATTTCTATTCTTACTACAACACCAACATCGCAGCCAACCTGGTGTTATTTTTGGGAGAAAAATGTAAGACAAAACATTTCTGAAACTCCACGGGGTTAATCAGAGAGTGTGATATGAGTGATTTTTGAGAACACCTAGATCTCGACCAGGGCCACTTGCTGTGGCCAGTTGCAGACACAAACACGGACAGATCCCAGAGGAGGCTCCATGCCCTGCCCTTTGCTCTCAGACTGTATAGGTGCCGTTTTGGCTGGTCCATATAATAACTGTGTTTAAATGGCCTCCACCATTGCTCAGGGTCAGCCTCGGCTCAACTCATCCTCACCCTGGGAGCAGCATGGGTCAGTCTGGGTGAGATGAAGCCCCTTAAAATGAACTGGTCTGTTGCCCTCAGTCATGCCACGTTCTCATATCTAACATCATGTATGTGTCTTGTGTACACAGGATGATCTCTGATATTGAAAATGTTTTCATATTAAACTGCATTAGTTTTAGGCTGTTAAAATTAAAAGCTTTATATCTGATCATTAGAAGTGCCACAACTTGTTAAGCTCCTTGTATATACATGTGTATATAAATGGTGCTGCATTCTGGATCACAGTGTTTCCTGTCTGTTCCTGTCTGTTGTGTTATATTTCCCTTAAATGAGGACTATTTTGAGGTCATAAATAATTTTTGTATAGCAAACTATAGACAAGAGAGATTACCTACAGATGTTTGAATTATTCAAATATTGTGTGGTGACACTTAGTTGTTCCCTATGACAAAGTTACCTCCCCAACCCATCTCCTCTCTGTTTCTCAGTCCTTTCACTGCTCTGTCCATTAGAAGGATGTCCGGTCCTCCCGCATATGCAGAAGTTCTTCAGAATTCCAGCCAAAGTTCTTCGAGTTCTCACCCCTCCTACAGCCGTACAGAGTCTTCTCATATATAAATCATATGCTGGAGGAATGGTTCCAACAGTATCTTTTCAATGCAACTGTACTTTTATTTCCAACTAGAATTTAATCATAAACATAAACATTTGATACAATTTTGTCAGCATTTCATGATGAACGGACCAACAGAAATAATCAAAAATGACTTCTTGATACATCTTGATATCTCAAAAGGTAAGAATGTTTTTTGCTTCTGTCTCCAGGTTTGGTTCCAGCAGTGACAATATTTTACTCACAGAAAAAAGGGTTGATTTAAATTTACTTGATTTAAATATGCACATCGGTTCCATTTGAACAAAATATATTATGACAGTACAATTTCTGTCATTCATTTCACCTTTGATAAGACCTGATGTTTTTTTTCGTATGTATTTACCAATCTATTGTATCCATTCACAGAGTTCATATTGCTAAATATCTTTCCTTCTTTCTCGTCACTTATATGAGACTCTACACCTGCCGTGTTCTCACATCCAACATCTTGTGTATGTCAGATATACAAAAAAGAAACTGTTTTGGTGCTAAGTTGCTTTAAGGACGTAAAAATAGTGCTTTTTGGCTAATATCTGTTTCTTCATTAGCCCTGTATGCTGCATGGTAAAGTTTTTTTTTTTTGTATGTAAATGTGGCTGCGATCTTTTCTTGGATCGGAGTGTTTCTTGCCTGGCTGCTAGAGAGATAATTGTGATTTTTTTTCCCTTTTTCTCCATTTTACAGCCTCCACTCAGAGCCGATTCGCTTCCAAGAAAGCCCCCCCATGCTCTCTCACTCCCTAATGATGGGCCTTGCGAGAGAGCATGTGTGTGTGTGTGTGTGTGAGAGAGAGAGAGACGGCGGTGGTATGAGATTCGCTGTCAGAGTGTGCTGTCCACCCACTACCCAGTTGTTACAGAGGATGTGAAAAAAGAAATACTTTGCACTCTCTCTCTCTCTCTCTCTCTCTCTCTCTCTCTCTTTCTCTGTCTCTCTCTCTTTCAGACAAGAACACACACTGACACACACCCATCATCAGAATCTACACTCACCTCAACAGTATTGTACCCTTGAAGACATTTATACTGCTGCACTTTATCTCTCTGCGTGCACGCACACACACACGTATTCACACACACACAAAGACAGACACACATATGCAGTAGTGATTAATGAGACCTGGGCGATGTGGCTGAGACAGTGAATGGCAGTCTCAGGGAGCTCTATGGGTACAGGAACAGCTTATTAAGCCGTGTGATTAGCAGCTCCCCTGTGCAGGCTCCCGTCTCCTTTTTTACAGCACGGCCTGTGTAGACATCTCTCCACTGGTTTGCTCAACCATCACACACACCACCGTCTGCAGCTCATGTCGCTAGGGGTGGCTCTGTTTATTTCCCTGTGTCAAAGTGCATCCAATTATTACCTTCCTGCCACAATATGGACGCTCGTAGAGCTTTGGTTTAAAAAATGACTGCGTAAAGTAGCTTTTCAGTCGTAAAACACATCTCGTCACAGAGCAAAACCTTGTGCCTCCGAAGAAAACTGTACAAGAGGGAACGTTGGAGTTGTTAGAGAGAAGGAGATATAAATTGCTGTAACGAGATTCTAAGTCAACTGACACCTCTGCCATGTTCAAATTATGTAAGAAATAATAATAGTTTTGTTCCGACAGTAATGATATATATGCACACAGCAGATGTATGCTGTGTATATATATATGCAGATTGTTCTTCTTGTTAATCACTGGAGTGTTGTAGTTTAGTGAACAGCTATAAATGAAAAGATGTCAACTAAAATAAGTTTCCTTCATAACTTGGAAAGAATCTGTAACAGTGCATGCCTGACATCCTATTAACTGGTTGTGCGGTGCAGAGTGAAATTCTAGACCGTCCTTTAACTTTAAATGTATTTAACTGTCACTTAATAGCTCGTAAAATATGTACCACTTGTCTGATGATCCACATTATAATTATGCTTATATTAGCTGGCTTTTTATAGGTCAGTTGTGATGAATAAAAAATATGACATGTTCTGGCTAATAACGGTAATGGTAATGGTGAACATACTGTACATTTATTTGTTAGCAAAGAATATTGAGTGTACTTTTGGTAAATATTACGTAAGTAACATGCATATAGAAAATCTCACTGTCTGCAAACGTATGTACATGTAAGTTTAAGACCAGTGGCAAAAATGCTTCTATTTTCGATTTGAAATGTTTCCCATTTCAAAACATATTATCAAAAATAATAATGTAAGTTAAAAGTTAATTTTTTAAAAAGAAAGAAAATTTCAAGGCATAAATTAATCTTTCGGGTCTCTGAGGAGGCAGTGCATGGCACTCTGAAACGCATTGCCAAAATTGGATCAATTGTCTCTCAACCATGATCAAAAGTGACCACACCTTTGGAGGACCAATACATAAGGCTTTTGAGAGACAGGCTATCAGCTCTTGCACTGATACAGGACGGGCTAAACAGTGCAGCATCATGGTGGGATTATTCAGGTCTTGCGGCGGGTTCCTTAGAGACACGCTATACCCTCTGGTTTGTGGGGAAGGATCCATGATGCAGCAGAAATGGTTTGGGCCAAACCCAACCTCAAAACCTAGCAACTACTTGGAGACCAAAGAAGATCAAGGGGTGCTGACTTTCCACAGTTACCTAACCTGAACCCTGCTGAGCATTTCTGGGGCACTTGAAGACAGAGAAGCATTCAGTTACATCCAAAGAAGTTCTTTGGAATATTGTGAAATCACACTGTGATAACATGGATAATCAGATTTTGCACAAACTTGTGAAATCCATGCAAGTTTCAGCGCACAATGTCATTAGAGCAAACAGAGGACATAACAAATAATATTACATTCTGAAATGTACATAAAGATTCTGCAAAGTTCTAGAAAAATGCAAAACAGAAGCATTTTCAGTAGCGGTCTCAGACTTTTGGCTCCAGTCTGCAATCTGGAAAATGTAAACTGATGTCAAAATGAAGCAGGAGCTTTTAAAAATCATTTTTATTGAACGTCATAACAGATGCCATATGCTGTCATGATAGAGTCTGTCCATTAATGTAACAGCATCATCATCCCTACTGATAATTATCATGACAGATACTGTAATTATTGATGCCATTATTTTAAAGAGTATGACATCAAACATTCTCACATCTGGTTTCTTTAAGCTAGGCTAATAGATTGCAGGAATATGGCAGTTCTGTGAAGATAATAATGCTGTCAGTGGTTTTCCATTTTTCTGTTTGTCATTAGCCCTTCAGCACATAGCAGATATCAAAGGATTAGGCTACTGACACTGGCTCACATATACAAAACCAATTTTCTATCAGATTTGCATCATAATGCGAATAATCTTGCAATGATTCTCCAGGATCGGGAGGAAGGTTGCCAACCTTCATCCTCATTAGAAGCAATAAACTGCGGTGAACCCACAGCAGAGACAGAAATGGTCTAGAGCTCTTAACGAGGCTCCTGGAAGAGAAAAAAACAAAAAAACAAAACAAAAGAACAATGTTGTTCTGCACCCCCTCAGACTCTCGCCCATATTCCCAATCATTGTTTGCTAATAAGCATGGAGATTCGACTCCGCTGACTGTTTGTGAGAGCGAGTCACAACATCATTATTATAGCTGTTTGAAGTTTTGCCTTCCTTTTGCACACATCTGCTCACCCAGCAAGCTCAGAGAGAAAAATCAAGCAAGAGAGAGAGAGAGAGAGAGAGAGAGAGAAAGAGAGAGAGAGAGAGTGCGGGAGGGAGGGAGAGAGAGAGAGAGAGAGAGAGAGAGAGAGAGAGAGAGAAATGATAAGATGGGATAGAGAGAGGGTTGGAGAGAATGAAAGAGGAAAGAGAGAGAGAGAGAGAGGGAGAGAGAGAGAAGGTTGAAGAGAATGAGAGAGGAAAGAGATGGTAAGGTATACGCGAATGAGAGGAAGCAAGAGTGAGAGAGAGGGGAAAGAGAGAAGGAGAAACGGTGAGGGTAACATGGGATACAGCAAAAAGGCGGTGGAGAAAAAGAAGGACAGGGAGACAGAGAGAGACCGAGGGATTGTGTGTTTGTGTGTGTGTGTGAAAGAGAGACAGAGACAGACAGAAGGAGAGAGATGGGAAGGTGTAAGAGAATGAGAGACAGCTAGAGATAGAGAGTGAGACGGAAAGGGAACAGAGTTGGTTCATTTGCATATCACACACATGGCGAGAGGCTGGAGAAGGAGTTCTGGAGCAGATGTCGATTTGCATATTCAACAGTGGGCCGGCTGAGCAGGGTTTTGAGGTGGGTGTGATGTGCCGTCCCGCCGTGCTGCTAACCTCTCTGATGCTGTGCAGTCCACACACACTCACAAGGGGGTGTAAGTAATGAGGACAATGGGCAACCTATATCATTATCGTGTATTTGTGCGTGTACGTGTGTGTGTGTGTGTGTGTGTGCGTGTTGCTTCCTCTGACAAGCTGGAGAAAGGTCTGGCCTAGTTACAGCAGGTGGAATAGGACAAGAGCTGAGCAGCAAACTGCCTGTTTGTTCCTCAGCTTCCTACAACTGATGCTTTATTCACTTAGAACACTCTGTTTTTTGGGGCAAACCCATGCTTTCCAGCTGCATCTCTCTCTCTCTCTCTCTCTCTCTCTCTCTCTCTCTCTCTCTCTCACAGTTTTGATGATGTTGGTGGAGAGTGCTGTCTAACAAAAGCCCTGTATGTTTTGCAGTGTTCAGTTAAGTGGAGATCTGGAGGGATGGATGACTCATCTGACCATATCACTTTTTTTCCACATCTCTGTGGACCAGTGCCTGTGGTTTTTGCACCACTGACCTCTGGTCACTCAGATGGTCTTTCGACTTTGTAAGGAGGGGTTTAAGCACTGCTCTACATATTATCTCTCTTGTAGTGTAGTGGCGGGCTGTTCTTGCTGACACAGTCTGATCACGTCCTGCACTGACATTCTCATTCACCTGAGGAACAGCTGCTCTTCTGTTTCCCCTTACAAAATCACGCTCATGCATCAAGCACAATTTCCACACTTATCTAAACGCAGATGTCACATTAGTCACCGTTCCTGGTGAAACATATAGATCTATTCCTCCTGCCATCTTAATCTAAAATCTAGGTCAGCTGGGTCTGATTGCTGTTTAGACATGCCACACAGAACATGGTAATATGTTAATTGATTCCTTGGATGCCTGTCTGGAAGCACCTCTAGTGTTTCTCCACTAGCATTACCTTCAGTTTTGATGGTCCATTGTAGATGCTTTGCAGATAAACACCAAGTCTCTAACTAAACTAGAACTAATGCTATAATAACAGCAACTGTGGTATAATAATTATATAAGAGTTTTGATTGGGAATGGGGTGGGAAGAGACTCCTAACATGCAAACTCCACATGCACAAGGCCAGGACTCAGATTCGAACCCTCAACTCTGGAGATGTGAGGCACCAGTGCTACCACTGTTCCACGGTGGGAGAGGGAAACATAAGAACATCATTTTACATGTTAATAAATTTGACTTGATTTCTTTGTTTTGTCAACCAATGAAAGACGACATCCTTATTAAGACTTTTATTTATGCTGAAAAGTGACCTCTTTAGACATGGTTTATACTTCAGCCGAAGCAAGGCCCCAGAACTGAATCCAGTTGATCAAATTTTTGCACGATATCTGTTAAATACAGCTGAACTATGAACTGAATTGAAAATATTCTATTAAATATAACCTTTGCCCTAATCTTAACCACAACCCAAAATGTCTAATCTAAATCTAATCCTTACCCGAAACCTAACCCTAATGCTATTGGCAAGGAAAATTTATAATCTAAGTTAATGTGAACAATAATGTAATGCTATTTTTCCATATAGTTTCGGCACACTCACACTCACAAATGTAAACAAAAATAATTATGAAATAAGAGTAACAATTTAGAAAACTGGAGATGAAGCAAGACCAGACAAAACGTGTAAAGGTATTTTTCTCTCTCTCTCACTTTCTCACTCTCTCTCTCTCTTTCTCTCTCTCTCTCTCTCTCTCTCACACACACACACACACACACACACACACACACACACA
>JBBIGA010000138.1:19678231-19688917 GCA_037576975.1 Alestes dentex
CTCTCTCTCTCTCTCTCTCTCTCTCTCTCTCTCTCTCACACACACACACACACACACACACACACACACACACACAGGCACAGAAACACACATATACACAGACACACACGGTTTTGGCCATGAGCGATGGCTGAGTGTGCCTGAGCACATGGTGATATAACACGGCACTCAGTCTCGGTCAACAAAGGCTGTTTGTGTGTGTGTGTGTGTGTGTGTGTGTGTGTGTGTGTGTGTGTGTGTGTGTGTGTGTGTGTGTATGTGTTTGAGTAGGAGAGCGAGCTTTAGAGCTGCAGAGAAAGAGGGAGAGAGAGGGATCTTAACAGGGAGAAGGGAGATAATAGAGACATAAGAACAGAAGTGAGAAACTTCCACTCGACTACAAGGAAGCTGTGAGTCAGGAATGGAGAATTTGGACTTAAAACCCCTTTTAAAGCAAGACAAAAATGGAAAATTAAATTATGGGGACTATTTCAATCCTTCCAGCAAACCACAGCTTTATGTAACCTAACTATGTGGAGATCAACCGCTTCTTGTTTTGCCTCGCGCCTGCTCCAGAGGGACGGCTGGGAAAAGGGAAAGTTCTGTGGCTATTTGAAGTTTCTGTGGAAGTTTTAATGCAAATGCTTGTTAGAAACAGGATGATGATTGACAGGTGTTGTTTGCAGACGTCTTCTTGGCCCTTTATTATCATCAAACGGAATGTGCTTGCGCGACAGGACAGATGTGTTTAATTAAAATGAGAATGCTTTATGCAGCTCGCATAAAGAAGAATTACACCAGAAAAATCAAGCGTCCCTTCAAGTCTGTCTATCTTTCTATCTCCCACTCGTTTCAAGTTTCTCTCTCTTTTCTACTGCTCCCTCCATCTTTGTCTCTGCGGACTTATATTAAGATTCATTTCTGCATCTCTAGTTTTTTAAAGTTTGACTCCCACACAAGGAAGCAGTGCTTGGAAATACATATGAATCATAGCCCTCAGAGTAGAGGGTAGAGTGTGCAGAGAGTGAGAGAGAGAGGGGAGCATTTACATCTCTCTCTCTCTCTCCCTCACTCTCTCTCTCTGTGAGTGGGGGGTGTGGCTCTGCCCTTCTCTAAATTCTGGGTTCTTCTGTCATTTGCAGTTGAAGATGTGATGGGAGGGTGGCTGTTAAAAGCTGGTGCCATTTCTGAACATTGAGCTGTTGTTTTTATATGTGTGTATGTGCCAGCGGTGTGGGTGGACAGGATGTTTTTTTTTTTTTTAAAGATACACTATGTAGGATTTAAATGACTGTAACGAAGATGATTATCTGGTCTTAGCAGGTGATTTTAACTGCACAGAACTGGACGCAAACAGGAATCACTCTCCACTGCATGCCACTCCTGTTCATTAAAAAGCTCAGTGACGATGGAGAAGTTTTAAAAAGCCATCAAAAACAATATACTTGCAAGAAATAGTATTCTCTCTTTAGCAAGACTTGTCAGATTTCATAGTTTTAAACAACCTCCCAATATTTTGAGAATTCTCATTGTCTGACCACAGCCTAGTTCATTGTATAGTAATTGTAAGTCACATTAAATCAATAAGTGCAAATGGATCAGCACTTCAGGTGAGGTGAAAGACATTGATTATCTCATTGCAGTGGCACCTGCCAAGAGGTGGGATATATTAGGCAGCAGGTTAACAGTCAGTTCTTGAATTCAATGTGTTGGAAGCAAGAAGAATGCACAAGCAAAAGAATCAGAGTGACTTTAAAACGGGCCAGATTGTTCTGGGTAGACGACTGGGTCAGAGCATTTTCAAAACAGCAATTTGCAGTGATTAGTACCTATAAAAACTGGTATAAAGAAGGACAACTGGTGAACAGACATCGGTGCAAGACTCACTGATGTGCATGAGAAGTGTAAGTCTGGTCCAGTCCCACAGAAAATCTACTGATGCACAAATTGCTGAGGTTAATCCTGGTTATGATGGAAAGGTGTTTTGAACACACAGTGCATCACAGCTTGCTGCGTATAGAGCTGCATAGCTACAGATCGGAGTGCCCATGCTGACCCCTGTCCACCATCAATAGTGTCTACAATATGAGACTCAGATCTGGTTCATGGCATAATGGATCCTGCATTCATGTTGATGTTACTTTGAAACATTACACTAACTTAAACAGACCAAGTCCAGAGTACTCCTTAATGGCAGTGGTCACTTTCAGCAGCATGATGCGGCCTTCCACACTGCAAACATAGTTCAGGGATGGTTTGAAGAACCTGACAAAGAGTTCAAGGTGTTGACTTGGCCTCCAAATTCCCCAGATCTCAATCTGATCAAGCATCTGTAGGATGTGCTACCAAACTAATCCAATCCATGGAGTGCGTACCTTAAGGCACGAGGCAGCCCTACACAAAAATAGGCAGGTGGTTTTAATGTTACAACTCACTGGTGTATACCAGCATTTCAATGCAACCTTGATAGAGGCTGCATGGTTTACAAAACTTTTTTTCTTGTTTTGGAGGGGGCGGGTGGTTTTCAGGCAACTAAGCAAACTTTTCAATCTTTACAGCAGTGGTGGGATTTTAGAAAAGTCCAGTGTAAGCAGTATGTCCACAGTTACAAGAGATATAGCTCTGTCTATGAGGAGGCTTGAGAAATAATAGAGCTCCAGCACTTAACAGGGTCCACAGGAAATCAAGACATTTCAGAACATGGCACAGATGGATGTCCTGTCTGGAGTAAAATAATGGCTAGAGTCTGTGTATGAGTGCTTTGCGGTCTGAGTCTGGGGGGTTTATTTTCTAACCCTGTGGAGATTTGAGGGCAAGCAGATACGTTTTATGCCATGCTTTATAGAAGTGGATGCAGTGAGCACCTGGAGCTGGTAAACATGCTATTTGATGGTCTTCCAAAACACACAGAAGACTCTGCTCTGGATCCTATGAGACTACTGTCTCAGGTGAGGCTGAATGGCATTCTTCGGGGCATGGGGTGTGGAAAAGCACCAGGCATGAATGGGTTTCTGGTCAAATTTACTAGTTGTCTAGCCAGTGATTGGTGTGGATTTACTGGAAGTTCTAAATGATAGACTCTCTAAAGGGATGTTACCATCAAGCTGTAGGAGGGCCATTTTGACTGGAATGTTACATGCACTGGCACTGATTATACACAGAACCACCTTTACAGGATAAGACATATCATGTCTGCATTTCAAAGGTTTTACTTACTGCATAGGCTGGTGATGTCACCGTGCTGTTACAAAATCAGGCTGATGGTAAAATTTTAATAAAAAAATTTTAACCTGTGAGGATCAGCTACTGCAGATAAATGATTTCAGTAATCTGTGTTTAAGTGGAATAAATGGGAACATTGTTTAAAACTGTTGTGTTAAAATCTTAAACAGAAATAAGTTAAATGCGGGAGTTGATATGCCTTGGCATACTAAAGTCACTTTAGCTGATAATATTAAACCTTAATGTAGAGCTTTTTTTTTTTTTTTTTACTAAGCAACATTTTATTTTGCGTTTTCCAGTTTTACATTTGGTTGGGCAAAATTGGCCATTTAGATGAGCAGAAAGAGGCACTCAGAGCTTATGATCCTGTGACTGATTTAGAAGATTAGCAAGGACTCAAATTTCAATAGATTGAAAGTATTATTCAGCCATGAAAGACTGGCAATTCCATTCTTTATTCAGGATGATGAATTTAGTTTTGGAGAGTTTTTGAGCTGCATATATTCATACTGTTTTGTTGTTTTTTTTATTTGAGGCTGTGTTTCTTTCTTAATTATTTAATTTGGCTTTTGCTTTTTTTCCTTTCCTCATGTTTGTGTGAGTTCATTTAATTAGTTTTTGATGGTTCGTTATGACTCTTTGGATAATTGTTAGAGGTTTTGTTTGAAAGATTTTCTTTTCGTTTGTCTTCTGTAGAGTATTGTGTGTGTGTGTGTGTGTGTGTGTGTGTGTGTGCATGTGTGTTTTGGGAGTTTTTTGTTTCCAGCGGTTTCCGCTGGGAGCATGACGTTTCCAAACACCAAGAAGTTTGAGGGCCTGACTGCCTGGCACAGTGTGCTGGTGGAGAACAGGGCGAGTGTGGAGCGGCGCTGCTTAGGAACTCAGTGGGTCTGAGTAACATCGTCTCTGCCTCATGGGTGAACAGTGCCGTTTCCTAAATGGCCTGTGATTTAGTTCAGAGTGGAACTGTAATAAATGGCCAGTTTACACCTGTGTTTCCCCAAAGAACTCCATTTAAAGAAAAATCGCCTGTGTTCCCCCCATCCATAAAGAATGAATTCAGTGCTGTCCTTTTTTGGTAAAACTGTCTTTCTGATCAGGAAAGTTCCTATGGATTGTGTATTGCTACTGGTAAAACACTTGGGGTCAGTTTCCTGGACAGGGATTAAGCCTAGTCCTGGATTAAGTAGTGCTGTGAATGGAGATTTTCCATTGAAAAGGAAAGGGTAGTCCAAGACTAGGCTTAATCCCTGTCTGGGAAACCGACCCTTGTGGTGTTCTTTAATAGGCTGGTTTATATTGTAGTTAAGGATGGTGAAAATGAGCTGGACCTGGTTTTGAGCTTCAGAGCTGTTGACTATGCAATTTATATTTTGTCAGGTGTAGCAGATTGTGCCATTTTTCTTGCCTCACTGTTTTGGTGGTGGGTTAATTAGTTGGTGTTCCCTCAGTGGAATTATATATAGGCATGCTCTGGCCACCTAAGATGTGCCTCTGTTGCTCTCTTCCCTTCCTGGGACCCTGCAGTGGAGCTGGTAGCATGGTTTATTGTGGGTGAGGCTAACATTACTAATGAATGTTTGAAGAGCTGTTAAGAGGACGGCAAGTTGGTGCTGAAACTTGGGCTTTATGGCTGTTCGTTGGGCATTCGCCTGGAGACGGAGCAGTTACCTAATTGGCTATCATAGCATTTGTACCTGAATTTGGAATCTGGCAGTATTTTGGGACAACTGATATTTTCACAGTATATGTTTGCTTCATCTGATTTACCAGAAAGTGAGCTTTCTTGAAGCTGAGCTGTGTCTCCTCCCTTACTTGGGATTTGGCCTGTTCCTGTGACGTTGTTGTTTGGGTTGATTAGTCCTAGTTTTTTTGTTTGTTTTCATTACTTTCTTAGTTATTACTGTGTGATGGTGAGTGTGACCACATGTGAGGTGTGTAGCGTGTGAGTCCTTGTCACTAATTTTTGCTGCCATAAGTAGCCCAATTGTAAACCAAGTTGCTGTGGTGCAGCAGTGTTCACTCAATAAACGTTTGTGTAATTTGGGGTTGGATCATGCCTCTTCCTACTTGTGAGTCGAACCTGTGACCTTGGACCCAATTTGGGTTTGATTCCTTTGGGTGAAATTCCGTATTATTGTCTAACATCTTTAATTTGTAAACTGGTTTTCTATCTTGCCCCTCACACCACACAGGCATGGATATGAAATGTTTCCAATGGGGACAAAGAGGACAGGTTTGTCTGAGCCGAACCAGTGGAGGATGAGGTTTGTCTGTGCTGAAACAATGGAGGATGAGGTTTGTCTGAGCCGAACCAGTGGAGGATGAGGTTTTTCTGTGCTGAAGCAGTGGAGGATGAGGTTTTTCTGTGCTGAATCAGTGGAGGATGAGGTTTGTCTGTGCTGAATCAGTGGAGGATGAGGTTTGTCTGTGCTGAAACAGTGGAGGATGAGGTTTGTCTGTGCTGAAACAGTGGAGGATGAGGTTTTTCTGTGCTGAAACAATGGAGGATGAGGTTTTTCTGTGCTGAAGCAGTGGAGGATGAGGTTTTTCTGTGCTGAAGCAGTGGAGGATGAGGTTTGTCTGTGCTGAAGCAGTGGAGGATGAGGTTTGTCTGTGCTGACTGTGTTGGAGCCTGCTGTGGAGGAACCTGGTGAGTCAGCTGACTGTAAACTCAGTAGGAGCAGGATAAGAGTTATGGGGCAGCGATACTGAAGCAGCTCCAGCCAAAACTGTAGTGCTGGAGCTAAAGTTGAAATGGAGAATGAGTCTGTTTTTAAAGTTCCTCATAAAAGGAAAGAACAAGGTCAGGAGGAAGGGGAAAAGGCAGGCACAAAAAGAAGTGATGCGGTTGACTCAAGATAGGTCAGTGAGGTTTCTTTCTCTAACAGGTCTGTGTTCTCACAGAATGAGAAAATGTCTGTACTGTACACTGTAGCAACAAATAGGAAATTCCTATGTCACTAAAAGGCAGGAAAGTGTTCTGCGCAGTGGAGCATTTCCCAGACAGTCTGCAGTTTATCCATGATGTCATATCTTAAGAAGGAAGGGACATTTTCCACTCTGGAGATTTTCTATTCAAAGAAACTACTGAGTAAGCGTTATAAGGCTAATACAGGGAATGACTGTTTAGCCTTTCTTGGAATGGACTAAACCTCAGCATCAGTGGTTTGTCTTTTCTTATGCTTTAATACAATTAATGAGATTGATTGATTGCAAATGGGGCAAGGGACGGAGAGAAAAGGACAAAGTTGTATGAGCTAGCAAAGTACAAACAAATTGATGTTTTTCTGTGGGAAACACACAGTGATGTTTGTCTTTCAAGTAATATCCCCTCTTAGTGGTGGTGGTGTTCTTTTACCACAAAATTGTATTTCTTACTTGTAAACAGTGTTTATTTGTGTTTATGCTCCATTTAGGGAGTTGAGGTGGTGATTTTTTTTTTAATTTTTTTTTTTTTTTATGCTGGGTGAAGATTTTAACTGCACAGAGGACAGCATGAACAGAAACCAAATTGCTTCCTGTAAGTGTGTGAAATGCTGGAAGCTCATGAACGGTGTGATCTTGGAAGAACGTCCATGTAAGGATATACTACATTTATCTATAGTATTTACATCCACCTTTCTTACTGACCACAGCATACATTGCACAGTGTACTTAGAACCAAGCATTTTCTGAGAATTTCTTGGAGAGTTTTCTATTGCTTTTATCTGCGCAGTTGTAGCATAAGCAATTTCCTCCAGGGTCAGTAACGTTTTCTGATTCTGACAGCTCACATGGGCTGAGATGATGCTAGGGATAATGCACTCTCGAAGCTAATACACTTTTTGTCAAAGCTGAATAAAAGTGAGCATGCAGAGATACCAGCAGTGGAAGAAAGTTCCTTTCAGGACCATGCCAGGATCACACTATGGTCAGCTGCATTACTCGACACTGAGCTTTCTTTTGGAACTTCCAAAGAATGGAGACTAGCCAGGCATCTGTCATCGATAACCTTTCTGTCGAGTTCTATAAAGCTTTTTGTTCAGTGTGTGGGGCAGAATGTACTGGACGTCCTCCAGAACACCATGACTGATGGGAAGCTTCTGAGTTGTCGTAGAGCCGCCCTGATCCTGCTGCCTCAGAAGGGAGCCTTGACTGATTTAAAAGACTGGTGCCTTGTTGCATTGCTGTAAGCTCCTTTCAAAAGCAAGTAATTCATATTGACCAGATGTACTGTCTACCAGGTTCTGGGGAACTTTGGTCAAAGTTTTGAACAGTGACCTTGAGAATGTAACAAAAAGGATCACTGCTTTTTATGTAAATGAAGTACTCCTCTTTGTGTTTCAGCCTCTGCAGATGTCTTAGTTGTAGTAGCCTAGTGGGTAAAACACTTGCCTGTGAACCTGATGACCACAAAGTTGCAGGTTCAACACCCCCCCCACACTTTCTAGCATTGTGGTCTTAAGCAAGACACTTAACCCTCAGTCCACGGGGGGCTGTCCCTATAACTAGAGACTGTAAGTCGCTCTGGATAAGAGCGTCAGCCAAATGCCCCCTTTAGTTGTATTGGTTAGCGCTCAGACTGATGTGGACATTTGAATTTGGGGTTTTGTCTTCCTCTAAAATGAACTGGAGTAAAGTTTTAGTTAATGTGTGGGAAGGTGAGGAACGCTGACCTGTAGAACGGGTGAGTTTAAATGTCTGTTTTTCTATCTGGGATTAAGTGAATGGGATTGTGAAATGGCATGTTAAATGCCCTGGAAATATTTAGACCTATTGAGGACATAGACTTGTTTTGAGTAATAATACTGATGCCTCTTGTCTTTGTGTCTCTGTGCAGTTGTAACATAAGCAGTTTCCTCTGGGATCAACTACACTGGATACAACTACACATAGGACCTTCAACATATGGCTAAAGATTATGGTGCACTAGTCAATGTAGCTAGCGGGACTACTGAGTTTCCCTACAAGTTCATCCAAAGACTCTTCAGTGGGTCCAAGGAGCTGGTTTAGAGAGCACTGGGGTGGGAGGACTAGGAATGAATAAAGTTTTGTTTTTAATGAGCACTAAAGCACTGGGTGTTGCTGTTTTTTTTTTTATATCATAGACTTTTTAGAATCTCAAGTTTCAACCAAGAACAAGGTTATACAACTTTACACTGGCTGGTGGAGGAACCTCTCATCTATGGCATTAGACCATACATAACAGCCTTGAGTTTCCCTGAGAGTGACAATAGTCCATCAACTGGTAGACACTGTAGGGCCAGATCTTGCTCATGAAGAGAAGTTAGCTGAGCAACTGTGTTTAATACCTCCACATGTTATGTCTCAGCTCCTGTTTCATAGTGCAATAGCTCTTCTCTGGGATCAGAGCCAATGGGCTAACCCTTCCTTCCTTTGCGTCTTGGGCACCCATGACACTTCTGCAAGTTCCAGCAACAGACCAGGAAAAGTAACTGTACTGGGTGGTGTCTTATGCATTTGCCTCCTCTGTTGCTCCAAAACTAAATTTGCTGCATCCTTAACTGGTCATTCATTCTGCAATGACAGGAACATGATTGTAGAATGCAAATTTTTGTTGAACTCTGTGTTGGATGGAATATAGGTGATGATTGAGAGAGTTCAGAAGTATTGAAAGATCCATTAGAAACAAGGAAAGCAAAAGATGACCAAATGACTGAAAGAACCTTGACTCTAATTAACTGGTAAACAAAAGATGATTAGAACAAAAATCAGATGACCAGTGACAAACAAGCAAGAGAACTGAAGACAAAGACCAGGAAACATGGAGCAAACACATGAACACACAGTCACAATGAACAAAAAATGACAAGGAAGAACAAATTGGTATATAGGCACAGAATAAAAGAAGGAACAGAGGCACAAGATTACAATGGGGTAATAAACTGAGACCAGATGAAGGACAAGACATGACCACAGAGTGGAGCAGATAAAACAAAACAAAAGCACATGGCCAGAGAGCGCTATGAGAGAGAATGTGCAACATATGTAACCTAAGAAATGAAAGGATCTGCAAGATTCAAAAACAATTTGCAAAATTTAATGGCCTGATCTATGACCAAAAAGACAACTAGTTCCATAACCAAAGAGGCAATAAAATATGCAAGGTTCTTTGAACAAAATGAACATTTTAAAGGTTCTGTGACCTGAATCACAGACCAAGCTAACAAGATGATATAAAGCAAAATCATCTGCAAAGATCTGGGCCTAAAACTTAAGAATCTACAAGCATCTGTGACTAAAATGTCAAGAGAATCTGGTTATCTGACCTAAAAGACAGACACGTCTTCAATGATTTATGATTAAAAAGAGAATAATCTGCCAGGATCTTTGACCAAAATCACAAGAGAATGTCACAAGAGGTTACATGGCTTAAAACAGTGGTTCTTGAGGACCCCCTCGCTTGGTCTTGCTCCCAACACAATAAAACTAATTAGCCATTAACTAGCCCATAATTAGTCTAGGTGGGTGTGTTAGAAAAAGAGAACATTATGTGCAAAGCTAAGGTTTTACTCCAGGATCAGAGTTGGGAACCTGTAAGGTTCCCGGACCTTAAAACAAGATAGTCTGCAGGGTTCTGGGACCTAATAGACAATAACCTGCAAAGTTCTATTATCTAAAGGGCAAGAGTATCTGTTATGAGGTAAAAAACAATTGTTAATTTCCCAAACAAGTTTAGAACTAAAAGGCAAGACAATCTCCAAGAACCTGGGGTAAAAAAAAAAACAAGATTCAGACTAGACAAGGACAAAAGAAGGTTCAGTGAAGTAAAATGCAAGACACTCAGAAAGGATACGAGGACAAACGTTTTTTTTTTTTTTTATCACACATCAAACACAGTTGTTAAGTGCTGAGGACTGTTGTGTTCAAAATTATATCCTGTCATGTCCTATAACCTTGCATATATTTCAAATCATGCCCATTACACTGATGGGCAGATGCACAGAGAGAGAGAGAGAGAGGGGAGAGAGAGAGAGAGAGAGAGAGAGAGAGAGAGAGAGAGAGAGAGGAAAGTCTTTGTAAGAGAGAGTGGGATGGCCCATATTTTCATGGCGATACCCACCCGCACCCCACTGCACCACGCTGATACTTGAATTATAGAAAAGCTCTCAGACGTGTGCATGCTTCTATAGCCCTGCTGGAAAGGAAAGTACCTCCAACAGATGGAGAGAGATGGACGGAGAAGAGGGAACGAGAGAGCATGAAAGCAAAAGCGAGCGAGGGGGGAGAACATGGTGCATCTCACATAGTGATGCCTTTATAAAAATTTTACCATTCTGTCCAGTTACAGATGTCTTTCTCTTTTTCACTTTTTTTTCTCACCCTCTCTTCTCCCTCACTTCTAAAGAAGAGAGAGGGGGAGAGAGAGAGAGAGAGAGAGAGAGAGAGAGAGAGAGAGAGAGAGAGAGAGAGAGAGGGGAGAGAGAGAGAGAGAGAGAGAGAGAGAGAGAGAGAGAGAGAGAGAGAGAGAGAGAGAGAGAG
>JBBIGA010000138.1:19693935-19709778 GCA_037576975.1 Alestes dentex
TCCCAACACACTCAGAGTCTCTCCTCAGCATCCTTCTCCCAACACACTCAGAGTCTCTCCTCAGCATCCTTCTCCCAGCACTGCTTAGGCTCTCCCCACCACATATCCAAGCCAACATAATCTTTCCTCTCTGACTTTTCCTTTAAAAGGTCCAACTCGAGCTGGTCCTCTAATAAACTCATTCCTGATCCTGTCCATCCTCATTACTCCAATGCAAATCTAAACATTGTCAACTCCACCTCCAGCTCTGCTTCCTGTCGTTTCATCAGTGCCACTGTCTCCAAACCAGACATCACAGCCAGTACTCACACCTTCCCTTTTACTCTTGCTGATACCTCCCTGTCACAAATCACTCCTTCTCAGAGCTGATCCTTGGTGTAAACCCACCTCCACCTTGAACGCATCAGTCACTCAGACCTTACTGCTGTTACCCTGTCCTCGTACATCTCCTATACCACTGTCACATACTTCTCTGCCACTCCTGACTTCCTCACACAATACCACCACTCCTCCCTAGGCAGCCTGTCATACCATGTCTTTCTCCAAGTCCACAAAGACACAGTGCAACTCCTTCTGACCTTCTCTGAACTTCTCCATCAGCACCTTCAGAGCAAACACTGCATCTGTAGAGCTCTTTCCCAGCATGAAACCATACAGCTGCTCACTGATCATCACATCTCTTCTTAACCTAGCTTCCACCACTTTCCAATAATCTCATGCTGTGGCTGAACGTTATCTCTCTGTATTTACTAAAGCTCTGCACATCACCCTTACTCTTGAGAACTGGTACCAGTACACTTCTTCTGCACTCCTCAGGCATTCTCTCACTCGCCAAGATTCCATTAAGAAATTTGGTCAAACACTCAACAGCTCACACACTATAGCACCAAATGTAGCTTAAAATGTTTAAAGTTGATGTGTATTTAATCACAGTGTATGTCACGGCAACACTGCACCTTCAACATTAATAGAACCTGACGAGATTCATGGTAAAATCATTATAGGGTGTGGTGGTGGCCTAGTGGGTAGGATACTTGTCTCTGGACCAAGAGGCCATGGGTTCGAATCCTACCTTTAGCATACCACGTCTGTGTTCCTGAGCAAGACCCTTAACCCCAAGTTACTCCAGGAGACTGACCCCCGTAGTTAGGGAATGGAAGTCGCTTTTAATAAAAGCATCTGCTAAATAATGTAAAATGTAAAATGATGTATTTACTGCTATGCAACCTCTATTAGTGTGATGCTAACATCTGTTATTTACTGTACATCCCATAATGGTGCTAACAGAAACTGATTCACTGTGGTAAGATGGAGCTGAATGATACAACCTAAAAAAAAAAAAGCTCAAATAGAGACTGACTCTAGGGGGACGTTCACATGGAAGCTGTCAAAACACCTTATTGTGATGCTGTTTATCTTTGAAAGGCAGGGAAGGCTTAGTCCTACTATACCCGCTCCTCTTCTTAAGAGCTGTATGTTGTAAAATGTTTTTAATTAAATAATAATTTATTTTCAGTTAAATGCCATGTTCACAGGCTATGTGTTAAAGATGTTGTTCTTATTTTATGACTCCCCAGTGGTCAATACTCGTCTTGCATCACTTTTCATGGCGACTGGCCAGTGCTAAGCCTGGCAAATGTTTGTTTAACCTTGTTTGATAATTTTTTAATAAAACCATATTTTTCCACTTAGCAAGCGCTTACTGTGCAGCATGTGAAAGAAGTTAGCGCAAACATTAAGCCAATTAACTTCATCCAAAAATAATTTTGGGAAACAGTCATGTGCTTGTCTTAGTACAAACTGTATGTCATTAACAAAAACTGTCTTCCCCTTTAGTGCAAATTAAGACAGCATAACTGTGACAACTTTTTCAACTTTTCAAGATGATTCAGAAGGATGTCATTAAATGTGTTCAGAAATGAAATTCAGACACTCCTCTTGCTTGAGTGTCAAATATTCAAACATTTTAAATACATAATTTGTAAACTGCATTATTTCACAATGGAATACAGTAACACCCAGCTTTTATGTTCCAAGAGCACCCGCGTATAGTGAAAAACCACGTTGTTGTGATGTGCCTCAAAATGCCAATTTTATAGTGTAAACCCTGAATATGCCCCCAAATATGCTCCCAAAACACTTTAACTTCATTTTAAACTCAGCTTAATACATTACGCTTAAAGAAAATGTAAAGGTAAACCCATATTTGTACTGTTCTTGTACCCTTATATAGACTGTACTCTATTTGTACCCTCATATAGACTGTACTGTAATTAATGCACGCACGTTTTCTTTGGTATATGCTGTTGTTTTCTTCAGTATAAACAGGTAAATACAGTAATAAATTCATTTAATTTACAGTAATAAAAATACAGGGCTTTAAGAAGAACAAAACGAAAAACACTTAAATGTATGAAAATGTATATATTGCCCCAAAAAAGCTGTGACGTCCGGGCCTCGTCCGCCACGCCCCCTCGTCCTTGTGCCGGGTTGCCGAGCACCATGCCCAAACATCGCAAAACAAAATGCAGAGGATATCTGCAGTTTCCGCATTAGTGCGGGGGTTTCAGCGAACAATAATTAGTTCGGTTCTCAGAAAAAATCCGCGTTGGACTGAAACCGTGACTGCTGATCCGCGTTAAAGTGGGAGGTTTACTGTATGTAGTCTTCCAAATAAATGTTGCACTGTATCTCTTGAATCCACAAGGGATGCTCATAAATGATCAACCCCCCGCCCCCCCAAAAAAAATAAAAAAATAAAAAACAACAAAAAACAAAAGCAGAGATTCTCAAATTAGGGGTTATAATTAGTAAAATGACTGGGTGGCTGCAATAGCTACATGGCAGCTTAATCTTATATGTATATTAGCTGCTTATTTGTTTTCTGAGCTACAAAACTGAAGTGTGGGCTTGTCAGAACAAGACAAGAGAGTTACCTCACACAAGAACATATTTCCGCCCATTAGCATTATTCTGCTTATAAAGCAAGCTAAATCGCTGTTGTTTAGTTTATGGTCAGGACTGGCAGGTTTTTGCCTCCTTTTGCTAGCCATATACTATAATGCTTCTGGATGACAAACTGCAGGAGAATATTTAAACACGTGCATTATTTCATTGAATTTGACAGATAATCGAATGTCAGATTTTTCTCAGAGGATATAATTCTTATGCAGGGTATGATGCCTAACAAGTCCATGATGAATGTGTCAGAAAGGTTTTTCAAATAATGTTGTATCAAAATGCAAGATGAGAGGTTGAAAAATCCATTACAAATCCATTTCGTGACTTAGTTTCACTTGTTTCCCAAAATATCTAAAAGTTTGTGGATTCATAGATATAAGGTCTGCCATGTCATGTATTGTTAATGACTCAATCTATCATTATGTAAACAGAGTCAGTACAAGAAAACAGTGGTGAAAAAAACAGATTAGACATAAATTTTTTAATAACACACTTTCTTAGATTGCCAGGTCCCTTATTGTGGTGTAGCCAGTATCACTTACATGTTTGATAAAATGCTGGTGCTTGATGAACTTTAGGTGGTATAAATTAAATAGTTTGTCTCCTATATTCCTTCAGTTCCTGTCCAAATACAATAATAATTGGTCTTACTGAAATTTGTTTTCAGCAGTCGTGCCTGAGTGGGTCAAGAATGACCCTAACCAAAGTTTGCAGGTGCTCTTCTAAATATTCATGTGAGCAGTGAGCAGTGGTGTTTCTGGAGGATGAGAGGGCTCTGGCTCAGGAGAACATCAGAAAATCGATGTGCTCTCTCTCCCTCGGTCAGCCATGGTTAGCCTCCGTAGATTAATCCAGTGCATTATGATCCGCCCCAGCCTGTATCAGATTACACCGGGCTAAATCTCTGACAAGGCCCCACTAATAGATAAAGAGCATGGGGCTGAGAGATGAGGGAGAACCGCCGCAGATATAAATAATACCTTGATGCAAACAGGATGGGAGAGCGAGGGGCGAGTTAGGACTAGCTGTGATCGGATGGGGGATCAATATTTGCCTAGAGACATATGGCGAGAGCCCGAGAAGCTGGGCAGGTAAAGCTGTTCATTATTTGTGGGTGAGTTGTATTTGTGTTTTTCTTTGGCTTCCTCACATGCATTTCCAAGAGTAAATATCAATCTACTGGAAGAGAATCGATGACGTTCTCCATAAGTGGGGCCTGATGAACAGTGGGGCTTTGCAAAAGCACAGCTTTTATTGCATCATATCTAAGTGACAACTACTGGTAGAAAGAATGAGGACACTGCATACCATTTAGTATTTAGAAGACAGGTAGTGTGATCCATTTCTCACCTCGTACTCACGCTATTTATTTCGAAGCGTGAGATATATTAGTGGCCTAAGAGAAATCTTTAGCATTGAGGTATGGCTAAGATATTATTAAATGAAAACTTTTATTAGCTTTTGTGAATTGAATAGAAGCATTTTAGAAGCATGTAGTAAGTTAATGGGGAATTTCACTGAACTTTCTGCGTGAATCAATCATTCAGTGTAATTCAGTGATTTCTCTGATTTGGTGTAAATGATTAAAGGCAGAGAAATTTACAGACTCAGATTTCTCACCAGTGGTGATAACAGGAACCAAGAGTCATAATAGGGGGTGTAATAAGACAATCAACTCTTGATTTGGTGGAAAGATGATAGATGTTCAGGGTTCAATCCACTCATATATTCTGACTGAAAGCAGTTCAGTATTCTCACAATTTAGCATGAAATTAGAATGAAAAAAAGATGACTGTATTAAAATGGCACAATTTACTAATAAAACTAGAGTTGGTAGGCGAGGGTGATGTATGACATGAATGTGCTGGACTGGGACTGCTTATTTCCCACAGTGCATATTGCACTGTTAGATGTCCAATGCACTGTTAAAAGTCATGATGTCTAAAATAGCCAAAGAGTTGTTGATGCTCTGCATGTACCTCTCTGCCATTAATAGATTTTGAAAATATGTTTTTGGCCAAACTTTCTCAGAACTATCAGTAAACAATGCCCCAGGCATTGGGCAGTGCATTCATAACTATTTCATGTAATAATTTTTTGTGAGGGAGATTTTAGAGACATGAAACTCTTCAGATTTGAAACTCTTCTGGTTTCATTCACCACCACTGTGAGCAATACTGAGTCGTATTGGTTTCCCAAGAACTGAGCATTTCACATCAATAAATGATTTTGTTTAATGACTCAGTAACGCAGAAATGTTGAAAAATGTATTGAATTCCCCTTTAAAGTACAAGAATAGTTTGTCTAGTTTAATGCATTTTATTTACTGGTTTAGGTAGAAATGACTTATGTATCCCAAGTTGAGCTCGAACACTGTTGGTGAGCATATTTTTATTGTAACAGGAAGCTTCTTTAGGATGGAAATTCACTCAAATTCCACCCAGCATGAAATATACTAAATGCACCTGTCACACGCACCAGTGACGTGACACACAAGGGGTCCCGGACGTGACGCACATCACGGGGTATATAAACAGGAAGCAGGTAGCAACCAGCTCTCAGTCATTGAGTCCATGCCGTCTCAACTCAACCCAGCCCAGCTCTCTCACTACTGGTACGTGAATACTCCCGTTTCTCTCTATGGCGCGTTCTCAGAGCAAAGCGCGTGGTCTACCAAGTCTCTCGTGTCTGTCCGTGATTGGGTTCTTCTGTTTGGCCAGCTAAGTCTCGTTGTCTGACAGCACCTGTGCTCACTGAAAGAACTGTGTAAAATGGTGTACATCTGTTCATTTGTTGGAGTGAGCCTTTAACCATTATGATGAGACATTAACTTTCCTCAGGCATTTGCCCTTCTACGCTTCTTCAATTCTCAGTGTACTTACAGCAGCTCTGAACAATGAATTCTACAGCATCACTTCTAGAGACACAAGGGTCAACAGAAGCCACGGCTAAACCGATTTCATTAACCAGGAGCGAGGCAGGCTACCAAAAAGAGGGAGTGCTCGTCGACCTTGACTGTAAGGTTACATGTTTATTGATTGAAATCTCTCTCTCCCCTGCTCTCCTCTTTGCCGGCTGGTGGGATAGTTCGATAATATTACCTTTTTGGTGTGTAGTGTGTTGACAATATCTTGCTGAGGCTCTAAGCCACAGTGTAAATGTGAGATGTTGGCTGCTGTATGGCGCACTATGGATTTTTAGATTTCTGGACAAAATTAAGCACCTCTAGATGGAATATCACACGTTGAACAATGAGTGTGATTTTCTCTTTTTTACATCCAGGGTCCTTTTAGGAGGACTACTTAATGTGTACTTAAAGCCACTTACAATGGTGTTTATAAAGAACATGGAGCTAGACTTCTCCAATATGTTCCACCTCAGCATCCCACATCTCTGTCACTGAGACAGAAAAAGTGAGGGTTAGAATTACAAATCAAGTTAAATGGATTAAAATGTGGTGCCCAGAGTTCAAATCTCATGACTCTTGCGAAAGACCAGAATGAAGAATGAAGAAGCAGAAAAATAAAGTCAACTCAGACTTTTTTGATCTTCTTAGTTCATGGCTCTTGTCCGGCACCATTCATCATGTCTCATTACGGTAAAGTGAAAAAAAAATCAAGAAAGTCAAGGAAAATCTGGAAAATCGCTAATTTAACTCAAATAAATACTTTGAATGAACCAGTGTGGTGAGCTTATGCAGTATTTTGCGTGTTCACCTTACTGAATATTTAGACAGAGTTGAATAAACACAAACAACATGAAATTAAATCTGGACATAAACAAACACGGTTACATAAACACAATACCTACAATACGCAAACTTTTATGTGCTCCACAAGCAAGACTCCTTCACCTGTCAGAGAGTCTGGTATTACGTGTGGCCAAAAACTGCTTACTTTGACAAAAAAAGGCCATTTGAGTGACATACTAGCCAAACATTCCCATGGACAACAAATTGGTATGCAGGTCGGCAAATCTGAGGTTATCTTACTAAAATCTTGAGTAACTTTTGAACATGTTATGCTGTGAGTTTTTAAATACAGCAAGTATCTCACTCTGAAAGTCATGGTAATCAGAACGGGCAACTGCTTGCAGACCTTGTTTTCCATCAAAATCATGAAAGCTGTAGAAGTGCGTACTCATGGGCATTCAGAGAGCCAGTCAAACTGATAAAATTCTGACATTCGTGTCCAGCTTAACTTACCTCAGATATCAGACTCTCTGTCTACATGTACGCCTGAGACTGAGACTATCTGATGGTTTTTAGTAGCTGATATCATGTAATCTTTAATGGCTTTTGTCTGGGATGAGGTCAGTAATATGCATAACGGATGCTTTTGGCTGTGGCCTTCAGCCGTCAAGGGCTCCTGGAACAGTGTGCATTACAGTGTGTTTGATTTGTATGTACAATGTGTTCAAATTCCCGGCATCCTGCCTCACTTTAGATCACTTTAGTACCACATTACAGTGTTTCTGGTATTAAGGGAAATGTATGGCCAAAGGTGAAGTGCTTTTAAGAAAGTGCAGGCACAGACAAAAAGACAAACGCTTATTATAAAGAAAATCCAGACATGCCATGCGTGAAATCTATTTTCTGCCAGTGTGACCCCAGTAATGCAGTTTGATAATGGAACAAATAACAGTAATTGTTATGACTGGACCGTAGCAGCCATTCTAGAAAACATTTGGAAGAGTAAAAGGGGCTTCGATATCAGATCGCCCAAGAAAAAAAAATACACTTTACAAAAATGACACCAGTCATCACCCAGAACTCCCTCCGTCATCAGCATGACCAAGTTTGACCTTTAATCGGGCCTGGGATTTTACTAGGGGATAACAAGGCATTGAAATTGAAAGATATCGCAAGGTAAATATGTAATAATGTGCATCATCGGCATGTGACAACGCATCATGGCAAGTAAGCATTTTGTTAATTATGATATTTAATCTGTATTGTTTATAGTATTCAAACAGTCCCCTCTCCATTGAAGTAAATTATTTTGCAACTGAATGCATCTTTTTCAAACATCAAAATCATTTTCATTTAAATTTCATCCTAAATATTGTGAGAATATTAAATTGTTTTCAGTCTTACCTTGCTGAATATTGTGAGTGTATCAAACTGTGAGCCCTGAATCATCTATCAAACAGAATTATTGACTGTATCATTACACCCCTACCAAATACAGCCTGAGGACTTTTTGTCTGAAACTGATCCAACTCAAACCACCTCAAGCTTCTAAAATTCTCAAAAAGTCCAAAATTGAATGGAGCTGAAGAAAACTTTATTTGAAAGTGAACCAAGCTACTGGCCCATTATCACCAGGTGTGCTAAATAAACCCTCTATAAAATTAATCAGATCTAATATCAGCTGTCCAAAATTAAAGATAAACTCCACTTCAATGTATGCATTTATGAAGCAGCAAAAACATCCCAAAGAGTTTTAATAGGATGTCATGAAAATATTAATGGCCAAACAAATTAAATATAAATGTCTTTCTGGCTGCACTGATCTGAGTCATTTCCCATGCATCCATTTCTTTCACAAATTCGGGCCTTGTGGACCTCTGCGGAAAATTCTGTCAAAACACACAACAAAGCGCGTGTGTGTAACTCGAGCATGCCGCATTAAACACTGGTTTATGGAAAAGAAAATAGAACGAATTAATGAAGTAGGGAGCAAAATGAAAGCAAGGGAAACTGCAAAATCTGTTGAAACCTGCAATGAGGACCCAAATGTGAAATGTAATTTAACCTGAGCCCAACGCATATTAGAAAAATTATATATCTGAACCTGATGTAATCTGTAGACCAAATCTTAAATCCTCATCTTTCAACCCGGTCTCTGTCTGAAGCTTGCAGTTATATACTACAGACAACATTTTCTTGCTTTCTCTATGCTAAAAGACCTTATTCCTCCAAACAAACTTACATTAGAAGCCAATGGGAAGTTTGGAAACCAATTCTTCAAAACACTTGTCCAATATTTTAAAGAATTCTTCAGATTAAGTTAAAGGCATTTGTAACTCAAGTTAATTGTAGTGCAAGTAAACTGATTAAATGAGTATAGCTGTATAATTTTTTTTTTTTTTTTTCAGAGAAGAGTTTTTCAGAGGGAAGTATTATCTGACATTAACTGACTATTACTCCAACAGAAGCGAGGCATTCTCTTATGTGTGGGTAGCCCTGTTGCCTCACAGCAAGAAGGTGCTAAGTTCAGTTTGTGGCCTGTGTGGAGTCTGCATGTTCTCCCTGTGTCTTCTGGGAGCTCTGGTCCAAAGACTGTACATCAGGTGAAAGTGTTGCTATGTGGATAAGTGTGTGTCTGCGGTGACCTGTCCAGGATGATTCTCAGCCTTTCACCCTTTGACTGCTGGGATAGACTCCTGCTACCCTGATTAAGAATAAGTGGCCTGAGTAAATGAATAAGTCATTCTCTAATTCCAGTTTCATTACACCGGGATTGTTAAAGCGTACTGGTAGTAATATCTGGTGTTAAAATGACACTAAAAAAAATTAAAATTACACCAGCAGTCAAATATTTTTGCACACACTGAGAGTTTCTACATGTGCATGTCACTCCCTTAATATTTACTAAAATACACTCAGTATTCTTTACTAACAAATACATTTACAGTATGTTCACTATCTGAGTACCTTTATTAGCCAGAAAATGTCATATTTTTATTCATCACTACTGACCTATAAAAAGCCACCTAATATAATTCTAATTATACTGTGGATCACCAGGCCACTGGTTAACGAGCTATTAAGTGACGGCCAATGGGATGAAACAGTTAACGAGTGTATTTAAAGTTGAAGGACAGTCTAGAATTTGACTCTGCGTCACCACGTAACCAGGTAATAGGATGTCAGAAATTCTTTCCATCTTATAAAGGAAACTTGTTTTATTTAACGTATTTTCATTTGTAGTTGTTCACTGAACAACTTGCCAATGATTAACATAAAGAAAAATCTGTAGTTTTTTTAAATAAATGGTTATGTGGTAAGAATGTGCAAGAACTGGTAGTAGATTTAGTCCCCCCACTGGAGCAGAAATGCAATTGAAGTCAGCACATTTTCTGTTCTTTTCTAAGTAAATGATTGTTTGTGATTAGGTGACCACACACACACCACAGTTGTGGCAGGTAGAGATTAGGCTGAAAAATGTTAGGGTATATTTTTAATAGCAGCACACAGCACGTCAGATGTAGGTGTGGGTTTTCTCTCCTGGCTGGTGCCGGATGAACCTGAAAGGCGGGCAGAGTCCGTGGGGAGCATTATTGGAGATTTGTTCTGCAGAAGACCTCTCCACGCTGGAGAAAGGGGGGCTTTGAAGCAGGATTATGCCTTTCTGATCATGACTCATGCCCCCTGTTTAGTGGCTGTTTTTGGAGAGGAAAGAGGAGTGTGAGGCACTCTGATCACGGATCAGAGCCGAGCCGAGCCGAGCCGCTGCCTCGCAGGTCCAATTCATCATCTCACATCACTCCCATCATCTGTAAAGCGAAAGCTTGTATTTTTACCAGCGGAAAATCCTCCTCTTACAGATATGTTTTGGTTGCATGTTCACGGCAGCTGTGGGAGAAATATGTTTGCTGTGTAAGAAATGTTCATTTGCTCAAAGATATTCTCTGTTCGTTTGAGCAGGTGCATTTCCAACAGGGAGCAGCGCTGGCGTGTTTCCAGGAATAGCTGCAGATAAGCATTTATCCATGAAAGCACAATTTTTGGCATAGAACTGTAATTTCTTTATGATCAATTCCTTTTATTATTTTCTCAGTGAAGCATAACTTACCCTAACATAGAGCAATGCACAGGAATCCAATTAGGTCTGCCCCCCCCCATCAAAACACGTACACACACACACACACACACACACACTCACTCTCTCTCTCACTCACACACACACACACACACAAACCCATTTAGGTACAGATAGCACATTAATGATTACACATTTATTTCCCCTTTAGCCCATACACTTTAAGCAGGCCTAATGCAGACTGCAGTGGGTTTCCATCGCTGGCAGTCTTGCCCACCTGCGTGTCCTGACGTATTTTACTCCAGAGAGACATCCTGTTCAACACTGCAAACACACACTCCACCCTTATTGGACTATTTTCACAAGCTTCATTAGCTTCTTGCTGCTGGTTTGACTATCTTGCTAAAATGCCAGAGAGAGTGAGGGGGAGAGGGAGAGAGAGAGAGAGAGTACTGTAAAAAAAAAAAAACTTGTTTCTATCCATTTCTGCTTGAACTTCCTTTAATTTTGGAATGTATTAGGAGGCTGTTTATCAGCAAATATCAAATTCACTGGTATATTTCCATTTTTCTACAAACATTTTTTTTGTCAGTTTGACACTAGTATTGCCAATACTGAGAGCCGACTGATAGACGAGCTGATTAGTTTATTGGCTGAATGAATTAGTTCGCACTCACTGAGGTCATGAATGTACATGAGGCACTTTTAGAACGTCCTATAATTGGAGTTTCAAATTGCTCAAAAAAAAACGATGGCGGAATTGAAATATTTTATGCGGTTCTGTGTTGTAAAAATGATCAAACATTTACAAATAACTTCACACAGGAGCAATTTATTTGGACTCGCTCTGAGGCAACCTCTAAAGTCTGACATACCTGTTAAACATTACTGAGTTACAATTCGTCTCTCTCTACAAATCCTCTGGCAGCTCTTTTCGTTAAGGATGTGAATTCACATGTCAAAGCTGACCAGAGTTAATCCGAATATGAAGTTTTGCACATTAAATGTATATGTGTGCATTAATTCCATTGGAAATGTGCTTTTGCTTGCAGGATCTTGCTGACAAAAGCTAGTGGGACTGGGCCTTATACTGAGGGTTTTGTGTTAGTTAGAGTTAGGATTATAGTGGTTTCCAACAAGGAGTTTGGTGAATTCACTGGAAAAAGAGATGAATACTTATGTTTCAGAAAAGGTTTATTTAGGTCAGCTAAGAATAGCTGGCCTATTCGGCAAGGCTGATATAGGAAACATCGGAAGTTTCATGAGCTATGAAAAGGAAATAACAGTGTGCAGTGTTAATTTAACACCTTTGAGCACGGATTCTCCGCAGTCTGAGAATGTGCCGGGTATGATTGTCAGGGGCACCTTTTCAGTGTCTGTATTGGTGTGAGTGTGTTTATGTGTGTGTGTGTGTGCGTGTGTGTGTGTGTGTGTGTTGGTGTGTGTGTGCGTGTGTGTGTGTGTGTGTGCATTTTAAGTGCAGAGAGGAAGTGGAAGGTGATGTTAGGGATGAGGAAGTTCCAGTTTACGCCCCACAGCTTGAAGTAATGAGTCTAATTAGGGTGCTGTTAATTTGCCATTTGTACCCCCAGCCATGATCTAGCGCCTTCGTTTGCATCCTGAAGGATGTTTTCTCCCCTTCACCCGCTGACTGGAATATAAATGATGTGGACAAGAGGAAAAGGGGGAGGGAAGAGAGGACAGTTCAAAAGAGGAGAGAGGAAAGGACGGAGAAGTGAACAGAATGAGGGCAAATAGTTGAAGAGAGAGAGAGAGAGAGAGAGAGAGAGAGAGAGAGAGAGAGAGAGAGAGAGAGAGAGAGAGAGAGAGAAATACATAGAGTGAAAAAGTGTGAGAGCGAGGCATTTTACAGAGGGAATAAATTGGAAATGGTCCTGGCAGAGAAGTGGCTAGAGTTGTACTTGGAAAAAGGGTCAGCCAAAGGGTGTGTGTGATCCATCATGACTGGCTCATGGTTCTTATTCTAAAACTGAATGATGACAGTTTCCCACTGCGTTGATTAAAGTGTCCACCTCCACTTCAGAACATTAGTCAGTGTTCAGTGTGTAGGTACTGTTTCTTAGTTTCCACAATTTAGTTAAATAGCAGATTTTGCAAGTTACTCACATAAGACATTATTTTTTTGTTTGATGTTTTACCAGCAGTGTAATGGGGCCTGAAAAGGCAGCTATACTGTGCCTTCTTAGAAATGTCATCCTCTGACAAACCCAAAATAAAGGTCAGGTTTATTCTAACAGGAAGGAGCAGAGCCAAGTTTAAGAACGTAAAACAGTCGGTTAATGTATTTATAAAGTGATTCAGTACCCATAGACACTGACCCATTTAAACTCGCATTATAAATCACACAGACAATATTGTATCATATTGTACAATTATCTCTTCTCTGCCTCCTTTCTTCACATGTGCTGCTCCATCACTTGCCACTGAATTTATTCTCACTTTCACTTTTGTTTTTTGGACCGGTTGAAAGATAATCATGATGTACAGACAGATGTACTCACATCAGTGACTTTAATACATTTATATTGTTCGTGTTTAACTCCTGTGAGATCATTGAAATTTTTGGATGTTATCAAACGTTTTCTACTGTGCCATGAGTCGTGCAAACTGATTTATTTCTGAGAACCTAATGGTCTTTATTCTTCTTCTTTTGTGGTGAAAGTGTAAGAAAACAATAGCAACACAAATGCGAGCAAGCTAGCCACCTCACCAGCTTCATCTCACCTGTGACTTAAAATAGAAAAAATACTTATTAAAATCAGCCTTTCAACTAATAATGAATCATGTTTCATTATGCTGAATGTTGTAAGTATGTTTTGCTACATTACTTTTTTAACTTTTTTGGCTTTTCTGCAAAATAGACATGACATTTGACAAGTTTCTGTAGACCAATACACATTCAATAAATTTTAATGATGGGCATTGATGTGTCCATTTCATTCTTAAACAATACTATTAGCTAGCTGTAGTATTTTCATTTTATTCATTTTATTAGTGACTGTAAAGCATTAAAAATAATGCCAGTGGAAAACATTATAGCACATACAAGTACAGGCTCTCCATGAATCATGGTCTGGCATGAAATACATACCCAGAGCTGTCTGGTGTATCTTCTGATGTTTTTATGGTAAAGCATTTTCTTCAGGGGTGGGTACACACATAATTCCTGCACTTAGCTGATCAGCGTGAGATGAAACATATGGTGAAACATTTCTATCCTGACCATCCTTCCAGAATAGCAGTGCCTATACAGGTCACGAGGGGTCACTGAACAGTTTAAGTATGAGAATGATGTAAATCACATGCAGTGATCTTCACCAGATCTATGAGATTTTAGACTGACTTCTTTGGCACCATCATCAAAACATTAACTGACCAAATATCTTTTGGAAGAATGGTGTTTCTCCAAAGCTCTCCACACTTTCTGTAGAAGGGAGCAACCTTACAGATGTGTGTGCTGGGCTTTGTGACTCAGGGCTTGTTAAATGTCAGCATTGTGGCCAGCCTGGATAGACCGTCAGTGATAAGTTTCTAAATATAAAGCTGCATTGTTTGGTCGTGGCAAGCCGTTGTTATTCTGCTCAGCTCAGTAATGGCTGATGGCTCTTTGGGCTCCGGCATTCACTCACACTGTCTCCACCACCACGGGACGGGTGATGGAGACTCACAATTGGATTTTACCCAGGAGAGGCATTGATGTCCTGCCATCCATCACAGAAAGAGTAAAACGGCACACGCAGTGCCTTTCAAAAGGGTCTGCATTGGCCTGTGAATGTGTTTGTGTGGATGTGTGTGTATGTGTATGTGTGTGTGTGTGTGTGTGTGTATGTGTATGCGCAAATGATGTATGAGAGCAAAAAGAAAGAAAGAAAAAAGAGAGAAAGATGGTGGGGAAAAAACACATTTTATTTGATGACTAATATTTCCTTTCAAAGTCAATTTAAAATCACAAGGTTGCTTACTGTGGTGTGTTTTACTATACAAATGTAAATGTGTCATGACAAAAAGAGCAAAAACCGATCAGCTGAACTTAACTGATTAGAAATAAATAGATTTAAACTGAACTGACCTTAAAGGATATGAACTAAACCAAACTGATTTGGACTGAACTGAACTGAATCGTATTAAATTTGAACCAATTTGACCTTATTTGAAAATACGCGTATTAAAATACACAGGGTAGTGAAGCGTAGTCCTGGCACGAAAAAAAGCCCTAAAGCGCGATTGTAGCATGTATTTTGAACTAAACTGATTTAGACTGAATAGAAATAATTTGAACTGAATGGACCTTAACTGATATGAACTGAACTGAACTGAACTGAACTGTTTTGGACTAACCTGAACTCAAATGTATCAAAGTGAACTGAATTGATCTTAAATGAAGTGAACATAACTAAACTGAATTTAATTGAATGTAACTTAATTTATACGCACCGAATTGAACCAAATCAAATTAGATTGTGTATTTCACAGGTAGCACTGCTAGATGGAGTCTTGGTATCATATGTGGACTGTGTGTGAGATAGAAAGGTGAATGCCTGGAAGTGTGTGTGTGTGTGTATACATGTGTGTAAATGCCATCCTGACCTGTTTTCCCCCCAGCAGGCTCGGCCATGCCTGGAGTGTATTCTTCTCTGTCCCTCTGTGTGTGCTGTGTGAATGCAGGACAGTGGTCAGTCCTCTGTGGGTCAGCGCGTCCTCTGTCCCAGCCTGCTCTGCTCTCCACGAGCTCCAGCCTTTCAGACTCTCTCTCTTTATCTGCAGCTTTGTTGGGAGGCGAACAGCATTCAGAAAGACATTACTGCCAACCAGAGCCAGATACGACACAGTGAAGAGGAGGTGGAGTGGAGGCTCTCTTTCCAGCTGAGTGAATGTATGTGTGTGTGTGTGAGTGTGTGTGTGTGTCTATATGTGTGTATACAAAAATAAGAGAATGAAAGAAAACAAGACTGCCTAAACAAAATGCCTGGCTAAAATAGACAAATGGACTAGAGGCACTCAAACACACACACACACATACACACACACACACACACACACACACACACACACACACATGCACACACACACACACACACACACACACACACACACA
>JBBIGA010000138.1:19714735-19726745 GCA_037576975.1 Alestes dentex
TGGTGCTGCTTCTTCAGCTGCCGATGTTGAGCATTGGGGAATGGGTTGCTGCTTCTTCATTTGCTGACAACTGCTGCATCGTTAGGTGCCCCACCTATCGTAGAGGAGTGTGCACAATGGCCAGCCTAGATCTGATAGAGAAAACTGATTTTCAGCATGAGAAATCGGAGGTAAGGCGGGAGAGCGTGAGATGACAGTCACATGCGTGTGTCTCACGCTCAATTCGTGACAGTTGGCAAGGCTAGCACATGCTCATCTCATATACATGAAGAGCCATGTTGTCAAACTACAGCTTATGCAGCATCAACTGACAGCTCAACACGCTTGGATGAGAACACTAATATCTAATTCTGTTACATCAAACATCTGCATCATACGAAAGGACATTCTTATTCTTTCTCTGACTCATATATAATATACCTAACATGTCACCACGGTCAGAACACCTTGTATCTCCAAGATTGCACATATACAGGAGAAGGAATAACCATTCATAACTTCTAATGCAATTTAATGTAATTTTTCTTTTCCAAATCACTTTGTTCAGGTCCTACTGCCCCATTCATTATAACATTTTGACATAATGTAACAGTCAGCTGCTGTTTTCAAATTAGGTAAAAGAGTGAAAAACAACAAAACTGGAGATACAAGAGTCAATATATTAGACATAATAATAATTACCGTATCATGTATTATATATTTAATTTCCAGTTTTATCAACGCAGCAAAATGCTCATTAATGAGTTTAAAGGTAAATGTGTTGTCCCACAGTCATTTCATCTAATTTTAGACATCGATCAGATTAACTGAAGATATGACTATAACCAACATTACTCACACCAAACAGAGATAGAATTGTCTACAGTGCTTTACCTGCAGAAGCATGACAATATACAGTATAACCAGCCTTTTAGAAGAATAACATGGGTCAGCTGTGCTTTTATATTCTTGCAACAAGCTTATCTGATAACCAGTGAACCATTCACGTTTGCGTAGAGACACACACGCTTATCTCTAAAGGTAGGGGGATACATGAATGCGTGTCATGAATTGTAGGTTTCTGTATGTTAGGTTTAGTCCTCCGGGTCTTTTTTCTGCATTCATCTTCATTTCACTGTGAGACACAAAGACTTCTCTCTGTAGAAATTATTTCTAAGTGATACTGCCCTGAAGGCAGGCTTCGTGCACATATAGTCAGTTCCCCATTTAATATACAGCTAGGATTCAAAACCTTTGTCCCCAAGCATTCATGAATGATTTTGTGATTTTGCCTTACTGACTCACTCCATTTTCTCTTTACACAATACGTACTAGACTACAAGGTTAGGGACTGTGCTAAATGAAGGCCCCCCACCCTCCTGGACCTGGGTGTGCAGCACCTAGAAAAAGTATGACATTAAGTATTCTTGCCACATTTTGCATCTAGGTCCATAATCAAAACTAGCAAACTAGGAAGAGGAAATTAATTGTGGTATCAGCAAATCAGAACCTACTTCAAACTAATAACAGCTAATTGCTACTACTCAAATGTAGCCTACATGGGTTTTAAGCGAAAATGTGTCGCTTCTGGTGTAAAATTTATGGTAGACGCTTGACTTAACTGTAGACTGTAGACTTACACTGTGGACTGTAGAATTATGTCTCAACAAAACCGTCTTAATAACCTGAATGTGTGGTTTGCATTCTGTGTGCAAGGAAAACTCCTGCATATGCATATGCTCAGATACTGAGAGGATTTAAGAAGTGCAGGTAAGTACATATTGCACTTGATTTATTAAGATTTGAGCAACTCACAGTAGTCAGTTTTACATGGAAATTTCTTTGCCTCTCATTGTAAATATAAGTTGCACAGGGTAACATGTTCCCCAAGCTGCACATTCCCTCAGCTCATTCGAACTGACCAGACCTGAAGAAGAGTCATAAAGGTAACCTGCAAAAAGTTTCCTAATGTCCTAAGGTTAAGGTCTTGGGTCACTTGGGTGACACAGTGACATGTAGTGATAGATAGGATATATATTACGATATTACAGACACACACACACACACACACACACATTCAGATGGCCCCCTCCATCTTAATGCTTCAGCAGACCAAAACATTTTGGACAATGCCATGCTTCCAACTCTGTGGACCCAGTTTGGGGAAGAACCTTTTCTATCCCAGCATGACTGTGTCCCAGTGCACAAAGCGAGCTCCATAAAGACGTGGCTGGAGGAGTTTAGTGTGGAAGAACTTGACTGGTCCACACAGAGCCCTGACCTCAACCCCATCCAGCACTTTTGGGATGAACTGGAACAGAGACTGTGAGCCAGTCCTTCTCATCCAAAGTCAGTGCCTGACCTCATAAATGCTTTACAATACTTTTGTCCATGTAGATATATTGAGAAAACATGAGATTAAATGAACACTGAGTTGCTCTTCAGTGAGGGAGTACAAGGCCCTAGGAACATAGCGTTCATTCCAAAAAGTAACCAAGTAGTAACTTAATACCTTGGGAACAAAGAGCTTTGGAAACATAATACCCTATCATTCAAATTTCAATGAGCAAATAATGGGAAACAGAAACCTGAGACCTTGTGTGAATTCGTTGTGTTTCAAAAGCATGCTGTTGGGTGAAATTCCTGTAGAATATTGTTCTATATTCATTATATATTCATTTTTTTTTGTTCTAATCTTGTCGACAGCTCTGCTACTTCACTGTCTTTTAAACCCAGCAACTCAACAGCATAGCACCATCACTAGGCAAATTTATACGTAGTTTATGTGATCCTTACTGAAATACATTTTATTCATTCATTCATTCTTTCTTTTTCTGAGCTGCTTATCCAGGGTCATGGGGGGCGCCGAAGCCTATCGAAGCGTTCAGAGGGCGACAAACAGAGAAAGACCTGGACAGATCTCGAGTTCATCACACCTGGGGGAAATTTAGCATCTGCAGTTCACTTGATTTGAGTCTCTTTGAACTGTGGAACTCCTGGTGGAAATCCACATAGGGAGAACATGCAATCTCCACACATAAAGGACCAAGGCCACCCCAGCTGATAATCGAACCCAGGAATTCTGTTTGTAAGGCCACAGTGCTACCCACTGCATCACCCAAAACAATCTTTAATTTTTAATTTGTCAGTTCATATTGAACCAGCATCAAGTCATATTTTATCCTGTGCCTTCTCACATACCTACTCTCCAGCCCATCGTATCCCATGAGTTTTTTTTTTCAGAGTTTCCCGCTCAAGGCCACCTGCTCTACTTTATTGAATCAAGGTTGATACTATGACAGTGTCTCCTCTTAAAGATAATATATGTAGCAAGAAAATCACTTTATAATGTCACACTTTTTAAGACTTGTGAGATTACAGTGTACGAGCAGAAGCCACACTACTCATTTTTTGACGTACAGACATTTTGAATGATGTTTTTTTCTTCAAATGCATTTTTTGTGTCCATTGCAGCACCTGGAGACACTTGAGGGAGAATTTCTGTATATTTCTCTTTAACGTGCTGCGGAGAATTCGTTCACCGCTGTGAACCTCGCGTGAATGAGAGCCTGTCCCTCCACAGAATATAATCAGAGTGCCTGATTAACAACATTGTGGTCTAGCAGAGCAAAAATATTCTCAGACCAAGAGATTGTGTCAGACATTTCTCTGACAATAAAAACCAAGGACAGCCGTTTTATTTTTAAGACTTTTTTTTCATCCTGGAAATATTCACCCCAAGTACTGTGATGTCAGGCGAGAAATCTGAAGGCGGAAAGCGCTTCACTACCCACGGAGCTATTAGCAGTTTTCAGTCTTTTCTTCACCTTCCGTACCTCTTTCTTCATAGGTTGCACTAATGGGTCATCCCTTATTTAGAGCTGAAAGTCACCTTGCCATCCTTGTGCCATCGAAAAACCGCAAAATGGAGGCTGCTTTAAATGCGTTCAAGATGTCTCGGTAAATGTCAGAGCGGATTCAGGGCTGACAGAAGTACACATTTGGATAATGAGGGGAGCAGCTGCTGAAGTGTGATTTGCTGAAGAGTGGCTTAAAATGGTGGCGCCTTTCTTTAATGTCCGACATATGGCCCGAAAACAGGATGTGCAGTTGTTGAGAAAGCTTTGACGTTGGGTTGAGGAGGATGTGTTGGGGAGGAATTCGGAGGCTCCTCTATTGATTTTGCCCTTGAGATGACCCTGTGCGTGTCAGACATTGTCAGACTGCCAGACTCAGACAGCTGATCTGACTGACACTGACACGCATGGACTCCACAGAAAATGATGCGATAAGGCAAGGATGTCATTCACTCTCCCGCATGCAAAGATAGATAGATGTCAGAATAGCAATGCTAAAGGTCTTCCTTGTGGTTTTTTATAGGATAGTTCATGTTTCTAGAGTGCTTTTACTTGCACAAACAGAGTGTTTTTACTCACACAAACAGATTGACACCAAACTAGGAAAATTCTGACATGCTGGAATGAAGGTTGGATTTGGATATAACTATTGTGTGGTGTATGTGGCTTAGCATTTGAAGTCTTCCCAGCTTGGCCTGTCAAGCAATTTATTTGAGCTCACAGTCCAGCCGTGTAAACCCTTTTTGTCCGCTTAAATGATGTTTTGCTCTCACATGTGCTAAGACTCCAGGAGCCCCATGGATTTGGAGTGTTTGGTCATGGGAGATACTCCCCGGAGCTACTTCTCGCGTCTCACTGCGCCGTTTCCGCTACGGAAATGGGAGAAAGTTGAAGAGGAAGAGCGAGAGAGAGATTTGAGTGCTTGTTTAATGCCAACTGCAAAAACGTCAGCTCTCATGTTGCAGATGTTTCTAAAATGGAACTGAGGCTGAGAAAAGCATCACGTTCCAGATGCTCCGCCACAAACATTTGTGTTCACACTTCCCCTCCCAGGTACATTTGCCTCTTTCGCAGCACCTTCCTACTCTTTCGTTCCCCTTTTTCTCCTTCACATTGTGCCTGTCATCGCCAATGCTGCTTTTCCAGCCCCTCTTTGATCTGCCTTCGCTGCCCACTTGAACAGATATTCTCGCCAGTTAGCAGCGGAAGAACAGCCCCGCGCGCCGCGCGAGCCCAGGGGAAGGTGGGCTTCTGGAAGGTCAATATGTCCCCGCTGTCAGTGAGAGGCAGGTGTATTTTGAAAAGGGCATGAGAGTAGTTGGCATAGAAACAGAACACATCGAGCAGACATGCAGTTATTCTGACAAATGCATTCTCGTATGACCCCCAAAATGGAAACCAGGTGGAATGTTAATGCCGGCCGATTTTTCAGACACAGGTTACCACAGTCTTTACTAGAAATGATTTTCAGTGGACAATCCTCAAAGGATCATGTCATTTAATCCAGCATTTTGTTTGATTTAAATCTGGAAAACCAAAGCTGTCTCTCGTACGTTTATGCATCAGCTGGTAAGATTGACGGTATTCTTGAAGCAGGATAGATGTCATGACAAAAGTGATAGTGGCCTTGGTAGCAGGGAAGATACATAAACCTGCAGCCTTCCAGTTTAGTTTTAACACAGCAAGTCTACAGCTGGATCCAACCAGTTATGACTTGGCTTTTGTTTCAGTCCCCGTGCCAACATCACCTCATAGTGCCTATGTTACACAACTGTAAGTAAGTAAGCAAGTAAGTCATCCCAGCCATATACATTACATATACATTACATTTACATTTACGGCATTTAGCAGATGCTCTTATCCACAGCGAGGTGCATCAGTGCTCAAATAGTCCACATCTGTCCTTCAAACCTGAAAAGTTATACTTAAATCAACATCCACTATTCAACCAAGTTACTACCAGCTAAGTTACACACCTTAAGAAATCCTGTCACAGAAAAGCCAGAGGTTAAAGCATAAATACTGAAAACATGGAGTGAAGAGGGTAAGTGCCCTCTTTAAGTTTTAAGTTTTATCTTTAAATATAGGGAAAAATAAATTAGTGAGCAAACATTAAGTACAAAGTGAGATAAAATACTGTCCTCCTGGCGCATATGTGCAACATATAACACAATACAACAGAAGCACAAAACTGGCCAATCATTAAACAAATCATTGGACAAAAAAAGTGGAGGGGGCCATTTTTAAAAACTGGAACACAGTTGCCGTGAGCTGGACTAGCCTCAGTGAGAGTGTTGGCAAGATAATTATTTGGGTCAAGCAACATGTCTCCACAACATCCCACTCTATTGATCCATTCTTTTCAATTGAGATAATACAAGCTCTGTACGTGCAAGTCAAAGCCTGTCAGCTGTGGGGCCCCCCTACAAAAGCTGACTTCACTAATAAGGACTGTGTGGATCTATTTGGACGCACAGTTTTAAAAAAAAGGAACCAAATCATTTGAGCTCTTTAATAATTCTTGATTAGGTGCACTTTAATCCCAGCTTCAATGGGAGATCCAACGTTCCCACCACTTGACAGACAGAATGCTTGCTTTCTGATGTTTAAAGGGACCAGAGCCTTTCAAAGAGGACCCATCTGCCCCTTCATTGATCTATGCAGTTCATCTAATAAGATTTCTCATTCACCAATTAGCAGGGCATTGAGTGGAGTTAATTCTCTCCATTCTTTCTCCATGGTGACAGAGACGGCTCGCTAAATAATGCAAGTACATGCTGTTCTCTGGATTTGCCCTTTTAAATATAGCATCTGACATAAAGCGCCTTCAAAAGAGCAGAAAAATGCATATATAAAAGGATGTTTGAGAGGAAGCGTCTCAGCTGCGTGGTGCAAATCGATAACACCTCCCGAACACTCAGGGAATTGCGCCTCAACGTCTTATTTATGTAGGGAATGGGGAAGGATCATGTGCTTGTCAGGGCTTTCTTTTCAATTTGTATGCATATTACATTAACATTCTGCGATTGTTGCGATTGCATTCATTTACTCAAGGTGTTTCTAGGCCATAGTTCACAGCAGAGAGGGGCTTGCTTACCTTCACTGATAAAGCAAATTTGCATTTGACTTTGTCCCTGCTTGACCTCGATGCTGTTGGCGTGTCGCCACTTTCTAATTAAGCACTGAAATATTTATGGCTGAAAATACGTCTGCATCTTTATCTCTGCGAGCTGTGGGAATGGTAAAGAACAGACAAGATTCTGCACAACCTCACCTCTGCGCTCTCCCGACTGAGTGCATTAATGAAGGGAAAGATGAAAGAGAAAGCGAAGAGAGGGAGAAGCTGTCAAGAAAGGCCTATACAGCTATTATAAATGCCTCTTTTTCTATTTCCTTTCCTCTTTTTGTCAGTGGTCAACTTTTGAGATGATTGACCATACGTGACATTTTAGTTCTTCGTGAGTTCTTGCAATATTCAGGCTTCAATAGGCACTCTATCTTCCAGCTCCTGGCTCAGAAGGTCTCTGGCCCCCTCACCCCAACACGCCACCCACCCAAACCTTCCGAAAGGTCTCTCCACTTCTCCCACCCATCTTCCACATTTCACAGTGCACAATGGCTGTGGTGAAATATCTGAAGGATTAAATGAACGCTGCATGACCATCATATTGGCATCCTGTCAGTATGTTTGACATCGAATTTTAAGCAAAAAAAAGTGTCAGTGAAAATGAATAGAAAGTAATACTAACTGTACTTTGGTGACAAACTAAAGTTTTTAAAATATCAATCACTGGTATTCTTACAAGGCTATTTTTTTGTATTGGAAGATGGAAGATGCAAATAATGTGTTATTCACTCAAATATACATACATTCGCATATATTTAAAAATATGTATTGCTTTTAGAAGGTGATTTAATTAAAATGTTTTACGCATTGTGAAGACTTACTGAGATCTCCAAAAACATGCAGTATTAGCATGGAAGTTGTTGAACGGAGCTATGTTCTGAAAAATACACTCAGATAATTTATTGTGTAGGATGATGTAGGATGATATTGTGAAGTCAAATCAAGAAGGTGTTTATTGTCCTTTCAGGCATACACAGAGTACACAGTGGCATAAAACAACATTTCTCTAGATCCATGGTGCCACACAAAGAAACACGACAAGTGCAGGCAGGACAAGACTAAATAGAGAGTGCCAAAAAAAGATGACTTTGATGTTGGAATGAAATCTGACTGTAGGTTGTGAGCATGAGTCATCCTTTTGCTTTTACCCTTTTCATAGGTTGTGATGAACTTAAGCGAGAGTGATTCATACTGAGACCAGCCAGGTAGGTACCTCTGAAATCTGTTGAGCATCAGCTTAGGCATAAACACCTTTACATTCAACAATATCACAGAAGTGAAGTGGTGGATTCAATATGTTGTTTTTCAATGGACCATTTGGTGTTATGAACCTAACTGGCTTCTGTAGCTTCATTTCAAACACGCTGCAGTGATACAGAAGCAAAACATGAGAAATAATTTAAAGACTGCTGGGATCAACGTGAATTATATTTTTCCCACTGATTTACTGTCTATATTTTGTACCATGTTTTAAAAGAAGGAATACAGTTTACTGCTATTATGTGGTAACCCTTTTATTTGGATGCTGTAGATGCTCAGCTTTTCTTCAGCTTAATATGTATTAAATGGAACTGAAATAAAACATTGAAAACAAAGCATTCTAGTGAATCTAATCCTGCTACTTGGTCTACAACTAATCAAATGAATTGAACCAGAGGGTTTAACGACTAAAGTGTCTGTAGATAATCTATAGGAGACCATGAAAGTAAAGCTTCACCTTAGTGTCAGTTGCATAACTATAATTGTATAATTGCATAACTATAACTGTATAAGCGGATAACTGTAATTTGTGTGTGTGGACCCAGTTTTCAGTATGTGGCTGAGTTACAAGAAGTGACTGTATGTCTGGAGGAGGATAGAGAACTGTAGAAACTGGAAATCTCTGTTTAACCTCTGTGTGAGTGAGAAGACCACAGATCTCCCATTTCATAATGAACAGAGACAAGGTTGAGATGGGGGGTGGTGATGGCGGTGATGGGGTGCAAAAATTCTGCCATGGGAAATGCAGGACAGAGATGGGAATTTATAGAGCGTTTGATTGGAAGGAGCATGCGTGTCATGCATGGTGCTCCTCCCAAACCTCAGTTATTTCACAACTCCATAAAGGCGTATACAGAATGAGGACTACAAATGAAAAAGTCAATTTTTTTTTAATGTGCATGAGTTTGATCCCAGTGATAAAGTGCCTGTTTATTGCTCCCAAATCACTCTTAGAATTTAATGATACAGCTTTGAAGCAAAAGGAAGAAGTTGAAAAAGTGCAGTTGTTTACTTGCTGTCAGCTTCTAAATGCTTTGTGCATATTATTAATGTTAGTCTGCTGAGGAATGGCAGAAAACTATTCTGGGGCAAGATTGTTTCTCTGAATATTAATACCAATAAATATTTCACATTACGTCTCAAATCGGCCCAGTAGGGAAACAGCATATAGACGTAATCTGACAATTAAAAGACTCAGTAAACGTCGTAGACTGTTTGATTTGGTGGTGGAAGTGGATTTTAATTGGTAAAAAAGCTTTTGAATGGCAGTCTCACCCCACTGAGATGGAGATGTAGAATTAGATTGCATTTCTTATTCCTGCTAAAGGCAAGAAATCCTGCACCCTCATCACTATGGCAGTCACTCAGTCAGCAATATGAAAAGCATATTCATTTACCTGCGCCTTCAAATTTAATGCACATCCCATCTGCCTCAAAATACCTTTCAAATCATGTTTTACAGCTTCATTTAATTTATTTATTTTGTTGTCACTGTAAGATTTATGTATTTATACCCAATACCTTCACCTTTTGTGCTGTGCGGTGTGTGGTTAATGGGATGTCAATCACTGATGTTGAATTATGTCCCTAAAACTTCTCCAATAGTCCTCAAAGGGCCATGGAAAAAACACATTTGCAGTGGGGGAAATAATTATTTGATCCCCTGCTGAATTTGCTGCTAAGTTTGCTGCCTTATAAAAATGAACAGAATATAACATAAATCAAGAAAAAAAAAACAGGTTACATAAAAGTTATACATTTATTTGCATTTTACTGAATCAAATAAGTATTTGATACCCAAGCGAAACATGACTTAGTGCTGGGTGGAGAAACCCTGGTTGGCAAGCACAGCAGTAAGATATTTCTTGTAGTCGGTCACCAGGTTTGCACACATCTCGGGGGGGATTTTGGCCCACTCCTCTTTACAGAAACTCTAAATCCTTTAGGTTTGTTAGCTGCTGCTTGGCAACTCGAAGCTTCAGCTCCTCCACAGATTTTCTACAGGATTGAGGTCTAGAGACTGGCTAGGCCACTCCAGGACCTTAATGTGCTTTTCTTTAGTCATTCCTTTGCTACCTTGGCAGTATGTTTTGGGTCATTGTCATGCTGGAAGATCCACAACCCATCTTCAGTGTTCTGGCCGAAGGAAGGAGGTTCTCGTCCAAGATTTTATGATACATGGCCCCATCAATTGACCCCTCAATGCGGTGAAGTCATCCTGTACCCTTAGAAGAAAAACATCCCCAAGCATGTTTCCACCTCCATGCTCGACTGTGGGGATGGTGTTCTTCGGGTCATACTCAGTATTTCTCATCCTCCTAACACAGCTGGTCGATTTTGGTCTCATCTGACCACAACACTTTCTCCCAATGCTTCTCTGAATCATTTAGATGTTCACTGGCAAACTTTAGACCAGCTGTACATGTGCCTTCTTGAGCAGGGGGACCTTGTGGGCACTGCAAGATCTCAATCCATGATGATGTAGTGGGTTACCAATGGTGTTCTTAGTGACTGTGGTCCCAACTGCCATCAGACTGTGCGGTGCTTCCCAAACAACAAACCCCGCATCACTCCAGAAATAAAAGCCATCCTCAAGCAGAAGAGGAGGGCCTTCAAATCAGGAGGCAAGGAGGATCTGAAAAGGGTGCAGAGAGAGCTGAAAAGAATGCTCAGGAATGGGAAGGACAGCTACAGGCAGAAGATGGAAAACCAGCTTCAGTAGAACAATGCTAGTGAAGCCTGGAGAGGCTTTAGAACCATCTCGGGCCACAAAGAACAAAACACTCTGCCGGTAGGGGATGTAGGGAGAATGATCTGAACTTCTTCAACAGGTTTGATTCATCCTGGATGCAGTCTTCAACATCTGCTGCAGACACTCCCACCACACCTTTGTTCTACCTCAGACACCTCAGTCACTTCACACCTCCTCCACACACCCTGCTCAATGCCCCCCCCCCCAACCACCGCATCCAGTACACATCCAGCAACATCCAGCAACTGAGGAGGATCAAAGCCAGGAGGGCAGTGGGTCCAGGTGGCATCAGTTCAAGGGTTGTCAGGTTCTGCGCAGATCAACTGTGTGGGGTGATGGAGCTCATCGAGCCTGAAGCTGGGAAGAGTACTACAGCTCTGGAAAACCTCTTGTGTGATACCAGTGCCAAAGACTCCATGTCCCAAGGACCTCAACAGCTACAGGCCGATGGCTCTGGCATCCCACCTGATGAAGACCCAGGAGCGGCTGGTCCTTGCTCAGCTTTGGCCCCTGGTGAGCTCTTCACTGGACCCACGTCAGTTTGCCTACCAGCCTGGCACTGGAGCTGATGATGCAGTCATTCACCTCCTACATCATTCCCTCTCTCACCTGGAGACTGCTGGGAGCACTGTGAGAATCATGTTTTTTTATTTCTCCAGTGCCTTCAGCACCATCCTTCCCACAATCCTGAGGGACAAGCTCAGTGCACAGGTGTGGACCATCATCTCACTACATGGATACTGGACTACCTCACCGACCGACCACAGTATGTGAGGACTCAGGGTTGTGTGTCGGACAGGGTCGTCTGCAGTACGGGGGTCCCACAGGGGACGGTACTGGCACCGTTCCTCTTCACCATCTACACTGCAGACTTCTCGTACAACTCCACCAACTGCTTCCTGTAGTAGCTCTCAGATGACTCTGAAATAGTCGGCCTCATTACTAATGGGGACGACAAAGAGAACTGACCCGGGACTTTGTGGACTGGTGCCAGCAGAACTACCTCCAGATCAACACTGGAAAAACCAAGGAGCT
>JBBIGA010000138.1:19726845-19761854 GCA_037576975.1 Alestes dentex
GAACTTCATGAACATGTTTTGTAGCCCATAGACCTGTTATAACTTGTTTAAAAAGAGGTAGAATATGTCCCCTTTAATACTATCTAAACAGTGGCAAACAAGAATGTATTCAGAACATCACTATAGTCTTATGTGGAACTAAGGAAATGTCTTCAGTGTATGAATCTGTCTACACAGATTTAGGCTGTATTTAAACCTAGTTCTGTACTACACAGGTGACTGTCTTGGGTCGGGAATTGTATTTGATGACCTCACACTTGGAGAGCTGTAAGGACCAGGCTGCGGAGAGGATGAAACAGCTGGAGACTGTGTTCCAGAAGATAAAAGGGACGCCAGATAACGTGACAGTTATTTTTGGAGGTGACACCAATCTTAGAGACTCTGAGGTAACTTAAAATACTACTGAATATTTCCTACATTTTCTTTTACTGAAAATGTGGCAGTTTGCTTTCACTCATTGTTCACTACATTGTGTGTAAAATGATTTTTCATGCTGTAAAAATAATGCCATGAAAAAGAACTTCCACTCACGCAAACTGACGTTTATTGGGCTCTTCAGTTACGGTTTTGATTTAGTTTTGGACTTTGGGCCATCTAAGGGTCTATTCCAAACAATAATCTTGATCCCAAAAACTAAGACATATAGACCAACATCTAGATAAAGAGTACAGTGTTAATTTAGCAGGAAATTTGGAGAGTTACTATCATAACCGATTAAATATACTTGGCTATCTAAGCGGGGCAGAATAAGTTGTACCTCATTCTCTTCTGTTAACACTTGCGTTTGGGTAGATGTTTTGGCCCCGGCATAGTTGTTAATTATAAGACAAATTTGCTACACACTTTACATTTTTCACTTTGTCTAAAGTAGACACACCTAGGCTACTGGGGTGCTGTGGAATGCTGCATTTTTCAGACGGTTGACACAGTGACAGTAGAATATCTGGCACTATGAATACAAGTCTTGTACAACTTGAACCCCACTTTTTGCAAATTAGTCCAAAGCTTCAGAGTCGATTCTCGATTCTTTTGGGGATAGACTCCCAGCCCTAGCAGTTAGACTTTATCATTCTAAAAAGAGAAAGACTTGAGAAAACAGTATCTATAACAGATGCTGAAGCACAACTGACTTGTGCAGCATGATGTTTACTTCGTCCTTAGTTCACTACATACTTTTTCATGGCCCTCAGCAGCGAAGTGCCACCAATGATGGCATAATTTAGTCTATAACTAAGCTTTATCTGTGTGGGCACCTGTGCCATAGATCTGCAGTTGTTAATCTTTTGTTGTATTGTTCCATGTCTGAGCAGGTGGCTAAGGTGGGAGGTCTGCCCATTGGTGTTATTGACGTGTGGGAGGAGCTTGGCAAACAGGAGCACTGCAGATACACGTGGGACACTAAAATTAATAGCAATAAGACTGTGCCTTACGTCAGTAGGTGTCGCTTTGACCGCATCTACCTGAAGCCTGCAAAAACAGAGCCTAGAATGGCTCCTGAACACATGGATCTGGTTGGAATGGAGAAACTGGACTGTGGCCGCTACACAAGTGACCACTGGGGAATCTACTGCACTTTTATGATTTGATTTTTTAAAAAGGTGGTGTCTTCTCTTGGAAGAACTTTTGCATAAAAATCAGAAACATTTTAACTTGATTTATGTTCAGTTTACAGTTTAGTTACTAGAGGCTGCACACTGATTCAAGCATGAAGGCAGGGCCTACAGTTTCTGTTTTTAATAAGTTTTCCCAAGCTGACATTCTTACAACTCCTGCTTGCATCATATAAGTCTTACAGAGAATGCAAGCAACAGAATATCAGTGATGGCCAGCCCTGCTTAGTGATGATTGTGTAGTGACTGTGACCCTTTTCTATCATCTTATTTAGGCACTGACTTTGACTCTCTTTGGACTGGTTCCTCTGAGGGACTCCAAGCTTAAGCTTGGGCATTTGTTGAGCCTTTAGAAGTCTTTAGTTACTAGTTATGAATGTGCCTTTTTAATGTGTTGCTGTGATCACTTTTTTCCCGGTCTCATATTTTTGATGTTCATGTGTGAATATATGCAATCTTAATAAACTGAAAACACTGTTCTAATGTATGTAGAATTTATTCACCTATTGCCATTTAACTCTTTTTTTTTTTATTTACTTCAGGGAACCTCAGAATTCTATTAGCCCTGAAGGCTTTTAGCAGAAAATGTATTATTCATACAAATGAACTTGTTTCTTGTGAAATTCTCTAATAGCCCAAGGCCAAACAGTAAACAGCCCATGAAAACCAAGCAGTGGTGCCTGGAAAATGGCAATGATCAAAAAACAGGGTTTAAGTCACTGCTCTAAAGTCAAGGGCTGTAATCATGTAAAAAATGACTAATTTATTTGGATAATAATGTGCAGAAGGGAGACTGGAACCTCATTTCCCATATATTCTAAAGCTAGCATTCACACAGCTGGATATTCTGTTAAAATATAACGATGTGATGTGATGTTTGGACCTAACTAGCCAGAATGATTGGCTACTATCAGAATGTACTTTGGAATAAGCAGTGCAGATAGCAATCAGAATTGTTTAGCTAGCAGTGCTGCATCACACAGACTGGCAAGACTTGCTGAGATGGCTAAGATGATCTCAAATAGTGGTTTTATATTCTTTGTATTCCTTTGTTTGCTTTAAACTACTTGGTGGGAATAAGTGGGGAGGTTTTGGTCCTTAAAAAGTGGGCTGCCAGCCTGTGTACACTGTGGCAGTTGCTATCTTAGTCAAGACAAACACGTGGCTCCGTGTAACCTTGAGGACTGCCAAAGCTAATCAACCTTTGAGGAGGTCAGACGTGTAAACATTACATCTAAACTGGGCCAAACTGTCCCGAGATCTACATTCTAGGAAGATTTCTGCCTGAGGCTCTGTGATAGAGAATTGTACTCTCCCTAGTACTGAAATGAAAATAAATACACTTGTGTATTGTACTTCTACTAGACAACACATAAGTCTTTTTCACAGCTTTAAAAAAATATTTCTGCTGACCCCAGAGGTAGCCTGCTTAGACAAGACATGCTAGAAGTCCAAAATGTGCTTGTTTAGTTTAGCACAGGAGCTGTGAGCCTAACAAACACTAGCAGTCAATAGTCACCTAAATCTTTTTTTGTAAATACATTCTCAAAACATCTCGCTCAAACCAGCTCTTTATTTGGGTGGTACAGACTTGCCGATGAAGTGCAGGTCACAGTTTGAGCTATAAAATCAACAAAACTTCAGTGTGACAAAATGCTACAGGCAGCTATTTGAGACAACAGGGTCTTCTTTTACAGACCACCCAAAGCTTAGGAGAGGGCTGACCAGACATTCCTGTTTTTGGTGGCCTGTCTCCAACTGGAGCTTGTGCTGGTTTATAACTGTGAATTATGTAACACGTATAACACAAAAGTGTGTCTTTATATTGTTAGTTGCTTTGGATAATAGCGTCTGCCAAACGATAATAATGCAACGTGAAATGTAATTAAAAAACACCAGAAAGAAAGATTGCACAGTGGAGCACAAGGGCAGACATCATGCTTTAGGCTTGTTTTGGTCAGCTGTAGTAACTTCAAAACACTTAATACCATCTAGAGGATGTTGGAGGATGTTGCCAAGAGTGACAATGACAGCTGTTTTAATAGTTAATGTATTTGGAAATCCATGTCCATTTGTCACAATAAGTACCTAGTATGTATGGCCTTTGTAAGGAAAGGTACCTTTCATACTTTACTTACTACATAAGATTTTGATTAAATGTGTGCCAAAAAACTCCTCTAAAGCAGCCTTCAGAACCATAGTTTTGTATGACGGATGTTGGCATGGCAACACTTCATCGCCTCTAGTTAGTATGAAATGGTACAGTATATTTTACTGTACTAACATTTTAATACAATATTTCACTAATGACCCAAACTCTATCCAAACACTACTAGAATGAGCACATAGTACATACTCAGAAATCTGATGGTATTTTTCCGATTTATGCATTACTTGTAATGAACAAGTGCCTCACGTGCTTTTTTCAGCTCAAACCTAGCCAGTGCACTAAAAAGATTATTTAAAAAATAATCATTTAACCAATTGTTTGGACACAACTGACCAAACCTCATCCAAAAACATACAAAAAAAAAATCGGATTTTTTTTTGTCTTATGTTTAACAAAAATTAAATCTTATACCCACAACATTATTATATTAAGACGTTTTTTTTTTTTTTTTTAAAGTTAAAAAATGTAAAAGATTTAAAACTATGTGCAAACATTTACAGTCACAAGTAAGTCTGTTCCAAGCAAAAATAATTAACTTACAGCTCCTCTCTGTCTGAATCAGGGGTGTGGTTGCAGGACTAGGAGATGGGTGGCTGATTTGTAGGCATGCGGTCTTCAAACACTGCATAATTTTTAACAGAACATATTTAACATACTGTTTGTTTAGCAGGTGCCAGTGTGGGTTGCCTCTGTCACCTGCTTTACAAACTGTAAATGTGCTTGTGATTTGAATATGAAACAAATCAGAAGAGGGGAGAGTATAGGAAGATCTGATAGAAAGCCAAGTGGAGGAGAGTGGTAAAGAAATGATTACAGAGCCTGCCACTTTATTGTTGCAAACAAAAAATAAATAAATGAGGAGAGCAGTAGAAATGAGGAGAGTAAGGGCAATCTGTTAAAATATTCTCTCATCTCGTACAGTTTGTTACTGAAGACCGGACAGGGAGAAGAGAGCGAAGGAAAATGAATGCAGTATACAATGAAATGAGGAGAGCGAAGTGGAGAGACGTGGAAAGGTAAAGAGAGGGAAAGGAGGAAAGAGAAGCATGACAAGTGAGGAAAAGAGGAGAAGTCAAGAGTATGTAGAAGAGTGCGTAGAGTGGTGAGGAGAGTGTAGAAGAGCAGAAAGTGGAGGTGGGTACAATGGTTATTTCTAAGAAACGGAAATGGCACTTTAATGACAGCATGCTGACAGAATTTCCATTTACACGCCCAGGTCGAGACCATGCGTGGCTCAGGGCACGCTTTGTAAATGCCCTTTTCCAAATGGCGGTTAACCAGTGTGGGAAAGAACAGAAGTGATTTTGGTGTGCCCTCTGTCCCCACTTTCTTCAAGAAGGTAGAGCCTTGTCAAGTAGAGTGTGGTTGAGATGTGCAGGAGGGTGTCTTTGATCTATGGACCGTACCATACAAGGCTACTGTGTGATTTCCTGACATTCTTCACAATATTACTTAGTACCCAGTTTTATCAGTTGATCTTCACCATAGTTTTATTACAGTGCAACAAAAAACAGGGTCACAACACTCAAAACCAGAACGGTCACTTTTTATTTCATAGATTTGAACGTAGATTTACTGATCGGTAAAGTGGAAATATTCCTAATTTTCATTTCAGAAATCTGGTCACTTTACTTAGGATTGCTGATCTATAATCAGTTTTTTATGACAATAACCATTATAATTAAGGATGATGGTACAACAGCTGCTTTATTCATACTAGTCCTTGTGTTGTGTAAAACTGCATCAACAAGTCTTTATCACCTTAATGAAGAACTTGATGCAGTTCAAGCAGGTTGAGAGATGTTTTGGTAATGTATTCTTGCAAAAACATTTTTGGGTGACTACTGAGTTCTATTGTTAGCGAGGCTGGCTTTGCAGTTCCAACGCTAAAGCTAAAGAGGGCACCAAACGTGTTGACATGTGGGGTAGGTATTTTTTTGCCAAACTAATCCTTTCATCAACTATAGATTATGACACTTTCAGCTCAATTCAAAAGTTTATAGCCTATAGAATAGCTGTATTGTATTTGCTCACCTGTGCAAAAGTTGTAGGCACCTGTGCAAATTGTTTACAGCTATTTTTTTCTGCGTGTCACAGCGTCATTCTGCTGGCAAAGTTAGTATTACAATTAAAAAAAAGTGACTAAGATTTGTTTTGTTTGTTAAAAGGTAGTTGATATTCTTTAAGGACTGATCGAGTCAAACCAGGTTTCTGGTGGAAACAAGTAATACTGGGACTCCACAAGGAACACATTGATATGCTGCACAAAAAAATCACTAATTAATGTTATTTGTATTTGTTTGTTTTTTTTTGTTTTATTTAGTAATATTAATGCAAAAAAACTCTCTGCTCATCTAAACCATTTTTAAATATTACTTTTGCACAGTATTGTAAGTCTAGGTCCTCCATTGGACTCTGGTCAATAAAATAAACAAAATTCAAGTTTTGGCTGTTTGGAGTAAGGTGGGGGACTAACATGATCTCGTAGTTTTACTGCATAATTCTTCACACCAGCCTGGTTGGCTGCAGTCAAGGGGTAAGTGTGTTGATTTGATCTCACCAAATTATCATTTTATCACATTGGTCTTCCACCATTCAGGCCACATGACTGGTCTTTTCTGCTCTGGTGATATCTGAATTGACATAAGGACTTTACAGCGAGATGTGAATACTAAGAAGCCAAGGAAATGAAAGGTCATGCTATGTATTTGCAGGGCTGCTTTCGGGGAAAAACGGCAGCAAATGTCGCATGCATAAATTCAATCGGGTGCTAGATCGGTGTAGTCTGCAAATGTAACGTCTCGCTGTTTTAGCAGGATAGCAAGCAGCAGTGCTTGATGGACAGAAACCTTTGCAATCCTCATTATGCAATTGGACAGCATTGCACCATCAATCAGTAACTAAAGCATATTTGCTAAACGCAAGTTCGCTGAAAATGTCTTGCACTGCATTGATGTAGAATTGCGGTTACAGAAGGTAGAAACACTGAATGGTCTTGCACAGAACTGTTTTATATTATAGACTTTTATTTCATAAATAACACAGAACAAGCATGGTACAGCGATAAATATCCATTTACACACTGTAAGAATCTGTATTACAAAATACAGTGTAGTTGTAATGCACTTGTCTTGGGGGTAGAGGTTATGTAACAGTACCTGATTTGCCTTTATCTAAAATTACATTTGTACTTTGCTGTGAATGTGCTGTAGCCGTATGTGTAATCTCAGATAAAGGCTCGTCAAGAACCATTTAGTTTTGCCCCCACATCAAATTTAATAGAGATCCTCTGTTGCATAATCTTGTCTGTTAAATGAGCAGATAGATTAAACACTAACGTGTATCTCGTGTCGTATTTTCCCATAGACTACCATATATATGTATAAAACGTCACCTTTTTTCGTTTTTTTTTGCATTTGACACCTTATACCTCAAATGTGTCCTCAGTTTTAGTTTCACACTGAACAGAAATGAAGTGTCTGAACATGCCACAGGCTAGTGTCCAGTCATGTCTTAGGCAGCAAGAGGTACAAGGCAGGTTGACATCGTAACACAAGACCAGGAATGTAGTTGTCTATGTAACTCGAGGATGTTTCTGCAACTTCTGCTTTCAATTATTGCTAAATTCAAAAAAATAGATGGCCCAGTCCATCTCCCATATACAAATTCATTTAGGATGGTTTAAAAAAAAAAAAAAGAAATCAAGAAAACGGGGGGATTCATCCAACTGATTTGTACAGGAATCTCGGCAAGGAATGTGTTCTTGTGTGCCATATCGTACGACATGCAAGTCTGAACAAAAAATACTTAGAAAAAAGGTCTTTGATCTACTATAGTGTTTTAGAATCAGTCCATGAAGTTGATTATATATCATGGTGCCATACTAACAGGTTGCAATATTAGTTTGAGCCCTTTATCAGCATTTCACTCAGACCTTTGGGTCCAAGTAGCAGCAAAACCATGTAAGAATGGACATAAAGACATGTAATGAGCCACGGTGTTGAAAAGAACTAATGTGACGTCATTCGCAGACCTGCCGATTGTCAGTTTATAATGCAGTGGATAGGCTGAAGCTTCTTGAAGTTTTAAATATCGTTTTACTGTCAGGTATCCGTGTCCATTAGGTCAACGTGCAAACCATGATAGACAGCATTTAACGGAACAGCTGAGCATTATTACTTTTTGGGGGAAAAAATCCATAGCAATATTTCAACATGGCATTAAACTACAAACAGTATTACCAGGTAAAAAGATAATAGCTTAGCTATGTGAAACCTAATTTAAGCCTACTTATCCTCAACTGCATATACACGTTAAAGGTATGATAGATCAGTTTTTGTAGGTTTTTTTGTAGGGTGTACATTACTGGCTTAATGCCAGCCTTATGTCATTTGACTTTTAAGGACATGCAATGAATATTACCCAGTTGTAAAAAATAAAAAAGGCATATTCCTTTTTACTGTTGTGTCTGCATTCACAATAATCTCAATAAGGACACATTATTCACCCCCTTAATTTGGCCTTGACTAAAAAGCCCAATTCGCAACAACTATTCTGAGATGTTTCTCATAATTCAGGCTTCTGTGGGCCGTACTCTTTACTATTGAAGGACTTTTCAACCCAATAGCTCTCTGGGGTAGGAGACATACTGTGCCTATGGCACTAAGCTTGTTAACAGACAACCCTGGGCTAATTTAGACAGCTAGAGTCCAAATCGGCCAAGTCAGGCAAGGCTCAGGAGACATGTGTCTAATTAAAAGAATCTGTGTGTGTGAGAAACGCAGACTATCTCATGGCTCCGAGCCCACTGGTATTACGTAATATCAAATCAGGTTTGATAGGTCTGCACATTCAGTTGCTCATTCCTTGTGGACCTCGGTCACGGTGAGAAGTGGTGACAAGGAGGATTTGTGCAGATATTTCATTATATTCAATATATCCATGTGATCAGATCCTGTTCTGGGAAAGTGACAGGGTTTGGCTTAAATCGTCACTCACGAGAGGCTGATTTTAGGCATGATGTGATACCTAATATTCTGTACCACCATATAATTGCTGTAATAGTATTAATAAAAAAATATCACCTTGTTAAACCTACCCATAAACTTTCCTTCTCACAACTTTTATAATTATAATTTAGACTACCTGAAATATTAACAGTGATAGCCTAAAATACCTATTGCACAAGATAAAACGCAATGTAAATTTGTACCAACTTAAAAAGGCAAAATTAGTGAGCTGAGAAAACAAAATGTTTAGCAGCCCTATAGACAAAGCATTTGGTTAAATAATGTCAGAAAGAAGGCCAGATATTTCTGCAGTCCTCTCTATACAACAATATGAGAGACTGAACATGGATAAGATCACACTGTTCAGCTAATCATGCTGCACTCGAGGTTCTTGGCAGGACATTGTTAAATATCCTGCTGGGAAATTTTACTTCCTTTCCATCTGTTCATAGCTGAACTGTAGAAATGCAAAAGTGCACCCGGTTTGGAAAAGCAACAAGCCAGGTGGTACAGCTCCTCCCATTCCAAATATTATAATAACAACAATAATAATAATAATCCCTTTGTTTATGAACTTGAAAAGTAGCAAAAAGAAGCCTAAAAATTGACAGCATTTAGCATTTACAGCCAATGTAATAAACCAAAAATCTGAATGCACTAAACAATTCTATGTTGCTCATTGAGCACCATCTGATATACAGTAGCAGCTGGGCCCTCTACAGCAATATCTTCTACAACACTGTTGCACTCCCCTAATCACATGCTTTACACCTGCTCTAGTCATATAAAAACTTCTAGTTTAAATTTGTACCATATAAAAAATAAATTTCAAAACAAAACATACCAGCTCTATTTCAACTTTACCTTTCGTTACAAAATACTGGCCTGTTTCTCCCAACCTTTGGGGATGATTTCCAACCATAGCTGATTCTCTCTAAGGAGAGGGTTCTCATCTTTGTGAATCCACTACCATACGCCAGTGTTAAACCTGAACATGCAGGACCGACCAGGGCGGCAGCTTCTCCTGCTGGCTGTGCTACAGGGACACAGACTCCCTGCCATGGCCTAATCATCTCCTTCTCGTCCATCTCCACCTTGGCATTCCTGTCAGGACTGCGCCTCCAGGTAGGGGCAGGTGAAAAATACTCCAACTTTAACAACAGGCATCAGACCACGTTGATCCCCCCACCTGCCAAAGTTCTTTTACTGCAGTAGGTGGAGGTACTGTGGTTCGCCATGCTGCCGTTTATGTGTGATTTCATTTCCATCTGACAGGCAGCGATGGCAGCGTTCAGTTCCATTTGCGCTCGATGTACCACATAAAACATCAGACCTATACTGATAAAGATCTGAGGGGAAGAGGAAATGAAGGGTTTATTTTAATGATTACACATTATTTACATTTAACCAACAGTGTACTGTTTCTGGATCAACATTTCTAAGTAAACATGTTCCTCTGATAATTATGGACACAATATCTGATAGGTTCAAAGAACAAGCCTTTAATTCTTTAGGTAAACTATATGTTTCTACTCCCTAACAGACACAATTATGGAGCTGGAAGAGCTTGACAGTTACAGTAGAGCACTCAGTGTGGCTGGAAGTGACTCACTTGTAGACTGAACACAAAGTATCCGCTGATACTCTGCTCCGCTATAACGTCCTCCATGGTGCGCAGTGTGGTGCCCAGGTAGGAGTTCAGGAGCTGGGTGGGCAGAAGGCCCACTGAGGAAGCCACCAAGTAATTTGGCAAGGACACATCTGTGATCTAAACAGAGGAGATGCAGAAGCTTGAACAGGCTGATGACAGTTGTTCTTCTACAAACACATTCCAGGTAAGTCCCATAATTTAATAAACAAATCTGTGCTATGAAAGCAATGTGGCAACATTCTTCAGACTAACAAAACAAGCTGTCAGTCTGTGAGCTCATGGACTCAGTGACTGTAGGCAAAGCTTGTGAATGCTTAAGTAAAGTCTTCCAAGTGTCTTTTACCCATCGTCCTACTTTTATTTGTGTCCATTCTTTTCAATGAATGGGGCAGCAATCAAAGTTTTAAGACGCTTCATACCACAGCACGAAGTAAACTCAGTAACAACGGTTGCTTAAATTGCTCTAGACAGGATGGGAGCCACTGCACTCCCATTTATTCACAGGGCTAGCTGTGTAGCTGTATTATTCCATTAAATGAATCACTAATTGTTTTAAATAGTCAATAATAGTCATTCTCATATATTCTGCCTTATTCACCAGTGATTGACAAACTACAGGGTGAACAGTAGGACCTGCAGGAGGCGCTGCACTGCAGGGGCTACTCTACCAAAGTCTTCCTGCAGAGAGAACCACAACAAAATATTCAAAAAAAGTAAAATGCCTGTTCTGCTCTGACTGTCCCAAATAAAATCTCATTAACATTCTGGATTATCATCATTGCACCAGCAGGGGACACCTAAAATGATAACGCTACTTAAAAAGCAAATTAACGACACCTTTGGCATTAATCTCTGCAAATTAAAGTTGAAAGCTGATGAACAGATGCCAACGTTACTCTGAAAGCAATTTAACACTGCATTAAACACTGCAGTACTTAGGGCAGGTAAATCAATGACTTGTATTTTTAAATGCCTGTTAAATTTGCATAAGTTATGATTATTTTGGTTATTATGTAATTCCATAATACCTCCTCCTGTAAATAAATGAAAAAATTTGTCGCTGGTGCCACCAAAGGACATTCATGTTAGAAGATTGTGTCTGTTTACAAATATTAATGTTCATGTTAAATACACATTTAATAAAAGTCCTGTTAATAAACACAGGACAGAGGAGGAAGAAAAATAACATGTACAAATTTGACCAAATAGCCATATTAACGGCCTATAATACAATGGAGACATTTTATAAAATTAAAGAGTCGCTAACCTTAAAAAGCTGCATCCAGAAGTACCAGAATTCATAAAAGTGCTAAACATGACAGTTGTTCGGATGGCTTTTATGTTTTCAAAACAGTTTGATTATAATAATTGAGAAATATTTAATGTTACTGAAAATTTGTTGCAGCTCCAACACACCTGAGTCCTTTCTCATCCCAAAGTCACCCGTCATTGCACTTTTTGGTGTCCAGCTTCATGACTGGAACCTTTCAGCCCTCAGTTTCTTGGAAGTTAAGCAGTGGGCTTAGATTTTGTTCATGACAGTCAGACACGTGTAAGCTTACACCTGCTTTCATGCAAGAAATACAATGCTGACTCACAGTAAGAATTCACACTGACTAATGAATAATGAATTAGAAGCGAATGTCAAGTTTGAAATTAGAGAACAGCAGGGTTTTTTTTCTTCATAAAGAACAGTTTGGCAGCTTTTACTGGACTCGCTGAAGAGATGAAGATCATGCAGACACATTTAGAGGGGTAGGTGCTCAAAATCATACACAAAAAGTATGTTATGGGCAGGGGTTTCCTTTTCAAATTCATCAACACGAGCCAGCTGGTTATTTTCTATTGGCTAGGGAGAAACAAACAGATAACAACTGTCTGCTATTAACAGATAACCCACAGAGACCAGAAACCTCAACCTCTGCCACAATGGACATCAAGGGGAACAGTAGCTTTTCCACTTTTTTTCTTTTTTTATATTCTTTTAGCATATTTGCAAATGCTAAAACATACTACTTTTGTTATTCTGGGATAATGTGGTGTTTTGTAGTAAATTAGGCTGGTGAATGTGAAATGTCTTCATTAACTTTACTTAAATCCCCCCCCCCCTGTGCCTCACACAGATGTAAACCAAGATATTATTTTTTGCAAAGTATGTGGTCAGTCATATCGTATTGGGTTACCCACATAATGCAGTGTGTTTTACTTCAGCAGAAAATGCAGAGCACATTGAAATGTAGACACTGAGACTGCTTACTGAGGGCAGACGCAATGCAATTCCAGTATGACCTACTAAGTACTCGTATGAACAGTGGTATTGTTTAATGCAGAGGGTATCTAAACAGGATATCTGAACAGAGGGCACAAACACTTAAAGGGTCCATATCACAGAAAACTAAGTGTCTCTCCTTTTGTTTGTTTGGTGCATTCAAACATTTGTAAAGCTTCAATTGACTGTTTGCTCCATGTCCACATGGGCCATATTTGGAAACTATGCTGAAAAATAGCCCCTTTTCAGTCTATTGTTTCTGTGATGTCACAAGAACCAGCATGTTTACATAACTTTCAGCCTTCAGTAGTTCAGCCCCACCCATTTCCCCACTGGACTTATAAGGAGTGTTTTCTTATGCACTGCTTTTAGAAAAAAACACAATACAGGATAGCAATCAAAACAATTGACATTCATGGCTTTAAAGAGACAGTAACATAACATGCTTATTTCATTCTAACAGATGTAAAATTGAATAATTTTCACCTATAGTATATAAAACAGCACATATGTTACAAGTGGACCAAGGCTTTAGGGGTAAAATGCATTTAAAATGTTGAATATGGGCTCTTTAAAATTCAGAATGTGATAAAGCTCCCCTTGAAGTTGAAAAAAGACTGAGTATTAGGAAACTGGAGTATTAACTTGCTTTATGAAGTATTCTGACTGAATTACCACAAAAGCAAACCGGCTTCAAAAGCTACCAAAAGGAGACTTCAAAAGCTAACAAATGTCACCTGCTTTCTTTAAACCCCCCTCTCTCTTCCCGCACACAGACAAACACACACAAAAGTCTTTTTTCTAGTTTAGCTGGATAACAATGAACTAAAATCCAGATAATGTTGCACCAACAACTGCAGACGGCTTTCCCACAGAGAGAAAAAACTACTATAAAACAAGCGGCACACCCATAAAGTCAGAACATATAAATATGTTTAAAACAATTAGACTTTCTTCTCATATTTTTACAATAAATGTACAATCGAAAAAGAACTAGACACAAAAATATGCACCGTCATCACCCTCATAGGTTTTTACACCTCCTTTACTGCACCGTCCAGTTTTCCAAAGACATTTAGATGATGATGACGAGAATACATTTTTCCGTGTATGTATTTTTATATGTCATTTATTCTTTTTTTTTTTCATTTCGAACATGCATTTTATTTGGTCTGCAATAAATTTTGATTAATTGGCTGATTTATTGATTAAGATCAGAAGTTTTTTGCCCACATAGACTTTCTTAATTTGCATGTTACTTAATATTTACTAAAAATACACTTAATATTCTTTGCTAATAAATACATTTATGTTCACCATTTGAGTACCTATATTAGCCAGAAAATGTCTTTTTATTAATCACTGCTGACATATAAAAAGCAACCAAATATAATTATAATTATAATGCAGATCACTAGACAAGTGTTATTTATTTAAGTTATTAAGTGACGGCCAATGAGATGAAACAGTAACGAGTGTATTTAAAGTTAATGGACAGTCTAGAATTTGACTCTGCGTCACCACACAACCAGTTAATAGGCTGGTAGCGTATAGTAAGGAATAGTTCTTCAAGGATCGTTCTTCATATCCTGTTCAGCAGTCGCCCGCACACTGTGTGACTGCACATCTGTGCACTTTTTTACGACCTTGGCAATCCTAAACGGTGTCATTTCTCTCTCACGTGTCACTTAAATATTAATATGTCGGCTACACTGCACTCTTGGGAGTAAAATTACTATGTCAGACCGCCCCTATCCTCCACCCTATGCAGAGTGTTTAAGTCTGACTTAAATCTGAGACTAAGGAAGAGGTGCCTTAATTTTTTGACCCCTAACCTGGATCGGACAACCTGGAAATCTAAAGACTAGAAAGGTTTAACTCAATTAATTACAAACGCACACTGCCTCTCTACAATTATTAACTCAGTTATAGTACTGAGTGCCATAACTAAATACTTGTGCTTTTGGTTTTGTAGGATTACGAGTTCGGTTGAATTACTAGAATGTAATATTTCCATGTACATAGTCATGCTAATTATACCTACAGGTTTTTTTTAACTGTAGTTTTAAAAGTGAGACATTTCAATAAAGTTTCAAAGAACAACTAAATGTCCCATGTAGTTCGTACAGCTTTCTACAGGCAGAGGCAAGAAGAGGTGAGCAGCACAGACATCCAGAGAAACATATGTACATATAAACATATCTTTGATATGCACAAGTATGGCTCTTTCACAAAGCAGACCAGTGGTTATTATTACATGGGTTAGACAAAATAATGATAAAGCATAATACACTTTTTAAAAAAGTGTATTAACACAACACTATGTGCACCTGAAACTGAAAATAGTGTATTAAAAAAAAAGAAAAGAAAAACTAACCACTCTATAGGTAAACTGTAAAACTGGGCAGACCAAGAGGCCAAGTGAAGTAACATTAAATAAACAAATGTAACAAGTGATCTAATTTAGCCAAATCAAGTTTAATTTATCCAATGAATCTGTTTTCTATTCATCCAAATACAGCATAAGTTAACTTCATGCAGCTTACTTTAACCAAACCCAGTGTAACTCATCCCAATGTAGCTTAATTTACCCAAACCACTGTGATAATAGGATAACCATTTATTAGCCCCACAAGTAGGAAATTTGTAATGCTAATGCAGTTCAATTTACACAAATCCAGCATAATTTATCCTGATGCAGCTTAAATTTACCCAAACCCACCGATGAAAAGATAACCCTTTATTAGAAATTCGCAATCGTAAACCAAGTTTTATACTAATGCAAGTCAATTTATCCAAACCCAGAATAAGTTTTCTTACTGGAGATTACTTAACCCAAACCCAGAATAAATTGTCCTAATGGTGCCCAATTTAGCTAATTCAGATTAATTTGTCCAATTAATTTGTTTTCATCCAAACCCACCGTGATGTATCCCGTCCCCCACTCACCGAGAACACTGCGTTCTGGAGGCCGAAGGGGATGGGGGTGAGCCGGGCCAGCGCCACCACCTTAAGCCCGCTGCCCCCCTCCACCACCCGGATGACGGCGCTGAGCTGCTCGCTGCTCCCCACGCGGGTCAGCACCCAGTGGGCGAGCAGTCGCTTGCACGTCACGTGGGCCACGAAGGTCCCGATGAGGACCCCGACCATGACGAGGCCCAATCCGAGGACGAAGCCGTACAGGTACCCGGCCGCCACGTTCAGCACGATGTAGCCCCAGCCGCAGGGGAAGGACACGGTGATGAGCCCCACCACGAACAGCAGCGCCCCCACCAAGCCGTCCAGGTTCTCCACCCACAGCAGCAGGTCCTTCAGGTGCTGGCGGACCAGCGCCAACGACGAGAAGCACACGGCCGTCAGGAGGCACGCCAGCAGGGCGCTTTTGAAGCAACAGGTCGCCACGCAGCACGGGCTCCGCAGCTCTCCGGCCGAGAAGGAGGACACGCCGGCCTCTGCGCTCTGCAGCTCCGCCTCCGACTTCCCACCGCCTGCGCTGCAGATCAGCAGGTCTATCTTCTCGCAGTCCAGCGACTCTGGGGTCCTCTGCAGCCAGCGGTTCAGCTGCATGTGGCCCTTCCCGGCGGCGTGGCGCACGGACTTGGCCAGCAGCTGCACGGTTGCCGCCGCCAGGCTCCACATGTCGCCCCGTCCGGGAGAGTCAGAGCCCCAGCCCGCGCGGTTCACTGCAGACGCGGCGTGAACACAGGCCAGCCAGCGCGGCTCCCCCTTTCCTCCAGATACTGATTTGATGCACCGCAACTCGTCCCACCCTGGGCCGAGATAATCCACCCTCTCACCCACCCACTCAGGAAAATAAATGCAGTTTTAGCGGGGGTTTGTGTGTGGAGACCTATTTTACCTCTTTAACCCTCCAGCAGAATCTCAGCCGAGACAGTCCCGGATCAGAGTCCTGCCACCCCAAGGACTCAGTAATCAACCCCCCAGCCTCCCGGGGGCTCACAGCACCCACCATGTTTACAGAGGAGGACACACAGCCCAGATCCACTCACATGGCCTTTAGTTCAAACCAGAGTGGACCCAAAAACCCAACTTCTGCAGGACTCCGCGGGGCTCCTGGAGCACCAGTCCGTACGACAGCCCCCAGCCGGATTCAGGTCCAGAAGAGCCGCTGCTGGAGCATCGCGGCGGGGCATTCCGCTCCACAGATCACCGGGGTATTCACGAGAAGACTGTGACAGTGAGAGACAGTCAGCAGGACGCGTTTCCCGACCGCTCGATCGCAGGAAGGTTAAGCTCAGACGCGCTTCAGACGCGCTCCAGACGCGCCTCCGACCACAAGCCGCACCACTGTTTGTTTCCCACAATGCCACGCGGTCGCATCACTCTGTGGGGCCACACGTGATAGTTTTAGTATCGCGAGACGTGGGCGAGACAGACAGACACACACACACAAACACACGATCATCAGTGCACACATTATCCTCAGTATGTACAGACGTACACACTTATCAGTACACACATGATCCTCAGTACACACACACACACACACACACACACACACTTTTTATTTTCTTACAGCCTGGAATTTAAAAGGAATTTTAGAGGGGGTTGTATATTTTAATTTACACAAAACAGCTACCACTTTGCAGATGCAAATTATTTTTTTAAATGTAAAACAAACAAGAAATAAGACAAAAAAAAAGAAAACCTGAGCGTGCATGACTATTCACCCCTTCCCAGAATCAATACTTTGTACAGCCACCTTTTGCAATGACTACAGTGACAAGTCTCTTGCTGTACATCTCCACAAGCTTGGCACATCTAGACACTGGTATTTTTGCCCATTATTCATGGCAAAACTCCTCCAACTCCTTCAAGTCGGATGGACAAGTCACTTGTGTACAGCAATCTTTAAATCATCTCAGAGATTCTCAATTGGACTAAGGTCTGGACTTTGACTGGGCCAAAGCATTCCTTGACGGCCAAAAAGTTCTATTTTAGTCTCATCTGACCACAGCACCTTCTTCCACATGTTTGGGGAGTCTCCAATACACCTTCTGGCAAATTTCAAACGGTCTGCCTTATTTTCTTGGCCACTCTTCCATGAAGCCCAGCTCTGTGCAGTGTGGGGCTTATAGTGGTCCTATGGACAGATACTCCCATCTCTGCAGTAGAGTCGCCGGCTCCTTCAGGGTCATCTTTGCCCTCTTGGTTGCTGCTCTGATTAATGCCCTGCTTTCCCGATTTGTGAGTTTTGTGGAAGACCCTCTCTTGGCAGGTTTGCTATGGTGCCATAACCTTTCCTTTCTCTAATAATGGTTTTAAGGGTGCTCCTTGGGATGTTCAGGGCTTGTGATATTTTTTTTTATAACCCAACCATGATCTGTACTTCTCACAACTTTGTCTCTGACCTGTGGAGAGTTCCTCAGTCTTCATGCTGTCACTGGCTTGATGGTAGCCCTTACCATCAAGCAAGTGACATTGCAGTGGTATTGCACCGGTGTTGACTCTGGGGACTTTCAGAACAAGTGTATATGTACTGAGATCCTTTGACACTTAGATTGCTCACAGGTGGCTCTTATTTAAGTAATTAAGTGACTTTTGAAGGTAGTGGTTAGGGCTTCAAAGCAAAGGGGGTGAAAACATATGCACGCACAACTTTTAAGTTTTGCATTTTTTAGAATTATTTAAAACAATTTATTTTTCTCCTTATAACTTAATTAATCTGTAGTTTGTTTCCTAGTCCATCACTTGAAAATCCATTTAAATTCCAGGTTATAAGGTAATAAAAGAGAGAGAGAATGCCAGGAGGGGTGAATACTTTTGCAAGGCACTGTAGTATTATATACTAGATATGTTTTATAGTTATATTCAGTTTTATAGTTATATTCAGTAATGCCAAATATATATATATATCTCTATACAGCAGAGAATACCGCAGAAAGTGCTATACAAAAATGCAGTTAATTGAATATGCATCAGCATAAACGATGTATACTTGGAATATGTTGACAATTTATTGCAATTTATTTAATCATTCTCTGAGGAAACTGAAAGAGCATGTGCTGCACTTTCAAAAGAGATCATAGAGGTGAAACGTGGAAATGTGTCAATATGTCATTTCACCCCATCCTTCAAAGTTATAGGACTTCACTACTACTGTACAGGCCATCCTGGAAAAGGGTTACTTTCTCTCCACTTTATGCCAGATGTTCAACAGCAGAAGATGTTTAGGAGAGGATTAGACATGCCAGTGGTGTCTTTCCCAGGTATATTGTTATAGAGAAGACAAGGTGAATGATAACTGATGGTGCTTGGCTTTTAAATTACAGGAACTTTGCTGGAGTTAGGTCCATGGGTATTTGGATATTGATGTAATTTTTGAAATTTTCTCTCTGTATACCACCACAACAGATGTGAAATTAAGCAATCAAGATGTGATGGAAGTACAGAATTTCAGCTTTAATTTAAAGGCTTTAACAAAGGTTCTGCAGGAAGCTTTCAGAAAGTACAGCCATTTTTCACAGGGTCCCTCCATTTTCAGAGGCTCTAAGGTAATTGAACATGTGACTGAAAAGCAGTTTCATGGTAGTGATATGTTTCTTGCTATTTCATGACAAATTAAGTAGATGAAAGGTCTGGAATTGATTCAAAGTACTGAATTTGTGTTTAGTAGCTGTTCACTGGAACTCATCATGAAGTCAAAAGAGGGGTCAATGCAAGTGAAGGAGGCCATTAGGCAGAAGAAAGAACAAAACCGTTCTTTTTTAGGCAGAAAAATATTCCTAGAAAGAAGGAATGCATTGGTGAGCTCCACAACGCCAAAAGGCCTGTGAGACTACAGAATACCGCTGAAGTGAATGATCGCAGAATTCTTTCCTCTGTGAAGAAAAACCCCTTTTCAACATCAAGCCAGGTCAGAAACACTCTTGAGGAGGCGCATCACTGTCAAAGTCTACAGTCAAGAGACGCCTTCATGAATGGAAATACAGAGGGTTTACCTCTAGATGCAACCAACTGAAAACACTGAAGAACAGGAAGCTCATTTTAGACTTTGGCAGAAAACATCTTAACAAGACTGCCCAGATGAGGAATAAGGTTCTTTGGACAGATTAAACCCAAATCAATGATGGGAAGAGAAAAGTATGGAGAATGAAAGTATCTGAAGCATACTACATTATCTGTCAAACATGGTGGAGGCATGCCTTTTAGTTACTGAAGGCAAAACTGAAAACAGAAAGACCAGCAAATAAGCAGTAACTGAAGGTGGCAGCAGTAGTCCTGGCATTGACTAGAAAGGCCTTTTATCCAAGTATTAAAGCACTACATGCATTTTATATTAAGTTAATTTTCAGCCGCTGAAAATGGATGAAATGTGAAAAATGGCTGTGATTTCTGAAATCTCAATGTAATATATTTGTTAAAGCCTCTAAATTTATGCTGAAAGTCTATACTTCCATCACATCTTGATTCATTTCAAATCCATTGTGATGGTATGCAGAGAGAAAATTACAAAAATTGTTTCAATGTCCAAATACTCATGGACCTACATTATATGGACAAAAGTATTGGAATGTAACTATTTCTTTAGGGTTTGGGCTTGGCCCCCTCCTTCAGTGAAAGTCAATCTTAATGCTTCAGCAGACCAAGACATTCAATGTGGAAGAATTTGACTGGTCCACACAGAGCCCTGACCTCAACCCCATCCAGCACCTTTGGGATGAAATGGAACGGAGATTAAGAGCCAGGCCTTCTTGTCCAACATCAGTGCCTGATCTCATAAATGCTCTCCAGAATGAATGGACACAAATTCCCACAGGAACTTCAAAATCTTGTGGAAAGCCTTCCAGGAAGAGTGGAAGCTGTTAAAGCTGCAAAGGGGGACCAGCTCCATTTAAAATTCTATTTTAATGCAGTGGCATTAAAATCCCTGTTGGGATTTTGTCCAGATAGTGTATCGGTTTTAAAGACACAGTGACATAAGTGGACCTAATGGAATATACAAGAAAAATGCAAGAATAATATTGGATATGGGCCCTTTTGGATGTAAGGGCCCTTTAATGTGTTTACTAAGGTGTTCATGTGTTACGTTTGTAAGTTAACCCACCTTGGTACTATTTTCTTTATGACAGAAGAAAGATTCCATCTGCCACAGAAAGATACAAAGGAGCTTTATGTTTGTGTGTGTGTGTGTGTGTGTGTGTGTGTGTGTGTGTGTGTGTGTGTGTCACTGTTCGGGGGGTGTATCGATCTGTGGCAGGAGGAGGCTAACCCGGATGGACGTCCCTCGAGCTCAGAGACAATGAGTAAAGTAACAGATCAATTTGTGTGTGTACATACACTCAAACACACAATCTTACCCTGTGGTCTGCTTTGCTTTCCTTCTCTGAGAAACTAATACCTAAAGTGCCAGGCTTACTTGACACCACATTACATGGCAAGAGAAGGGTTTGTTTGTTTTGTGTGCATTTGATGACATACAGAGGTGTTAATGAGTTATTTTGAACATGACCATTCATCAGTTTTCTCACCTGCGTTTATTGTAAATGAATGCGTTAATGAGATTATGAATATCAATGGTGTTATATGTGTTATATGTGTTGTGTTTTTTTATGTATGGGATATGCTCTAGTGATATGATGTAGGATCAGATTTTTCGAGGATGTGTTTAATGTTTTTTGCCTTCTGTTTGCGCATGTACAGTACTAAGAATCTGGTGGCTCTGCTTCTCTGCTGGGCGACAGCTTTGCCATGGAGAGTAGCGGAGGAAGGGGGGCGCTGCTCGATCGTTAATATTGATTTGCAATTTGTAAACAGTGGGACCCATTTTAGCAAATGCCAGGCCTGTTTCAGCACAATGCTGTCTGCATTATTTTCCCATTGAGCACCAGACGAGGACAAAGTGACTGCTCTCCAGCGAAACGCAGGAAGCAGAGAAACAAGAAAAGGCTTTTTTCTCTCTCTTTCTCTCTTCACAGCTGGCTGAGATGTATTCAGGGCATGAGGGCATTGTGAAGTGTTTGGAAACAGGAAGGAGGCAGGGTGTAAGGTCAAAGATAGTTCCGTTTAATGGATTTATGCGCCTTTCTTTCTGGATGTGGATCGAAGGTGCCGATGAGGACCTTACAATAGCTGCAGCTCACCATGACCCCTTCCTTTATTTTAAAGAATACAGGCATTCAGCTGGAAATCAGCAGGATTTCATAAGGGAAGTATTTTGTGTGAAGACAGAGTCTTCTACTTTGAGCCTGGTGTTCGGCATTTGTACTGTACTGTCACTTTCCACAGACAATAATTTAGACATTTTTACCGAGCAGAGGAACAGAAAGCTCTCAAGATGTGGAGCCAGTTTGGCCCTATTATCAGAAGTTCAAAAGGTCAGTCCCTGGCGATGCCACTGCCATCATGGCCATGAGTCTCCGACAGGATAATGAGCCTTGACCTCTTTGGCTGGATATGATGGTCCCCACACACTTTCTCATCATTCTCATCATTCAATGATTTGCTAGCTAGTTAGGCAACACAATATAATTTTAACAGCCCAGTGCACTTGGAGGAGAAGAATAATTGCTGTATCTGTTAAATCACCTAACAGATGCCAGTTGGCTGGCATGGTCAAAAGATCACAAGTCACTGGTGATGCCACAGACAGACATCCATTACGGAGAGTCCAAGACAGCACAATTTGCCTTGTTCTCACAAGGTGGCTGGGATAGTTCCTCTTCTCCCTATCACTCAGAGCAATGTTATTTAATGTGGGCTTGTGTTGTCTGATGTAGAATACCTGGCAGTGAGTGTTCTTCCTCAAACATGTTGAGTTGTAAATGTTGTGTTAGTGGGAAAAGATGTGTTAGCTGGCTTTGAAAGAAGAATAAGCTAGCCTTGACCTTCCCAGCTTGGTAGCATAGTGTAGTAGGTAGATACCCGGTAAGTGGGTGGGAATTGGCTACAACTAAACTGGAGGGAAGGCTCTGGGTGAGTGACTGACACTTATGGTAGAAGCCAGTGGATATGGTGTTTTGAGTTCAGTGAATTCTGGAGCAATTTCTCACAGCAGGCTCCTTTTCAGAGTGGAGCAAACTCAACTATTATAGTCTACATTACTGTAAGAATGAGCCAAACTGCTGTGGGCGAGGAGGCCTGTAGGACTGATCTTTTTATTCTCCCCTCTCTCGATATTTCCTCCTGTCAGGTCTTTATACATTGCTCTTATCTTATGTCTTCCTTCTTCATTCCTTCTCCCCTCCTCCATTTTCTCCAGCTCTTTTGCCTTTTCCCCTGCGCACCAGTTTGCAGGTAATCAATGAAGTCGGCTGATAGGTTTCCTGTCTCGTCAGGCATGCAGCTGCCATTATTTTACTCAGTTACAGACCTGCCAAGTGTATTACACGAGTCGCCAGCATCAGGCCCAGATTACATCAGACCCCCGGGGATGGAGCAGGGCTGAGGCAGGGGGATGGTTGGAGAGGAAGGATGACAAGCCAGGTGACAAGCAAATGAAGAGTCGCGAGTCAGCCCATGAATGCTAATTTCTTCCTACTTGTCTCTGAATTCATCTTTGCTATTGTCCTTCTTAAAAGCTCAGCTGCTGCTTCGTATTTTCTGATATGATTAATGATCAGAGCAGCCTATCATGTGTTACTCTGTTTGTGTCCTCCATTTGACCCACAATTGTTTGTTAGCTGCTACACGGCCTAATCGAAAGCATCACACTCTCAATTCTCAATTGCTTGCCATCAAGTAAAGAGAAGGTTGGCGTCTTGCTGCTACATGTTAGCAGGAAGCAGCGTTTGGACTGAAGGCATGTGTAAACTGGCCAGTATTTCTTTTAAACCGGTGGCAGGTGGAAAGACGGGCAGGCGGCATACCTGAGGATAAGGTCAATCTGGCAGCTAAATGAATCACTGCCACGTGTCCTAACGCAAGTTAGCTGCGTGTGATAAATCCCTGCCACGCTGGCTGGCTAGCCGCCGGCGGAGGGAGGCCGCTATTACGCTGATGCATAGCTGTGCAGGGCCCATCTCAAGGTTATTAGCGGCACGCTAACCAAGGGGTGCACGTAACCAAGACAAACAGCCAACAAAAAGATGATAAGCAATGCCATCCGTCTTCATAGGAGACTGGAGCACTAGCTAATAAACCCAAATGGCTCCCACAGAGGATGACTAGGGTCCTCCCAAGTTTATTGCGAAAGCGCAGTGCGAAATGGATCATGCGTTTGTATGCTCTCATGTGGGCTGTCATTAATTTGGACGTATACACAGAGGAAAGAGAGAGAAGTGCACCGTACATTTCATCTTCTACAAGCTTTTTTTGGACAGCTTCATGTCTGTGCTATCCTTTTTCTGTTCTGTTCAGCAGACATTCTTGTATCATTCTGCAGCTGTTGAAACTTATAATTTTGCCTTTCATCTTTCTTCACTTTCTTTTCTTCTTTTTCTTTTGAATGCCCAGCATTTTTCATTTATGAAAACAATGAATCGCACACCACAGAATCTCAATGTGTACCTTCAATAGTACTTCAGATTTCCCTGTATTGATTCCTGCCTTTCCCTCAAGTTTTTTCAGTCTCGATCTATTTCGCATCTTTGTGTGGAATATACATGTGTTCTCCACCCCCCCATCTAGGCGCTGGAGTTCTGAAAGAGGCTCAGATCAAGATGTGCTCTCAGGGTCAGGTTGGGTATTGAACTGTGAAGTGAACTGGAGCTCCAGGAGAAATTACACTCCCTGTGATGTCTTTCCTGCTTGTCTTTTCCCTTCATTTATTATATAATGCCAACCAGTGGTCTTGACACCACAGCCTCCATTTCACTTCACTCCTCATGCACCTTTAGAGAGTGAGCAATCACATATTTCACAACCCAGATGAAGATGTAGCTGGACAGAGGAGGCAGATCTTTGGCCCTGCATGATTTGGTTCCCTGGGGCAATGCGTCTGTTTGGAATCAACCACAACACTTGTCTCTGGTGACACATATATCAGTGTTCATAGCCCAAAATAACGTCTGGACTGACATGTTCTTGGTTATTGGTTAAAATTTTAAATATGAATTATCCTCCATGGCATAAAATGTATGCATTTTTGTTTATCTGCCTTTTGGGGATGCATTTAGTTGACAAAACAGTAACTGCTTTCCTGGGGGGTGCTTGAGTGAAGGTGCAGCTGTGATTTATGTAAATTGTTAACTAAGAAGATACATTAAAGGGCCAAAATGAAAGATATGACTATAACTATACTCGCCTCTTAAAGCAGTACCACATACATGTGTAAAAATTCTTTAAAATTCTAATCTTTAAACTCTGATAATCTTTAAGGTAGATATTTTGAAAGACCACAAGTGCTTTGGTTTTGACTTGACTGTCTAAATAGTTCATTTTTTAATCTGGTTTATGACTAATTGAGGTTAGTGCTGGATCACTAATGCCAGCGAACACCACAGATGTATTAATTAGGCTCTAGATCAATTATATATTTGGTCAATGCCTTGTGGTATTGTAATGAGAAAAAAGGAACGGATGAAAACACAAAAACGATACACTATTGTGAATTCTGTCGGTCCTGTAAGACTGAGGGGTGTAATTCTGCATGACCGAATACCACATAACACAACAAACAACATAATAAATACTAGTTATAGACTAGAATGTCCCTTTGAGGGGGAAAGGCTGAACTGATTGATGAAGCCACCAACAGCCTAACTGAGCCACAGGCAGATTTTCTGGGACACTGAAAGACTATAGGAAGCAGGATTACTGTTGTACTGCTATGCTGAACCACTTACTCTGCTCTTACATTACAATGTAGCAACCACTGCTTGCTTTTTGGACAGGTAGTTAAAATGAAACCCAAGTCCAGAGTAAAAGTGAATATAGCCTGGTTCTTTACACCAATGAAATAGGCAGGAAAAGGCCTAATGTTATTTTTAGAAATATCAATCCAGTAATCTTCCACCTAATTTCCCTCCATCTTCTCAGCATTGATTTCAGCATGTCGCCTGAATGTGAACGTGACACCTCACAAAATGCACTGGTCCACATTTCAACAATCTCGCTGGTCACCACTTTTTTGGCATACATTTCAAAAACACTGTAATCTCCAGATTCACTCCGCTGACACTCTCGTAGTCCTCTGCACATGACTGATCCCCCTTTCTCTGAAGAAGCCAGTAGGAGACCAAACTTAATTTGCTCTTCTGTAATGTAAATGTAACTTGTGTACTTAGGGAAAGAAGCTGGGGGGAGGGTGTGAGAGATAAAAGGCACAGCACTGCAGCAAACTAAATCTCAGCCCATTTTAAGGCAAAATCCTCTTTTTTCTACAAGAAGACTTTTTATCTTGCAAAGCATTGACAGTCTGATGCACTGAGGCTTTTGTGTCAGTTTCAGGTGTAAATCAGACCCACTCTGCCTGCATGTTATGAACAAAATCAACAAGTCTAAAAGCACCATTTATGGGCTGATTGCAAAATGCGCTTCTTTCATTTATGTATATGCAACTGAGGAGGCGTAGCGCGGAAATGAGAGATATTACATGTGCAACTGATCGCATATTCCGCCTGATTTACTAAAGTTTGAACAGCTTACACCTTGGTTTTGCTTGATTAGGTCTATTTTCCCCACAGATTGTGTAACAACGGATACTCGGGCCTAGAGCAGGGAGGGTCATGACAACTGGGCCCCCTAATGTCTTTATAAGACTGCTCATGTTGCTCCATATGCAATTTTTCACCCGTGTCTCCGCAGTGGTTATGATAATAATGTGCTTCAGCCGTTATCCTACATTAGAGCACCAGCTTGTCTGACACATACTGTTTTCTTAGCAAGTGTAAGTAGTGATGAGGAAGTAGGCCTATGTTTGGTCAGAGAGGGTGAAGGAAGTGTGCACACCATGATAAGAAGTGAGGGTTGAGGGCTAGAAAGACAAAGTGAGTCAGAGAAGATGCCACACTATTCCACTTTAGGACACCTCTAGGGATTTGACGCAGGGGAAATCTTTCTGGAATGGCAATCTCAAGCCCCTCCACCATCACATCCCCCCCACCCCCCCACCCCCCCAGAGCGGAGCTGAAGATGGAGAATTAGATTTCATTTCCCATTACTGCTAAAGGAGAGAAATCCTGCACCCTCATCAGTGCGGAAGCCTGCGGCTCAGCCTGTAGACTGACAACTGGGGGCACACACACACACACACACACACACACACACACACACACACACACAAACACATTCTTTCTCACTGGACACCCTCAGGAACGCATACTCAACATCTGAATTATTCAAGTCATAATTATCACATTGATGTAATTATGTATTATGAATATTCAAGCTGTTTTATGAGCTACTGTACCAGAAGTGATACAAAAAGGCCAGTTTTAGAGGCATGCCCCCTTCACACCAGGCTCAATAGGCAGCAGACAGCTTGCCGCAGTTTAAATGTTAATAGTCGCAGTGGTGGCACATGACAGGATAAATTGTGTTTTTGTTCTTTTCGGGCTCTGACTGTGTTTTAACAGAGCCCCCTTGGCACATGGTTTATGATCAGGGGTCAAAGCATGGACAGGGTTAGTGACCTCAATTATAAACATGTCTCTCATTTAGCTGGAGCCTTGCAGGCCGTGCTCTCTCTCTCTCTCTCACTCTCTCTCACTCTCTCACTCTCTCTCTGTCTCTCTCTCTGCGTGCGCAACACAAAGACAACTGCTGTTAGTCTTCTGAAGCACACATGTTCTCCTGACAGTGAGAACTAAATCATTCACATGATTTCCAGTGAACTACAGCCCTGCAATTATTATATATTTACACATGAGAGACGTCTGAAAATAAGCACACCTGGCTCATGCTCACCTGTAGAGGACCAGCACGTGATGGTGATGCTAGATTTATCCTCTGGTTGGACTTTATCTGTTTTGCTCATTTATGCATGAACTGCCTTTTGTTGAACTGTTGTTTTCAACCAGTATGATGGAGCCAGCACAAACTTAAGCCTCTTTGTTTCAGATTCCCCACCTTATCTGAATAAACCAGTAAGCATGACTCTGGCAAGTGTGTCGTCATCCCTGCATATCAGCACAACATGACAACACGTTGGACTTTAGGGGCCATGCCGTACCTACAAGGGTATATCTACACTGTTTGTACTTTGGAGAACAAGAATGTACCTGTGCAGTTCTGTTTTTCTGGCATTGTACTGCTGCCAGTTGAAGTAGCTAGTTGCTGTCCCTCTGCTTAGATCCCACATTAGCAAGCTACTGCCAGATAAGCAGGGCTAATATTGATCCAATGTTAATTGTTTTTTTGTGGTTTTATATGAATAGAACAGATGAACAGAAATGTGATTAAAAGATGGTTTTGATATGTCTAGTTACATCTTTATCTGCACCATTATCTGTGCCCATAGTTATATCTTTGTCTTTATCCATGTCTAAATCTAAAGCTGTAGTTATTGGCCAACTTGGAGAAGATGAGTAAAAAAAGTTTATGAAAAAAATGTCTTTATTGTCCTTTGCAGTGTGTGACACACACACATACATCAGTGAGTGGAGTATTCACAACCCAGCAGTGACCCTGAGATGTTACTCCAGCAACTCCAGAAGCAATGCACACACACACACACACACACACACACAAAACACACGCACACAAACTTTGCATAATGAGATTATTATACAAATAGTCAGCATCAACCACTCCACCCCCCCATGAGTGATCAGGGAGTGTAAGAAGGGAAGGGACTGATGGAGTTTAATTTTTTTAGGTCTGTTTATCAGTGCAGATTATCACATTAAATAATTAAATGGATTTCACAAAGACTGTATTATACAATATTTATGTTTCCATTAAACAATAATACCAGAGCTTAGCTCCCCATTCATTAACACATTAAATATATATTACTATATGTCATGTTTATATCCTAAATAATAGGGGTCCACTTACTGTTTGTGCTCTGCAAATACCTAATCTAAGCAAATGATCTATCAAGAAATGATCTATCAAGCCATTCCTGCTCTCTCATTTAAGGTTACTTGCCACTGTGTGAGTGTGAGATTATTATGGTGATTTTAAGAACAGTTACATTCAGAAAGTATAAAGATATAGCCTCCTCTTTCACTGTCCAGAGTGAAAACAAAAACACACTCTAAAATAGGCAGAAATATACTGAAAATGAGATATATTATCCTTTTAAATTAAAGAAAAAAATATTAATACAGTAAGCAAACATTACTAATCTTTAACCGAGCAATAACGTGTTCTTTATATATTAAAAAAACTGGTCAGAAAAGATGCAAAATAACAATTCTATGGATGTAAGTCAGTTTGTTTCCACAGAGAATAATATTTAGATAATGCAGATTCGTTGGTGAGACTATATTATATAGAAGCTATAGATGTGAAGGTCTACAGTTATTGCTAGTATTAGTGCATATTTCCTGCTATCCTACAACAAGTGAAAATAAGTACATTTGTTTTTTCAACATCTCCTTTTCAAAAATATTGTTTGAATAAATTATTTACAGTGCGTAAAAGGGGGCATGGGTGCGCTTCAGCCCAATTTAACCTCTGACCACTATAGACCGACTACGAGGACGTCCAAGCAATGGTCAGTAATAAAACATATTCTACTGCACTGAGAATCTGAGAGAGATTAAAATGAACCTCCAGCACTATAAAATCAGATGACCTCTCAAAATCAATAGAAATCAGTCCCTATTGAGATGCCCTCATGATCCCCGCAGAGCTACATAATGCTCATGTGATTAGGCCATTTGATAAGGCGATGCATGTCAATAGAGTGCAGAGGTCCAGTGAAGAATGATGCTGAGTGAAGATGGACTTTGGACTCTCTTGTTATCAAGGATAATCCCCCTTTTCTTTTTCTTTCTGTCCTTAACCTGGCCAGAAACCAGGCCACCAATCACATCAAGCTTGTCCGCCACCATCCAGACCGGCAGCACCTCTGTCTGAAACATGCAAATGAAGGAGGCAGCTCCGCCCTGACTCTTGTTCTATCAAAAATGTTATGACACCTCCATCTGTTCACCCTGGTCACATCCAAAAAAACGAAGAAGGAAAAGACAGCTAAGAGACGGGGGGTTGAAAAAAGGGATGAAGCAAGGCCAGAGATGTAGGAAAGGATGGTGAAGAGAGATGAAAGAGAAAAGGTGAGCACGTGAATGAGATGAAGAGGAAAGGAGAGAGGAGAGAAAGGCGACGATGGAAGCAAGGAGAGCTCGACTTTCACATGATTTGATGTATAAGTTCAGACAGATGGTGGAGATTGCCACACTTGTCTAAATTTCAAATGCAGCTTCCCACTCCCAGTGCACCGGGGTGCCAACATAACCTCATCACACACTCGTTTCCTCATTACCGGCATATGAACGCTTCATACAGGGATAGGCATTAAGACCCTGGAGGAATCCCCTTTAGATATATCTATAGTGAAAGCAATGCAGTCAGTGTAGTGTTAGCCTGCTTCACAGCGGCTCTGCTCTCTAACGTCGCGTCCGCTGCTATTTAATTAGCGCCTCTTTAATATGGACGACCGCAGCAATTAATTATTCATCAAAACGGCGAGGTAGATTATAGGGGGTGTGAACCCCCTGATCTCCGGGATCTGTAAAGCGAAATCACTCAAGCAGAAGAGACGCTGTGAGTGGCGTCTTCACAGGGAAGGATTTAACATAAATGCTTTAACCGTGCAGGTTCTTATACTCAGCATCTGAAAGAAGGCCAGGTTTCCTGTCATGTAAAAGCCGCTGAGACATGCAATGAACATCTCAACAGTAAACATCATTATTCACCTCTGGCCTTCATTTACCAGCATTTCAAGGACTGCTAATTAGATTGTTGACATAATGTGTTATTATGCTGCTATCTCTAATGGTCTAATATCTTAGTTTACATATAATTAGATTTCTTCTTCTTTTTTTTTTTTTTTTTTACCAGAGGATGTCTGGTAATGCAGCTTGTAAGAGCTGGACCAGCCGATTCATACAGGATATAGATTTGCCCAAACTGTCCAGTTTGAAAGGCATAGCCTAGATGTTCATGTCAGCATTAAGAATAAAAAGTAATTGAGTAGAAATAACAGTTAATGCCAGATATCATTGCATTAGATCAGTAAGGGGGACTCATTCAACTCACCAAATGCTGCCCAGCAAGACAAGAATCACACTGGTTGAGTCAAGATATTTCATTTCTATGTTCCTTCTAACTGGGCCATCACCAAAAACTGTTGTAGTCTGTTTTGAACTTGAGGATTTTAGCTGGCAGGTAATCGCAGAGGATTACTAGGAGAACTCTAGACTTGCTGATTTAGTGAAGGCAATTATTGCAGATTTGTAAAAAATGAGCATTGTAGATTCATACTGGACTAAAATTACAGATCTTGCCTGTAATTGCACAGATTAGTGCAGAGGAGGAATATCCAGGTCCAGAAAGTAAAAATCATTTTCATGATTTTGTTCCAACTGCCTAGACACCTCTGCTGTCCTGCACTTTTTATTGCTTTCGCTGCATCCAACACAGCCGATCCAACGAATCAGCTCGTTAACAGTTCTTTACTGAGCTGTAGAGAGTTAAAGCAGAGAAAGCGCTACGATGCGTGGTGCAATGTGTCTCCAAGAACAAGGTGGACGATTATTGATCGGAGACACAACGCAGTAAGAACTGAATCCTGGGAAGAATTTTTACTCTCTAGAATTATCCACCTCTGAAAATCACCTTTACCTCCCTGGGAAAACTAATTCAGCTTGAATAAGGCATTTCAGCTCTGTGCTCTTTTGCATTACTCACATTGTTATACATCTTTGCCATGTATTTATTACAACTCGTTTTGAGTATAATTATGCACTGTTTGCACTGTCTGTATTTCAGTACAGAATGTGTAGTCTAGTCCTTGATCACTTGTGGTCCTCAAAAGATATGATTTGTGTAAATGCAGCTTTGCGAGTCCAAGAGAAATTGAATATGGTGTGTGCTAGCACAGGGATTGAAAGTCAATCTTCACTTTGATCATCATCATCATCATCATCATCATCATCATAATCATTTAAAAAACCTTTTCTTAGTGTGTCTCTTAGTGTTCTTTTATGATTTTTGAAAGCAAGAAGATATTTTTAGAGACTTAAAGATGTCAGTCGAGTTTGAAAGCTTAAATGTGTCAGTCTTTTCATCTGCAGATGAAGGCCTTTAGTTTTCTCTTCTTGGTGCCATGAAGAGTTTCCTCTGAAGTTCCCTAAAAAAACTAAACTGAGATAAAGTTGAGCAGCACTTCAGAATTGTTTTCATACTGATATTAAAACCATTTTAACATCCTCTAACATTCTATCACTAACAATTCTACAAAGTTGCTGAAAACATTAAGGGATGACATATGATAACATGTCTGTCACAGTACCCCTGTCTTGACTCCGCCCCTTTCTGATTCTCACAAGTACTTCATCAGTCAGTATCATCATTTGTGTTATGTTTGTCACAAGGGGCAGCAAGATGTGTAGCCATTACACTTTTATTTGGAACAATGGACTCAGATAAGATAATAATAGGATATGAGAATAATAATAGGATATGAGAATAATAGAATAATAGAACTCTTTCTCAATTATTCAGCATGTTTGGAGAAAGAAGTACAGAATATATGATTCTAAGAACATCATACTCACAGGGAAGTATGGTGGTGGGAGCGTCATGACATGCTTGTCTGCAAATGATACTTGGGCATCACGTGCAATTGAAGGAAACGTGAATAACCAAAAAGGAGAAGATTGATGTTTCAACAACCTCAAATACACAGCCAAAATAAGCTAAAGGTACTTGCATGGTCTAGCTGATTTCTGATTTGAATTCCACTGGAAAAAAATTTATTTGATCATTTAATTCTGTGTCCCACAGAGGGATCCCCATAACCTTGGAGGAAAGGACAAAATGGTCCATAATTTAACCACAATGCAGCAAAAAGCCAATTTCCTCTTACCATATTGTCAACAAAGGCTTTGTGGTAGAGGACTAATGTTATTAATTCAGGCTGTCTGACTAATATTACCCTATTAGTTTCACTTTTCAACATGCTTGTTTATAAGTACAAAGTCAAAAGCCATTATGTGTGTGATTCTGAAGTGCATATGTGCACTGGAAGTGTAGCAAATAACAAAAAGAAAAGTGTCTGAATGCTTGTTTCCCCTCGTGTGATGTAATGCTGCCTTTTTTGGGTTTTGCTGGTTTTCCCTGCTGCTGCCGCTCTACATTTCACCTTGGCTCTATCTCACTACATGCTACCTGGTGGTGATTTTACAGCTGGTGAGCGACCAGTCCGCTGCCTCCCCGAGAGAACAGCGTGCAGGGAGTGAAATAAACAGAGACACTCGTCAGGTCACCCACCATCTCCCGAGAATTTGTTGCAGCGATGTTCACTGCTCTGTGCTCTTGCTGTTTTGGCTAAACTGTCAGGAGCTAACAGTCAAGGGCAAATCAGGCTGAGCTGAATTCAGGTTCGTAAAGAACAGGAGGGCTTGAATTCGCCTGGCCTGTGTTAGACAGGAATTATTTATGATGTAAATAAAGAGTGACAGAGAGAGAGAGAGAGAGAGAGAGAGAGAGAGAGAGAGAGAGAGAGAGGAAGAATGCATGCATGCCTGCATTTGTTGCTCCACCTCTTTTCTTCAGCACGACTACTCTTGATCATCAGAGGAGACAGGAGGACGCAGCACACGCTCTGGAGGCAGGTTTGTAATTAGGAGACGTGTTAATCAGCGGATGTGTTTACTGGCGTTTTTGTACCTCAACTGGTAGCCTTGACTTCTGGACCCCTGGGCTGTGGTCTCCGTTCTGTATTTTGAGGTCAGAACACAGAACTGTGTGATGGCTAGGCTTTGGCATTAAGAGCATTTTGGGGGGAAAAAGCATGTCTTGCTCATTAATTCATTTAATCCATTCTTATCTGATATGTCATAAGTGATTTATGTCAGGTTTCTATGTGCTACCATGATTTCTATCACTACATTAAAGATGATAGTTGGATGGGGGAACTCACATCACTGTGGAAACATTTTTTATTGATTGGTTTAACTATAAAAAGATTTAACAATAAAAATGGTTAACAATAAAAGAAGACTAAAATGTGAATTGCATTTGGAAAAATCATTAGATTTTTTAAAAATCTTAGGTTTTTGGCTTTATTAGTGTGTTTAATCATCAGATTACATTATATAACAGCAATCCGAAATCATCTGATTTAAAAGAGGCTAAAATTAAATTAGCGTAAAAGGCAAAAGTACCGGCTTTTTTGCTTTGAGTTAGAGGCCTCTGCTAAGTCTCAGGTGTCCCTGTATCCACATATTCAGGAAATGCACCTGTATGTTTTTTTTTCCCTGCCAAAGTTGCGACTCACCACACATGACTTCTTGCTTTTACACACTCTATCGAGCACACAAAACCCACTCATAATTCAGATTTAAATGCCCTGGGATGAGTGTGGTTGATTTAAGATCTGCCACTTGTTTTCCCAGTAGATTATCACTGCAGGCCATAAATCAGGCCTGAAGGCAAGGTCGGCCATCACTTCCAGTGGAAATATGAACACTCTACTGAGCTTTATAGGGATCTCACACAGGCCTAAAACACACAGCCCACCAGACTACACTCTAGACACACTGAATGTGGATCTGTGCATGTGTTTTTTTGTGTACAATTCAGTGTTAGCTTAGATTTAAGAATAATGTCACGTCATGTCTTTGTCCAGGTGATTTCAGAGCAAGCAGTGGCTTTTTAAACTGAAAAGTGGGATCTAGATTGGGTTCATTGCCTCAAATTCGGTCTAGACAGGGTGCAAAGAGGGGGTTTTGAGCTTGATGGAAGATGTCAGATTGTGTTTTTTGTGTTAATTGATTTTATGCCATGAGTGTGCATGTTTGTGTATAATTTTGCACAAACTGGTTCTTTATATTGCTTCATGTAGTTTTAAGAGCCAGATGGTCAGATAGGGACATGCAGGTAGCTCTTTGCTTAGGGCACTAAATCAAACAAGGAAAAAATAATTAACTTGTTACTTAGTGTCAAGGAAAGGTCACAGACTCGAGCACAGCATCTCTGCCAAGATTTAGCAAACCTGCTGAACGGGATTCTTAAACTGCCTGTTTCCTGTCTATATGTCTGTCTGTCTGTCTGTCTGTCTGTCTGTCTGTCTATCTATCTATCTATCTATCTATCTATCTCTCTCTCTCTCTATCTATCTATCATCTATCTATCTACCTACCTACCTATCCATCCATCCATCCATCCATCCATCCATCCATCCATCTATCTATCTATCTATCTATCTATCTATCTATCTATC
>JBBIGA010000138.1:19781433-19798922 GCA_037576975.1 Alestes dentex
CTCTCTCTCTCTCTCTCTCTCTCTCTCTCTCTCTCTCTCTCTTTCTCTCTCTCTCTCTCTCTCTCTCTCTCTCTCCCAACTGGCATTTACATTGTGAATTGTTTTCAGCCTGTCAGCCCATTTTCCAGGGAAAGGTATACGTGTGTGTGTGCGCGTGTGTGTGTGTGTGTGTGTGTGTGTGTGTGTGTGTGTGTGTGTGAGTGTGTGTTTGATTAATAAGCTGTCATCACAATCCAGCACCCAGCTGTCACTCCAACCATTCCAGTCACCCCTCTAAACACAAAACATGGTGGAAAACAAAACCTCATTGCATAAAATAACTGTGGCTGAGCACAAGAAAATTCTAGAAAGGTCACTATGCAAATCATTTGACCATGACTATTCAATTTAGGAAACATGTCCTTGTTTTCACTTGCAGGATATTTCTAGATATTTGGTGGTGCTGCTAGAATATACAACATACTACCATTACAATATACACACAGGGGAGGAGAGAAAAGAACAGAAGAGAAGAGAGGAGGAGAGAAGAGAAGAGGAGAAGAGAGAAGAGAAGGCAGGAAGAGGGAAGAGAAGAGAGGAAGAGAGAAGAGAGGAAGAGAGAAGAGAAGAGGAGATAGAGGCGAGGCAAGAGAAGAGAAGAGAAGAAAAGAGAAGAGAAGAGAGAAGAGAGGAAGAGAGAAGAGAAGAGAAGATAAAGGCGAGGCAAGAGAAGAGAAGAGAAGAAAAGAGAAGAGAAGAAGAGAGGAGAGAAGAGGAGCAGAGAGAAGAGAAGACAGGAAGAGAGAAGAGAAGAGAGGAGGAGAGGAGAGAAGAGAGAAGAGGAGAGGATAGGAGAAAAGATTAGATGAGAGGAGAGATGAGGACAGAGAGGAGAGAAGAAAAGAGAAGAGGAGAGGAGAGGAGAGAAGAGAAGAGAAGAAAAGAGAAGAGGAGAGGAGCAGAGAGAGGAGGAGAGAAGAGAAGAGAGGAAGAGAGAAGAGAAGAGAGGAGAGAGAAGAGGGTAGGAGAGAAGAGAAGAGAGGAGGAGAGAAGAGGAGAGAAGAGAAGAGAAAGAAGAGAAGAAAAGAGAAGGAAAGGAGAAGAGAGAAGAGAAGAGAAAGAAGAGAGAAGAGAAGAGAAGAGAAGTGAAGAGAAGAGAAGAGGAGAGGAGAGGAGATAGAGGAGAGGAGAGAGAAGAGAAGAGAAGAGAGGAGGAGAGAAGAGGAGAGAAGAGAAGAGAAGAGAGGAGAGGAGAGGAGAGGAGGAGAGAAGAGTGAGAAAAAAGTCTGTAAAAGTCTGATTAAATGTCCACTCACAGAAGAGAGGTAGTGATGGTGATATTCTATGGCCAGACTGGTCTGATGGTGGTTCTGAGGTTCTCTAAAACAGTACTTGAGCAAAATTCTGTTCTGAAAGCGAGTAATTAAACCTGTGTGTGTTCGTTCAGGCCTCAGCAGGTCAAACCCTTGCTTAAAATGATCACACCACCTGACTCTAATTACCCTCTCTTTAGGACAGCATTATTTTTTAATCATTGACCTTGGTTGTTAAAATGGTCCAATTAAACTACAGGAAAGGGAAAAGGCTGGATGTGTTCTGTATGTGGCATTATTATTATTATTATTATTATTAGTAGTAGTAGTAGTAGTAGTATTGTTGCTGTCATCAGATAATATTGTTGGAGATATTAACACAGAAATCTAGATTCTCAATGTTTGATGGTGACAGTGTATTTTTCAGTAATTTTAGTGTTACTTTAATGAACTCAATTGTTAATAGCAATTGCATATTATTGTCAATATTATTTATATAGTATAATGACTATTATTGTCACAAATAACATTCAATATTATAAATATATCACATGTGTAACAAAACCACAGTTACCACATTCATAAAGTAATAAACAAAGCGTTTCACTTTGGCAGTCTATAGGCTGGTAAGGCCCTCATAGTTCTTTTTTAAGCAGAAAGGAGCACGCTGCAGCTTACTTTTTTATCACTACAAAAGTTACTGTCTGTTTCTTCACGTTAATGTGAGTCATATAAATTTAATTGTGTCTCTTTCTGCATTAGCACATCGAAAGAATTTCATTTTTCATGATTGCCAGTAAAATTATTTATGAAATATCGAATGCATGGTGCAGCTTTGACTTTAGCTCATCTTCAAACTGTGCTGAGAGCGGAGAGGATGGTAGAAATATAAATGATGTAGACCGAACCATTTAAACTTTAAATGCAGCCACTTCATTTAGCACTCTCTTTGCCACTGATTTTTATCAGCCAGTTGTACTGGGTTCAGTTAAGGTGTTAGAAGTGTGTATATCAGTCATCATTATACACACATATATATATATCATTTTAAGGGTACAGTAACAAATATGTTATTTGCTCAGATTGTGCTCAGGGTGTCACAATAACAAATATCAGTGAACAGAACTGCATTATGATACAACAATCACCCTCAGGGCCTTTTTTTCAGCAACAGTGAAACACTGGAACATTAACATGAAAGTTACAAACTCAGGGTGTGTTCAAAAATGATACTAACTAGTGCTTGAGTGTATAGTATGCATTTGGTTATAAATATTATGAGTGATTATGTTGTTTCGAGACATGGGAATTTACGCTCAATTACACACAATACTAATAGTACTCATCTCTAGTGCATGCAATAACATAGTCCTGACCACTATTTGTGTCACTAGTAGTTCACTGAACTGTAGCAGTATTAATATCCCACCATTTGTTAATTGCATGGTGTATTTCGTATAGAGTATTTTCTGCATTTTTTAAATTGGATTTTATTTAGACTTTTTATTTCATATTGTTCTTGTCTCTGTGTCATTGTGTGTCTGTACAGTCATAACGAGCAATTTCTTCTGCAATCAATAAAGTATTCTGATTCTGATTCTGAAGTGTTAAAAACCATTTTAGTTTATTTCTGTCAAAAATGTCGCCTCTAACGCAGACTGTAGTTTGGCATGACATACATTGGCATAGCAACACTCCATCCCTTCCAGTTAGTACAAAATGGTGTAGTATGTTAATATGCTACTGTACTAATGAGATAGTATGGAGTATCTACAATAGTATGTAATATTAGGGTAGAGTCTGTTATTGGAACACATTAATTTCAGAACATGTCATTGTTTTAAAGAAGTCAGTCCTTAGAGGATTAATCAATTCAGTGAAAGCTGACCAGCTGATAAAATGAATGTTAATGAGTCTATTATACATGTATTTATTTTTTATATGTTGGGTTTGCAAAGAATTCAAGGATTATTGCAAAGACCATGTTAAATGTCATCTCTGTCTGACTGACCACGGCAGCAGAACAGCTGCCCTTTAAGAGTGGAGTCACTAATCCTCCCACCCCCTTGCATTTTCCCGAACATCACTACAAGCTTTATTTGCGGACCCTCTCATTTCTATACCATGCAAATAGGTAGACTCTAATTTAATGATTTCAATATTGGAAAAAAAACTTTGAATAGTGTTCTCCTTATTAATATTCTTCCCAACCAATCTGTGTAAGAGCTGATGTTTTTTGTCTTGCCCACATGACCACTAAGTAGCATTGAATCTTTCAGCAAACTGAAACCTATTAATTTCCTCTTAAGAACTTCTCATTCTTCTTCAAATATTGCCCCTAAACATGTCTGGCAGAAGTGAAATGTAATGAAATGCACGCTGTTCTTTACTTCTCAAAGATAATTAAATTTCATTCTGTAAATGTGGCGGTGTGTGGCAGCTCAACAGGAAGGGGTAATTGGAGAAAAATATGAGAAAAAGTTGTGCTTTTTAAGACATTGTCAGACTATAGGAGCCAATACTCAGTCCTTCTGTCATTAAGATGTAAGAATATCAAAGTGCTGTAAGTGTGATTTATTAAAGGGAAAATGTAAGAATTAGTAAATGTATGATGTAATATATGGCAATAGACCAGTTATTTTGGAATGAACAGCATTTTTGGGCCTTTTCAAATCCTGCAGCAATCTGAAATACAATTGGAAGGGATCAGCAGACGTGTTGATATGTAGACCTCAGAATTTTTTCCTTGCTGCCTTCTTTTATTTCATGTTTCCTTCAGCACTGGTTAGCTCAATACTGTCTGACAATTGACCTTTGCAGATGAGAATTAAAAAGTTTATATGTGTCTGCACACTGTGATGATAGGTTATGCCCTTTTTTCCTTGTCAGTAGTCACTGACTGCAACACCTGGCTGACTGGAAAACAATCAGACTGGAGCTGCAGTTGTGGAAGCAATGAAGATTCAGTAAAATAGTAAATATTTTAGTGCACTGTGTCAGTATAGTATTGGTGTCTATCTACTTTATAACTGCCATCTAGTGTATTGAAGCTACTGATCTACTGATGCAATTCATTGGCAATAGTACACATACTTTGTAAAGTTAAGGGCTTGACATTAAGTATTTATTTGTTTAAAAAAGTACCTTTGAATAAGTAAAGTGGCCCTTTATAGTCATGTGAACACACCACAGTACAGCACACAGTGTGAACAGTGTGAAATTCTTCCTCTGCATTTAACTCGTTCACCAAGTGAAGCAGTGGGAAACCTGCAGCACCTGGGGAGCAGTGTGTGGGGATGGAACCTTGCTCAAATGGTGCCACCAGCAGTCCTGGGATTCAAACCCATGGCCTTCCGATTGCTGGTACAACTCCCTAACCACCAGGCCACCAGCTGCCCCAAATAAATACAAATAAATAGAACACTGGGGATTGACGTTTGCTTAACCATTTCCAGACCCCTCCTTGAGGTAGGCCAGTATTTTCAGCTCATCCATAATTGTGAGCCTCTAGTCCTTCATCGGTGGTCAGAGAGCAGAGACACTCTTGGCTTGATTTCTTTGGCTGATGGACCACTTTCAACATAGCAGTGACACTGATGTGTAAAAAAACCCCAGCACTTGAGCCAGTACTACAAACACAACCATGGCAATGTGTCACTGTTGTGCTGAGAATGATCCACCACCCAAATAATATGTGGGCAGCAATGGTCCTGTGGTCAGAAACTGACCAATGATAAAGGGCCTAGAAGACAGTTAACAAATTGTTCATGACAACAGGCTACAGTCTATATGCCCATATGATGGACCTATGAAGTAGTCAGGGGGTAAAGTAGTCATTATGAAAGGAAATCTGCATCTGAAAAAATCTTCAGTGTCACACAAAATATGATTGCTGTCACTTCAAATCTATTCGATGGTCTTATATTCAATGGTCTTTTTCTCTGTTTGTCCCAAACGTTTAAAAAAAAAAGCTTAAATGTAATTCATTTATCAAAAGATAAATGTCACAAATATGCGTTAATTGCAAATTTATTAAGGTTCACACTGTGAAAAAATTCATTTTTTTATTTATTTTCAATTCATGTCCAAAATATGTTCTTGAAAAGGATTTCTTTGAACCTATTATGCTGAGTTTTGTCTAGTTCTACACAAGTTTAATTCCTGTTGTGGCTACTTGTTTACTAAAGGTGCGGAAAGAGGAGGTTTGGCAGGCAGTACACATCTTGTCTCCACAGATGGTCCCTTTCTGATCTCATCACACTCAGCGGTGACTCTTGAATTTCCTTCTAACTCACAACAGTCTCTTGAGCGTGGTTTGGTTGGTGTTGTACAGCTTCAGGTTAATGTTGCACTAGGGTGCTTTTGCTGGCTGGAGTCAGTGGAGGAGAAGCATTAAGTCATACAAACACCTTGAATGTCAACCTTGACACTGAGAGATGAAGGCAAGATAGATTGGTTGGTGCTCTCGGGGTAGAGGGGAGGTGATGTATGGCCGTTTATAGATCTTCCTCTGAGTGAGGCTGCAGACAGGCTCCTCGCTGGCCTCTGTGCTCCGATAACACTCTGGCTCACGTCCACTCTGTTATACATCTTACTACAAAGCCCTGCGAGAGTGACTGCTCAATATGAAAGACCCTTATTTCAGTTCTATTGGAGATATGAAATGGATGTCGTCCAGAGGACAGGGAAGCATTTGGCCAGATGGAGTGAAAAATAATCAAATTCACGGCCCTCTGGTGTTTAATCCCTGGTGAGAAGCTTCTGTCTGAGAGAAGACAAGAAGGCATAGGAATGTAGTCACAAGGGAAAAATTTAAAATGCAGATGGTTCAGAAGGTACAAAATACAGTAGTTTGACAGTTGGGAATAGCAGCAGTTTAGACAACCACACAATTACATTACTTATACCAGGTCAGATTATTCCTGGATGGCCAGATTCTATGAGATTATACAATTCCATGCCTCCTAGATTTTGTTTGCTTGTTTTGCAGTTTTTTTTTCTCAAGCACACCTACCTTCTACTACACGTTTCAATTCCTGACCGTAGTCCATCTGTTGCTACAAAAACAGCCTTTTTCTAGCTGCTTTGCCAATGGGAAGAGACACCCAAAGGCACCTCAGGGTCAGAAGCACATATAAATGCAGGCACAGTACAAAACGTGCCATACTGTGAGTGCAAAATATCCCCACAGTGCACCTAAATGTAATATTTTATTCACTAAGGTTTCATGCATACTGTGAAAAGCAAGCCCTGCACACTTAAAAAGTCACAGTGAGATATCAGAGTTGTCAAAAGAAAATGAAAGTTCAGTGAGGAAGAGATATCAGTATAGATATAGATCAGATAAATATTAAGTTGAGATACATCAGCATGTAGACAGTACAAATGTAAGAGCAGCAACAACAATAGAATAGAAGCTACGCAATTCAATTCAATTAAAAAACTGTCACAATACAAATGATACAAAAATATTAAATTAAATATTAAATTTATTCAAATATTAGACAACGTGATGGGGTGGACAGGACTAAGTGGAAGTCAGCTGCTGCGTGTGATCGAAAACAAAGAACAATGGCGTCGGATAATTAATCGCTGTGGACAACCTTCACTTGTGAAGACGACCTGAAGACAAGACAAGATATATATATATATATATATATATGTATATTTGTACAGATTTGGATATAATATATATATGAACACTGTGGATATGTATTTACAGGAGGGACACATTGGAGTGTCCTCAGTTGTTTGGTAGCAGGCACTGACAAACAGTAATAATGCACCAGACAAATTGCACATTGCACACAGTAATCTTTTACCTGAAAATTGCACATGTTGCACCAGATATATTGCACACGAGAGAGACATTGGACACAATAGAAACTTCCACTTATCAGCCCATGGTGTTTGGAAGTGTGTGTTTCTGTGTGTGTGTGTGTGTGTGTGTGTGTGTGTGTGGTTATTTCCCAGCAATTCATACTACAGAGGTTTTATTTCACTATGGCTAAGAGCAAAGCGTCTGTGAAGATGCTTTATTACATGCTGTTTTGTTATCAGGGTAGGGCCCACACAACGTTAAGCAGGTGGTTTTAATGTTATGGCTGCTTGGTGTTTGCATGATGAAGGAAAATGTGTTTTGCGATTCATCATGCACATCCCTAAACTGCTTGTTTAGGCTTGTGCACCAGTTTTGTTCATAACATTCCAGTAGAATGCATCCAGGTTGTGCCAGAAACTGCGAAAGGCTTAGCATATCAGTTCTTCAATGTTTATAATTTGAATTTATATTAGAGTTCAGCATGATATATGCTGCATGTGAGTTTGAAATAGATAGAGCTCGTGATGAAGCTGCTGAACTGTGTCCAGCTAAAAAAGTGCTAAACCATCGCCAGGAGGCCTGACATGCTCCCCACTTGTAAATAAAACAGATGACACACTGAAGGGAACAGTTTAATAATATTCATGATGAGTTCTGTGCTCTTCTGCCGGCCTTGTTTCCCCAAGTGCCCCTCCACTCTTTAGTTTATTTCTCTCGGAGGAAGAGGAGGCTGATGGAGGCAGGGAAATGAGGGTGGCAGAATTGGGGGATTCTTATCATAGAGCTGTCACTGGAGCAGTTTATCTGGTGGACACCCCATCTGTAACACATGGGTGCATCCTAGCAGACACTGACATATAGACAGAATGCAAAAGAGCCTGGCCCTGATCCACCTGCCTGCCACCGGTGCCACTGGGGGCATTCTGGAGAGAGAGAGAGAGAGAGAGAGCGAGAGAGAACGAGAAAGAGAGAGAGAGAGAGAGAGAGAGAGAGAGAGTGAGAGAGAGTGAGAGAGAGAGAGAGTGTGAGAGAGAGCGAGAAAGAGAGAGAGAGAAAGAGAGAGAGAGACAGAGAGAAAAAGAGAGAGAGAGAGAGAATTTGTTAATGTGTATACTTCCTATTCCCATCAATAGACATAAATAATATGTTTAATAATAACAGAGAGCCACCCTAAACATAAAGCTGAGTAAACAAATGGGGTTTTATTGTCCATAGCATTCAGTAATGTCTGCTCTCTTATACACTGACAGTAATTGGACAGATGTAACTGCTCTGAAGCAAAACAGAAATGCATCGGTCTATGTAAGTAATTTATTTTGCTGTCTTTTTAAAAACACTTCTGGTTTACATTTTACATACCGGAAAGAAGTACCAACTTTGAGCATCAGATTTTTTTTCATGAACAAAACTGTGGTTGAGAAACCAAGGACTGCACTGAAAGCCCCCCCCCACCCCCCACACACTTAGAATGGTATATGAACTAGAACTTCTAGAACCTGACACCTTCAGAAGTCAGTGTTATTGCTGGTGATTACAAAAACATGATGTAATTCATTATTTATTTATCACTCATAGCTTGGTGAAGCAAGACATTCTGTCAAAAGTGCAGAATCTAAACTTTTAGTCCATGCCACATTTGTGTTTGCAAGTAAAGAAAATGGTTTTATGCTTTGAATTTGATGGTATGTTATTTTTGTGCCTACAGCATTGCTGAAAAAAAAGCAGCCTTTTTACTCTTGCTCGTATTTCCTTTGACATCAAAATAAATAGAAATAAAGACTCATACCTGAGAATATAGCATGCAAACGTAATTAACTTAGTAACATATATAACTAGTTATGCATTTGATGTCATATAAATCATATAAATAACAACACTGATTGATTCATCTGGGCAGTTTGCATTTAATTTAGTTACGCGACTTAAAGTCACGAGTTCATTAAAACAGAAGCCTACCTGGGGAATTCATGTCACTATAAAAATCCCTCTATTATATTTATGTCTCAGTGCATTGTCATGCTGGCAGTGGATGTTGAAAGAATGCCACAGACAGGCCTAAATGATCAAAAACACACCAGTGCATTGCACATAATGTTAGTAGCTAATTCTAGTTGAGACACTAGCTAATAGCATTGTTTTTCAAAGTGACAACACCAAGTCTGTCATGCTTTGATGTATTGTGCCTATGAGCCCTGATAGATATTGCTAGTGTATGGCGAACTAAAAGCCTTTTTACTGACAGCGTAAATAGCCTCCTTTTCAGCTGGAAAGAGCTAAGAATGTGTCCATCAGGCTGTAGCCATCCGAAAAGTAGAATTATTGAATCAACTGTCATATTACAGCAGATGTGACTGCTGCAGAGAGAAATTCAATGACCCTATCAGACAAGGACAGCCACATTTACACTCACATGGATGTTAGGAAAATGAAAGCTTGACAAATTGCAACAAATTAGCCCTCTGTTTGTGTTCTGTGGATGCCAGCATAACCACAGAATTGTAATTTTTCAGTACAGGAGCACAAAATAGTGCTGAATCAGTAATTACGTCATGGACACTGCTCACAGTTCTTGAATATGTTGATGTTTGAACATGCTTTGAAACTCACATGCTTTATAGCACATAAAAGATGCTTTATGGTGCCAAAAACTGCTGTCAGAAGAGCATCCTTATTGACTCAATACCTTTTAGCAGTGTCTGGGCAAATGTGAAGGAGGTATTTCACGCCTGCTGTGTTTTGGACTTGTCTGGGTTTAAGCCTGAGTGGTGATAAGTTGGTGCCCCTTGTGAGGAGATGAGAGGATAACCTGAGGGATCAGCCTGTCTGTGTTCTATCTAATGGACAAATATCGTGTGCAGGATAGTAAGTAAGAGGTGGAGGGCATGAAGCCGGTATTTGGGAGCCTTAATGACTTTTATTTAATGTATTGATGAGCCCGTAGGAGCTTGGTCAGCACTTTTACACACAGAGGTCGTCTCAAGACAGATGGCAGTTGTTCTCTAGACAGTGCACTGTAAAGAGCTGCCACATGATTTTATTACAGGCAGCTGGATGACTGCTAGCTACTGAATCTGACAGTGAGTTACTGCCTCATAATTGGAAATGCATGAAGTATGCTTTGTTTTTTTTGCCAGACTTGCAAGGACAAACAAAAAAGATCCTTCTAAATTAAAACTACTGTTTTTTTATGTGAATTCTCAGCATGGCTATGCATGAGTGGAAGAGAGTGGGATGCCGTTTTCAATTATGTCATTTGGGGCTTAATGGCAGTGGTGACATGAGTTCTTGACCCCAACATTCACATTTTTATAGGGGCCAGAGGGAGACCACAAGAGCTTGGAGTTTTCCAGTAAGAAGTGATTTCCTAGTCTTTCATTCAAGATCTGAACCACCAAGTAATTTCCTTCAGGATCAATAACGTTTTCTGATTCTGTTTCTGATAGTCCCTAACTTCAGAGACAATATGGACTTGGTATGGAGCCTAAACCTAACAAACTTATGCATACTTTACTTGGACCACAGCACCTCTTGTCTGTCTTAATCCTGTCTCCTGTACCTTTGAGAGGTTTACACAACTCCCTTGATAGTTTCTGAAGTATCGCACTGGCAAACTGTTCATTGTCCACTGGCTTTCAGAAATGCCTAACCACAACAAACAAGAAAGAGACTGAGTTACTGGCAGACATCAAGGTCTACTCATTATGAATTTACAAATGGCTATGCTAATGATTTTCACATGCCATGCCAGTTGCTGGCAGGATCGCTGCCTTTATTGAATCCTTCTGGCATTCAAATGCCAGAACACATTGCACTGAAGTTGCACTCAGGCCAAACAGAGTGATGACTGCATTACCCCTTCAGCACACAAGTCTGAAAATCCTCCTGTCATGAAATCAATAGAAAATGCTTATCGACAGAGCAGCTCTCCTGTTTAGAACATTCTTTAATAGCAATCAAATCAAAATCTTTAACCAAGATCTTGCAGCAAATAACAGCTTAAGGTAATACGTTGTCATGTCAAAGGGACACTACATGATAAACATGTAGGATAACAGCGAGTGTGCGTATATTCGGAAACCAAGGAACAGCTGAATGAAATCTAATCAGGCAATTTTAGACACAATTTTAACAGTAAATGATATCCCTTTGTATATACTACTAGTAGCTAGTTAGCAAGTACATGACATGCACACTTTGAAACATACAGTAGATGTAATATACTGGTGGCCTAGTGGTTAGGGAGTTGTCCCTGCAATCAGAAGGCTGTGGGTTCAAATCCCAGGACTGCTGCTGGCACCACTGAGGTACCCTTGAGCAAGGTACAGTTCCCACACACGCTGCTCCCCGGGTGCTGTGTTCCTGGATGCCCGCTGCTTCACTTGGTGAATGGGTTAAATACAGAGAAGAATTTCACACGGTTCACGCTGTGTGCTGTGGTGTGTTCACGTATGACACTTCATGCGGCCACTTCACTTCACTATATACGTAATGTACAGCCAGAAGGTTCAAGATCAGAGATTATGGTTAAACTTCAGACAAATATGTAAGTGTGTTTGCGGGTCATTGCCATTTTCGTTGCATTTCATTTAACAGCAGTTGGCATGACAGCCCACTTGACAGCCCACTACTACGAAGGTTAACAGCGATGACTCTTTCAGGCCAATGCACAGTGGAGAATCTGGAGTCTTTTGAATTTTCACCCTCAAAAATACTTCTCTTTAGTTTTGTAGACTTAATTTAAGAAGAAAAGTGATACTGTCTTTGAGGTTTAGGGAATTGTTTGAAGAGCTCAGCGCCTCATTAAAAACTTTTATTTGTGTCTTTCATTTAACCATCTCCTTTTTTATTTATAGAACACACAGAAACTTGGGAGGTTTACTTTATGAAAAATGGATTTTGATATCATAGAGCTCATTGAGGGTTTCATTATTAATGAAAGCATTTTGAGTTTTCATAAAAGTGGAATTAAAGCCTTTCGTAGGCACGCTACCTTTGAAATGATAAGTAGTTATTTTTTAATGCTTTTGCTCTGTGACATCAGACGGCTATACAAGAGACCGCGAGTGAATCTAAGTGATTGTAATTATCTCAGATTGTAATTATCTCAGTTCTCTTTTTTCATTTGTCTGTATAAAATTGTTTATTTAGGCAAATCTCCCTACATAAATATTGCACTTCTATAGGATTAATTTATTTAAATTATTAAATTGGCCAGTGACTTGCATGTGGAGTTGTGTGACTTGAAAAAACCAGGAAAAGAGGACGAGCCCTCAGACATTAAAGGAATGTCTGAGTACACGCTTGGTGCTGGAGCAGTTTCAGAAAATCTTCGCCCTTTGAGCTACGTTTGATGATGCATGTTTTTATTCGAACTTCTTTGCTACACATTCCCTTATTCTCCTTCAACTATTGAAAGAGCCATTTGGAAGGTGAACACATACACTGTCTGTCTGAACAGACATTATATTGACACACATGATCTCAATGCAATGGATAGAGAGTTACAGCATCAGTGTGAAAAATAAACCTGTTCATTACATCCAAAATGAAAAGTGTGATATTTATTTAGTAAAATTCTCTTTGAGCAAATCCTATGCTGAATTGAATAACGTAAGGAAACCAGTCTGTGGGGTGTAGCTTTGGATAACATGCTATAATGATACTGATAATGTTGTTGTTATGATGAGGAGAAGACAAGCCGTCATCAAAATAAAATTATAAAAATAATTTAGCTAACCCTATGTGGATTATTATTCAGTGATGTGATCAACCGTAGGACAGTAAATGAGTGTGTGTGTGTGTGTGTGTGTGTGTGTGTGTGTGTGTGTGTGTGTGTGATAAAATGATAAAATGCTGCACATATACACTGAATAGTAACAGATACATGAGTTGTCATGCCCTTGTCGGTAACTGTCTTGACAGATACTGTAATGTTTATACTATAAATTTAATGTCATGATAGTTTATGTCACATGCTAATGTCCTGAAATCAAATACTGGCAACATGTAGTTGTGTGAAGTAAAGTAACTGAACTGACCCATGCAGCACTTACTCAGTTTTTATTGTGTATGCCTAGTTTAGTTTTAAACCTGCAGCTCTCTGTACTCTTTTTATACTTTAGACCATCTTGCAAGGTTTGAATTAAAGGGGGGTTGGTGGGTCTGATTCACCTAATTAAAACCTTTTTTTTCTATTATTTTCCAAGTAAGACATGACTTGGGCACTCTGACTGGGCTGCAGCTCTGTAGCCCCGTAGTGCCGTGATGCACTGTGTTTTCTGACACCGTTCTATCATTGCCAGCAGAAGCTTTTCAGCCATTTGTGCAACAGTAGCTCTTCTGTGGGATCTGTGTTTCCAGAAGGGTTAGCTCTCGCTCTCCATATGCATCAAAGACCCCTGTGCACCCCCGACCCTGTTGCTGAGCTCACTGGTTCTTTTGGACCACATTTGCACTTTTAATAGAAATTGACCACTACATATCAGGACCACCTCACAGCTCTTACTGGTTTGGGGAAACTCTGACCCAGTCATCTAGCCATCACAGTTTGGCCCTTGTCTACACACACACACACACACACACACACACAAACACACACACACACACACACACACACAAACATATGAATCATTTTATTTATGTATGTATGTATGTATGTATTTGTTGGTTTGTTTGTGTTTGTTTTTTTTGTTTATGCATTCATTCATGTATTGATTTATTGACTTCTGTTACATCCAGACTTGGAATGCAATGGCTATACATCAACGTCAATTTAAATGAAAGAAAAACTATACTGGATGATTTTATTTTTTATTTTTTTGCTGTTGCTGAAAATCAGTTTTGGAGCTTCTGTTATGAGGCCTTTTCTGTATTTGTTGTCATAAATTATATGTTCTTTTCTGCGTACACACTTGAGTTTTTTTCCTAGTGTGGCACTTGAACATTGTAGCTCATTCAGAAATATGGCTGTTCCCTGTACTGGCTTTTTGAGTCATAGACTCAGATGCATAACACCTGGAGGGAAGTCACAAACCATTTCATTACTACATTATGCCAAATGGTTCATTTCCTAACCCCATCTCCAGTAATGAGATGGTAATGTGTGATGTGACTAATGGCAAGAATTTCCATCCTTCATCAAAGAGAGTGGATTATCTAAGCGTTACTTTGTGGCTTCACACACACACACACACACACACACACACACACACACACACACACGCACACACACACACACGCACATTTGATAATATAAGTCTTTTAAATTCTGCAGACTTGCTTTTCCTGTGTACAATGCACTTCCCCAACCGCTGGGTATGAATTGTATGTATTTAATGTTGCCAAAGTCATCAGCAGGCTCATATCTCCCCTCGCACACAGAAATATGCTGACAGGATGGTAATGACATAAGCAGAAGAGTGTGTGCGTGGAGCGCTTCCCAGAAGCCCAGGTGTTGGAACACGTGATAGTGAAACAATGCGGCGCCGCCCCGGAGAAAGAGTGGGACCTGCTGACTCACAGGCTTTTTTTTCCAGGAGTTCAAGTGCACCGACAGCACATTTCACTAATTCCTCACATATCACTGCACAGTGGCTGCATGTTCTCCACATGAAACTAATTCAAATTCATTTAGTAAACCATAACACACTTCGGACCCCTGCCCCTTATTTTCTTGTATTTAGTAGGGGTCACTGCATATTTTTACTAATTTGGATTACAGGTAAGTGGGGACCACGTTCAGATTCATTCATTCTATTGTAAAATATTTAATGGATCTAGTACAGAATATCCAGAAAATCAAACTTCACCGATCTACATCGTCTGGGTGTCAAAAGAAAGTGGAAAGTAAGTGACTCGTCCAGCATATTTTTACAGTTTTTGTCAAAAAATCCATAAATGATCATGTCTCATCTCTGCAGCCTCACTCCATAATATCATAACACTTTATTTAAGGGCTGCATATACAGAGACTAACAACTGCATTGATGGCACATTTAAAAAGCCACGCATGAGTATTCATGACTATCTTATGTCTGTGTTCACAGGATGGTGGGAGTCATTTCTCTTATAGTCTTTGGACATTGTTAGAAAAATAATATAAATGTATTTTGTTTGTGTATTTGTTTTAAATAATGCCATTTGTTTTTGCATTATCTTAATTTTTCCACCCAATATGACTAGCAAGTACCATTCAAGCTCCAACTAATTAAATGCTATAGAAGTCACTGTCATTTTTAGAGGGTATCAAAATCATCCATTGAATTGATATGTATGGTTTGTACACTTTCAATTATAAAGCACTGGGTAATATTGGGTAACAAATTCTACTCACATAGGCAAACCGTGTTTAAGCATAGAATAAAATGTCTGTAAAGTTATGCTTTAATATTTATATTTTAATAGTTATTGTTGAATATGTATGCCAGTCATTGCAAGTAGGTTTTATGAAGTAAATGAAATTGCACTGACAGAAAAGGTAAAGTGAAGGTTATTAGCTTCATTTATAACAGTGTTATAAATCATAATTCAAGTAATGAAACTTAACGCCATGACGATTTTGATGGCCTTAATCTTAAGCAGAGATTCTCGGCAAATTGTATTATTTGATCTGAGATATGACACTCTTACTGAGGCCTCTTGGAGAAGCTGTTGTAATTAGATCTGTTTGTTAATTTAGATTAGGGGCCTTTGTGTCAGTACAATGTCCTTTACTTCATGAAATAGCTTATGTCATTTGTGATTGACATATCCTGATCATGAATATTCGAGTATTACTAACTTTATATCCAGTGTTTGTGCATGTGCTACAAAGTCCAGATGGATTTATGCTTAAAATTAGGTGTTATTAAAATTGCAAGAATACTGACATGTTTTATACTGACATATTATATTAAAAGCAATTAGCAATGCTTTCTTAAATGTGATATTCAGTGCTTATGTTTGTGAAATTATTATGTTGGGAGCCTTCAGATGAAGTGTTGCTCAGAACATTGAGTTTACATTCATAAGGGTTGCTAGGTGGAACATGACTAGATCATTGGTGCACCTCTTTCATTCTTTACACTTCTGTGTTTTAGGGCAGATTTAATAAATCCTTTCTCCAGGATTACTATTCAGTTATCCTCAGGAGTGTTTTTTTAATGCAGTTAAAAATATCAGTGAGTAAGGTATGCTGGCACTGCTCACCCGGCCGTGTGGATGTGTCTGATAACAGGGGCCACTGGCGTTGTTTTTGTGTCTCTGTGTACGCCAGAACCACAGAGCTGAAACGAAAAGTCTGCCAAGTCAAATCCAGCCTTGCTTGAAGTCATGGCCTTTGAAGAAACAAGGCTTCTGCCTTTACTTCATGCCTAGCTGCCTTTTAATCCCTTTTGCTAAAAATAAATACACCATTTGCATACAACGCAACGGCTCAACATGTTTGATAATCCAGTTAGAAGATTCTCTCCATGAATAAACGCGCCCTTAATCGCCATGGCCATTGCATGTCCAAATGAACTGGAGAGAGAAGAAAGTGAACTTCGGCAGCCAACAGTGATTCCAGCCTTTTCTGTGTGAAAATATCCATTCAAATGAGCCATGCATTCAAACAACAGGAGCAGAGCACAGAAATCAATAAGGCATGAGCATTCATATACACACACTCACAAACGCATATACACACATTCATATACACACACTCACAAACGCATATACACACATTCATATACACAATCACAGATGCACACACTCACATTCATATACACACACTCACAAATGCAGCTGTATATAACACAATCAAATGCAATCATACATAAACAAGCATTAATAGGAGTACAAGAGTACAGGCGCTACATGTACAGAGTTTCTCAGATAAATAAATGAACATTGCAAGCACTTTCCTCTTGGCACACATTTGAAGGGCAGATAACACACAACGTACTGCCGGATTTACTAGGACATAAAGATCAAATCGTGTAGTGGTACCCCTTTTCTTAATTCTAAATTACCATTTGTGTGGTTCCATTATGTTTTTCCCTCATTTGTATGTGCCAATAGTGAGTCATAACAGAACACCTGAACCGGTATAAAGCTGATATGGATTAAATTACTGATTAAATGACTGATCTGTTGGACTGAAACATGCCTGCTCCTTGGGGTTGAGTATACACTGTGTACCCATGATTGTGCAACAGTCTGTCAAAAGCTTTCAGATGTCTGTGAGAACTTTAGCATGGAGGATTTAAGTTTCACGGTCAATCAGTATCGTAGTACAAACATTGGTTTATGCTCACAGAGTTTAGATGCGAAGTGCCTAATGCATGGGCGTCGTCGCCATTCAATCAGAGGGGGGCGTGTCCCCCTCACATTTCATAATTATTCGTTTGGACCCCCCC
>JBBIGA010000138.1:19799013-19813849 GCA_037576975.1 Alestes dentex
TGTTGAATCTTGAATCTTTCGTGAAAGAATCCACTCCACTTAATCGATAGAAGAACACACACACCACTGGAAATCCGGGGAGCCCGCCTGTGCACTGACGATTCACTTCACTTGCATGCGTTGAGTTGGAGGCAAACCCGAGCGGATTTCCAGTGGTGTGTGTATTCTTCTCTCGAAGTGGAGTGGATTCTTTTGCGAAAGATTCAAGATTCAACAGGGATTTCCAAACACCCCCACCCCCTAAAAGGACAAGACTTTGCACGCACGCAGCAACCCTGCCCCCACCCAAACCCCGCCCCCACACGTAGACCGATGCGTCACCCTCACATTAAAAATGCTTCTGAAGCCCCTGGCCTAATGGAACAAGCCAACTCTCGCACTCATTCGCCCACTCACTCACTCACTCACTCACCTACTCACTCACATTTAGCAGGTAGAATTCTCCACAGGGGACACTGTTTGCAATTATATAGTTTTCAACGCTTAATGAGAACAGTGAGATAATGACAGCAGTGTTTTTTTTCTAGTGTGGCCACAAAGGAGTAAAAAAATTATTTATCTTTAAATACCACTGGATACCACTGTTTTTTTTGCCCGGTTCTGGCAAAAGGATTAGCTGAACAGAGCAACAAACACTTGCAACATGTAACTATATGCATTGTGTCATATAGTAGCCTTTAAGACATCATTTTAATTGGTACTAATTTCAAGGAGACAGATCTCTGAAAATCCGTGAAAGGTATTGGAGTAGGTGAAGAAAGAAATATGAGTCATCCTACTTTTTTTTGTACCCTTTCATCTGGATGAGTGTTTCTTTCTCCAAAAGGCAGTGGAAGCCTACCCTGATAAAAAACGTCCTAAATCTTTTGAGAGTTCACTTTGTTTTCCTTCATGCAATAAGTCTGGTACCTTGCTAACACCAAGCAGCTTCCCCACTGTTTTCAGCCGGACCAGTCAGTGCTCTGATTAGATACAGGGATAGGGGGATTAGTTTGTGAAGAATAATGACGGCAAAGACTCCTGAGATTGGTTTGGTTGCTATATTACCAGTTGTAGCAGGACTGGAGGGCATGACTGAAAAATGCTGCTCTCTGTTTTTGAAAGCTTGGCTGCTCTCTTTGGATGTGAGAACTTTGTTTTTGTATTGTCCATATGCACAAATGGTAATAATGCACAGTGTCTATTCTGTGCATCCTACTCTCCAGTTTGATGCTGGGTCTATTCATCTTCACATGTCTCAAAAGGAGTTGTCCAAAATGTACAGAATAGTATTCCAAGAATGACTAAAGCTGAATACACAATTAAGGATATGTCTCTATTGCTGAGAAATATGTGAAGGTATTACATCACTCCCTGTATATCTGTGACAGGAATGTCAGAAGAAAACTGTGAAAATGTCAGTATAGTTTATTTTTCAGCTATTTTTACTCTTTTGGTGGTTTGATATTTAAACCAACAGACTAATCAATAAAAAGACTGGAACTAGGACAGAACACAAAGTTGTTGCAGAATACCAATGAAGTTCTATTAAAGGGTGACATTGTTTCTTATTTTTAGTCAGTGCCTGAAATGCGCAGTATTATTATATCCTAAGTTCAATAACTACATGGAAAAACTGGAAATGTTTGGAACTTTGGAAAAAGTCTGACAGCCACCAGAACACTGAGGGCGAGCTGGTGTTTGACCAGCACTTTTTAGAGCAGTACGGTGATGCCCCACCACTCGTGCTCTGACCACTGCAGACCTCAGCAGGTTTACATCCAAAATGCATTTAAGCACTTCTGAGATCATGATCCCATCAGTGAACTCAGCAACATCACCGTAAGATAAACAGTCCAGGACTGCAACATCTCTACCCCGGTGTTATTCTACCTTCAGTACAGTCTTCAGAATACTTCTCCTGGCTTTACTCACACTGGAAGCACTTTTCCAAAGGTCCACAGGAACCGTATTGTATCTACACTGTACTGCGATGGCACAGAAGTTGTAGCGCACTTTGATTTTCCAGTGTATCTCAGCCCCGTAACGGTGTTTCTGAAGCATTAGCAGCGCACGTCTCTCCCCACAGTTTATGGCCGGTCGTCATGCCAAAACTGCATCCATGGAGTCGAACCAACGGAAAGTTTGGTCTTTTATTTTTTATGGTCTTGTTTGAGTTTTTTCACTTTTTCTGAGCAATGAAAACCTAACCCAGCGAACTTGTTAGTGATGTTCTGGTACACCTTCACGTTTCCCACAGTGTTAGAAAACTCCCACTGAACTTTACCTTCAGCCCAGATAAACAGTGGTGCTTGTAAGCTTCCCAGTGTATTTCCTTTGTTGTTGATTTTATATGCAGACAGTAAAAACATGGTCTCTTTCCAAGTCCATCTGTTGTCATGATGACATTTCTTGACCAATCAAAAAACAGTGATGCAGTCAGCTCGGGTGTGGCCCACTTTTGGCCCTACCATTGATCAGCTCATGTTCAGCTTGGGTAGGGGTCACTTTATCTGTACTGGAAAACCATCTGTTTGCAGTACTGCGCAGTTCCTTGTGCTAGTGAAAAAGCGCCATAAAACTATACCTATAATTTGACTGCGGACCGAATATCTGGAATATCCCAAGGCACACTTTCAACAAGTTATCACATTATCCAAATTCCCTAAAGGTCATCCAATCCTTTTGTTTCGGTGATACTGTGATACCGAATGACAAGGTTGCTGTGAAAGTACAACCCTTTTACCCAAACTGAACACTGAAATGAATTCATGAATTCATTCCTTGAACTAATAAAACTAAATAAATCACTGCAATGCCCTTAGTGTCCTCATGAAATTAGGTAGTTAATCATATTGCCTGTGTTTTCTAACTGTATGCAAAAGAAGCCACCTTTCAACCCTCATACTTATTTAAGCCTAAGCAAAGAAACAAAAGATGTCCCCGAGATGGTTTAGCATATTTGTTGCATGATTCATTGCATGTTTTCTTATAAAAAGAAGATTAAATTACAGGGACTAAATGGAAACTCCCAGCTGATTTCTCATTCCAAAGCAACCTGTTGAGTTTTCAGTGGTTACTACAGGAAAGCCAGGTGCTTCTATAAAGGTATATATCATTCTCCACTCTTTCACAAACCTTAAAAAATGCTCCTGGTGCTCTGAGACAACTAAACATTCAGGATATGACTTTTGGATTAGTGCCAGAGATAAGCAAAATTAAAACGCATCAGCATTGAGCTGTTAATTAATGTGATAAATACTCTTTAGTTTCGGAACGTATTAATTCACGCGAGGAAGAGACGCTGTGTAATCTTTTACAGCGAGAATGGCAGTCGACAGTGGTGTGAGCACATTAAGCAGGGCGAGATATATGACCTGCCTGCCGTCTCATTGTGAAGAGTCACCCCTGCAGCAGCCTGCTGAGTTTACTGTAGAGCCGCGGAAACACATAGCTGCCGCATCCACTCCGCCTGCCTTTGATTGAGGGTAATCATGCAGACTGACGTTCAATCTAAAATGAATCAGAGAGAGTGGGAAAATAAATTAAAGTGTGATTGTGCTCAAGTTTTGAAAACCAATACCTGGGCCTGTCTGATGTATTCTCCTTGTAAAGAGGTTAAGGGGCGGAGGGGCGGGGGGGGGGGGTGAGGAGGGGCCGGTCATAATAGATTTTCATTCTCTAAAAAGAAAGAAAAATAGATTTTTATTACCGTGGAAACAATTGAATCTGTAATGGCTTTTTGCATTTTGTGTTTATTTTCGCTTTTCTTTTCTTTTTTCGTTTTTTTTTAAATGATGACCCAAACTGCAAAAGAGTGATGTGGAATAGTTTGCATTTGCATAGTTTTGTAGGGATGCCATCTGTAGCCTCTATTAGGTCCATCATCTTTTCATAAGGTTTCCAACCTCCGCTAATTTCATTTCGCAGCCATTCCTTGTGTCTTCAGTGATGGTACTGACCAAAAATAATGTGGCACCATCCATGGGCACAGCATCGCCTTAGACTTTTGTCACTGCATTTCTGCTTAATAAAAATGTTCAGAGTCACAGATCCGAAGCGATGGTACACAGGGGGGAGATCAAGTGGATTAAGTAGGCAGACATGCGGTGAATCGGACCAAAGGACTCTCCATCTTCACCCTCATCCCCACTCAAAGGTCATTCTGGTTTAGATCTAAAGAGCCTTTTGCTTTTAAAGTACCATTATCTTGATAGAGATAAGCCTTTGGGCAAACTACTGATGCAGGAACATTCCAATCCATGCTATGGAGTGAAATCTGATAATCCAAATTTTTTGCAGGGGAAAAGAAAATGCCATCTCACTGCACTGAATAGCAATCAGTATCCAGCCAAGCACAGTAAGGGGGGTGGATGAACGCTCTAGGCCTAATCATGTGAGAAAGTGTAACATTCCCAAAGCAATTTTTAGAGTTGTGACGGAGAGTGAACCATGTCTCCTTCTTGTATAGACCACAGTTTTTTTCCTCCAATTCCATCAAGATTGATATTTCCAGATGTTTCCTCCATATGTCGCACCTTAGGTCATAGGCATGTGATGCAACATGGAGCATATACAAACCATAAGAGGGTGATGATATGACTCAGTTTCTCTGTTGGTGTTGCCTTGAAGGTGTGGTTGTACCACAGCACTGAAAGACCAGTCTGTAGGCACTTAGTGGGACTTTACACTTTACTTGGTGGGATATACTGTATTTAATAGCAATTCATGGTTAAGCAGTAGCAGAGGCAAACCTTCAGGGTCTATTAGATCTTTAAAATAGGCCTTATAACTTCTGAAAACTAAAAAGAATAAATAGAAAAATCCCCATAGAATCTGCTGCTCATATTCACAGTCAGTGACAAATCTAGGACTTCCAGAAGGCCAGATGTGTTGTTTTCCCTCAGTGAGTATTAGGAAGCACTTAGTAATTGATGGTCAAAATGTAAAAGCAGCTTAGCAAGGCAGCTGAAAACATGGAGTTGAACATAAGTAGTCAGGGAAGCAGGAGAACATGAATAACATCATGGCTGTGACTTGAAATAACACCTGAAGTAGAGTGCTCTACTGCTTTCATACAACAGTTCTGTAAATGAATAACAAAAACAGACATTTGAAACATTGTGTCGAGTAAGTTTTCATTTTAATGCTATTAATATTAGTACAATTAATTATATTAATATTAGTATAATTCTGCACAGAAAATACATGTAAAGGTGACATTTCCTTCTACTCTATGCTTTAAAGAATAATAGTTTTATTTGGAAATTATGATAAATATTGTCAGCAGTTCGTCAATTTATGTTCAATCAACACATAAATAATTTCTAATCAATAACTTACCAACAACATAATAACTAAGGGGTAACCCTTAATGTAAGGTGCTTTGTGCTAGCTACTGTAAAGCCTAGTGACCCTTTACATTGGATGAACATTTTATAATTTATGGGGCTGTTAGAAATGGCCCAAAAGTACCTGGAATATAATGTTAACTTAAGAACATTTTTTAAAATAATTTGGCCGTAAAAAGCAATGATGTGGAAGACAACTGCTATCCGTATTTGTTCATAATCCAAAGAACTGTCACTCAGTTCAGGTTCACAGTATCTTTCCCTGGACAGACTTCAAGACAACACAATAGAGTCTTTTGATCCAAGGCTCATCCTTGTATGTCTGAGACAGCCATTGTCAGGGTCCTATGAGAGCTTGTTTGCGCTGACAGATGTTCTGGATGAACTTCGCACAGGGACAGGGCATTTGGGCTCCTTTCCCTCGGAATGAATCCTTCGAGGAGTGAGGAATGAATCCCGTGATTTAACATCTCGCTGCCCTTTGAATAAGAAATAGCTTCAAAGGGCTGTCAACACGCATACACAGTGTGATTCAAAGAGCCTCTCAATCATTAACTCGTTAATTTCATCTCCGGCTCTGCTTTGAATTTTGATTAGATTCTCCATGTATCAACTTATTATCTCTCTTTTCATCTAATTTCCCACCGAAGAGATTGATTTGCTCTATGGCCTATGGCTGCATTTATTCCTGACAGGCAGACAGAAATTGCTTCAGACATTACCATGTTATAGACATTAACAAATTATCTAAAGTTTTTATTCCCTCGTGCTATTTTCAGCACAGGCGACGTTCATTTATAGTGACACTTAGGCCATTAGATACAGAGGCATAACGCTGTTTAGAGGAAAGGACTGCTGCAAGGCTATGACTCAGATGAAAATGAGCCAGTGAAAGAGAGAGAGAGAGAGAGAGAGAGAGGTGCTGTCAGGTTAGTAAGCCCTTGCCTGGTTTTGCCATCTTGGCTTCATCAAGGTTTATATGAACTGGAATAATTTAGACCCAAACCTTTTCGCTCAGAAAGCACCGCAGGAGGTTCAGGGGTTTATAGAGAGGCACTGCGGACAGAAACAGCACGAAAGACCTGCTGGGTGTGTGGGCAGAGTGTGGATGGGAGTGTGGGGGGTGTCAGGGTTTTCTCCCCTGCCGAATACGTTTTGCTAAAGCTAAAATGCCAGCGGTTGCATTTCCCAAGGGTGTCAAAGTCACGCTCCTCAGCGGATGGAGTCACATGATCAACAGTGTCACAGCACCTTAAGGCTCATTTGAGAGACCCATCAAAAGGGTCTCGACCTGAAGGCCATCGAGTTATCACCCACACAGCCACTCCTAGCGCACAGAGAAACCATGTCCTTATCCTGCCCTCAAGACTCTCTCCTGATTCATTGCTCCTGCCTCATCATGAAGTATGAAGTAAAAAAACTGCACAAAAACAACTTCAGAGCTCAAACGCTCAGTGTTAAAGAATTGTTTGGGACATTGTTTAGCTTTGTAGTCTGCTGAATGCGTAACGGTTTGGAAAATGAATACATCAGTCCGACTTGCTAGCGAGCGCTGCCGTATTTTTGTGCAGATACTTATTCATCTCACTTTCACTGCTGCATATTTGTCCTTTCATCATCCCCCCCTTCATTCTCCCTTACTAGCACTTACTTCAAAAAGCTCTCTGCTACAATACCAGCACAGGCCTCTCGCACCCCCTGCCAGCTTTGACCTTGGGAGAAATTGTATATGCTGTAAAAGTGAAGTGCTAAAAAAGACTGTAATCTTCTCAATTGTACATTCAGAACAACGTGACAGGGCCTGAATTATTTCTCTCACATCATTGTCCCGTCATCCTTGGTGTCCATGGGTTCCAATCAGACGAATTTACATCCACGCTGTAAAATAACAGAAACTTTGTGGGAAATTTTTAATGTGCAAGAATGTATTGAGATTTTATTCCATGTGTGACAGTTTGTTGTGGGTGAGAAGATGTAAGGGTTAGCAGGTGAGAATTAAAACCAAAAACTGTCAAAACCAAAAACTAAGGTTGAACGGTAAACCAGGATCAGACTTGAAAAAATGACAGAAAACAAGCTCCACAGAGACGAGCTGATTACACTGACCAAAAAGCACAAAACTGACCCAGAGAAAAACAAACACATACAAACCAAGACCTGACAAAAAAAAAAAAAAACAAGAAACAAGTACAAGAGAGAAGGGCGGCTAATACACAGGAGACTAAATACACACTGGGGAAGACACTAATGAGCAGATGGAGCGAAAGAGGAGGCAGGATGGAACAGAAACAGGAGGAAAGCAGAGACAGGACAGGGTGGAGTCTGAAAAGGAAAACCATGACCAAGTCCTTTCCTATTGGTCACACAATGCGAAAGTTCACACAATATAAAAGACAGCTGGCATTTTCAAATCGTGGAACCTAGATACTCTAATCAGCTACTACATTAAAACTACTGACAGGTGAAGTGATTAACTGTCAAAGATTGGTATATATTAGACAATAAATGAACAGTCAGGTCTTTAAGTTGATGTGTCGGAAGCAGGACAAATGAGCATGTGCAAGGATTTGAGCCACTTTGACAGGAACCAAATTGTGTGACGACTGGGTCAGAGCACTTTCAAAATTATAGTTCTTGGGAGGTGTTTCCAATATGCAGTGATACCTACCAAAAGGTGGTCCAGTGTAAGGGCAACCAATGAACTGAGGATGAGTTGATGGACACCGAAGTCTCTCTGGTGCGCATGGGGAGTGTGTGGTGCAGGCCCCAGATGAGCCACTGTAGCACAAATTGCTCAAGGAACATCACAGCTTGCTGCTTGTATATGGGGCTGCGTAGCCGCGGACTGGCCAGAGTGCCCACGCCGGCCCTTGTCCACTGCAAAGGACATCAGGATCAGGACTGGATCACAGAGACCTGGTCTGATGAACCCCATTTTCTTTTACATCATGTGGATGCCTGGTGTGCAAAGAGAGTAAGAGGCAATGTGATGCTCTCAGCAACATTCTGCTGGGAAACCTTGGGTCCTGGCATTCGTGTGGATGTTACTCTGAAATGAGGCCTTTAGGGGAAGAGTTTAGTTGCATGGCAAATCAAAATATGGTGGTATTATTTAACAAACATGTAATAGAAAGCTAACAATAAGTAGCAATAATCTAAATGAAAATATGTACAATTTCTTATTGTATGGAAACGATTTTGCCAAATATGCGGACTTGGTCCACTGTACCGCTTAACTGGTTTCCAGGTCAAAACATAAGTCGTTGATAATCTTGAACACAAAATGAGCATGTTTTATTACTACACACACTACTGCGTAAGACTGTAACCGTCAGATAAATTCTAGCTTTCAAATGTTCATAGATCTAACTTTTAGTGAATGTTTGCTGGATATTAGTGAGAAAACAGTTAATCAGTGTTGTCTTCCTCCCTTTCAACTTCACGGTCATGTAGGTGTTCGTCCTCTAGAACGTCAGGTTGACTACCAGCATGTGGCGAGCTCGTATAGAAAGAGTGATATATTGGTGGAACGTATTTTAGTAGTTTTTGGATGTCATTGTTCTTCTCCTAGCGAATATTCCAGAACTGCATAATGGACTTGGTTCATTATTCCCCACAAAATAAACCGTGCTTAGATGGTATTGACGTTGAAGAGACTTGGTCCACTTTTCCTCTCAAGGCCTCAAATGTATCACCAGCCTAAAACATTGTTACCGACCAAGTACACCCCTTCATAGCGACAGTATTTCCGAAAGGCAGTGGCCTCTTTAGGCAGGGTCCTGCTACACTGCAAAAAACTGTTCAGGAATGATTACAGTTAACAAGCGCATTTTCTCACTCTTATTTTTCTGGTTATAGGCCACTTTAAATTTAATAACTGTTGCAAATATATTTGTGTCCTCCAAGGCCATTTGATGCAGACCAAATGCAGCTTCTCCTTGGCAGTTGAGGAAGTTTGGCGTGAAAAGCTATTAAAACTCGGGCCTGCTCCTGGCTCTGTCAGCCCCATGAGCTCTCACAACACCAAGAAGATGGACAGCATACAATGTTGTATACTGTCAGAATTTAATAGCTCTGGGATGTACAGTACAGCTGAGAAGCTCTAAGTGTGTGTGTGTGTGTGTGTGTGTGTGTGTGTGTGTGTGTGTGTGTGTGTGTGTGTGTGTGTGTGTGCAGCAATATCCCTGTCTAACAAATATAGTTGAAAGGTGAGTGATGAGACAGCCTTATCACGAAGCTTTTAAAAAGAGAGATATCCACGACTCTGATTGGTTATATGCACAATCCTTCTCAATGCTACCTGACTATAATAGAGTTATTAAAATAAATGTCATATATATAAGGTAACAGAGGTGGAAATATCCTGATGAAGAATTAAGCACCTTCAGCACTCTCACAAGGCCCATAAGCCCCAGCTGATGAAACAGAGGTGCTCTGAATCCGTCCGAGATGAGAGCGCCGTCTCTGCAGTCTGTTCTAGCTGATTATGCATGATGCAGCGCGCCGACAGCAGCAGGATACTGTGCCTCATCTGCATTGCTACCTGATGCCTCAGCTCAGATAAGCTTACTTTAATGATTAGCTCAGTTCTGATCACTTGTGCCACATTTAGAACACATAGACTTTCTTTTTTTTCATTAGGTATGGACGTATCAGTTGGCCACAGACCAGTTTCCACTGTAAATATTACCCCTGTCGTTTATAAACACAATCATTTATTTTTTTTATTTATTTTTGTCCATCATTTGAAAGCATCAGCTGCCTTCTCCTCTAAGGTTTCCATGGTAACACTTTACTTGAACCCTGCTGCATAGCACTGACATAACCCTGCCATTAACGTTTGGTTGCAGAGGTGGTATGCTGTCACCGGTAATTGCAGTGACAGATGCTACGATGTTTGATGTCATGACTTTAAATTAGCATGTGACATAAACTGCCGTGACACCAAAGGTATGAGATCTGCCAGGATAACTCTCAGCAAAGGGAACATCCTACTGGACATAATCTGTCATGACAGCACATGACATCTTCCATAACATGTTTATAGCATGGTTATGTCAGAGTTTGGTCATAGGGTTCAGGTAGGATTGATCTCCAAAGGCTGAAACAAAGTGTTTTTTATTGTTGCTGTTTTAAAATCGTTTTTTAACTACCGGAACATGTAGTCAGGTTCCTGTTACCTGAAGATGTTGTGCTGTAGTATTAGCGCAGTTGAAGTCCAAGAGTCTATATGTGGAAGTTGCATGTAAGATTTTAGTAGATATTGAATCCTGTATGTCACCATCACAGTGAACTTGGTAAAATCCTCCACAGGATTTCATTTAGCGACTTCCATTCCCTAGGGGACAGTCTCCCTGGAGCAACTTGGGGTTAAGGGTCTCGGTCAGGAACCCAGAGGTGGTTTTGCTGACGGTAGGATTCGAACAAATTGCCTCTTGGTCCACACCACATCAAATTGCTCTGAATTATTTTATTACATCTTTACTATTTAACTATGCAGAAACCTTGAAATATCAGTGGAATTCCCATTATAGTATCAGTGGAGAAAAAGGAATCCAGACAGCTACACTGTTATGAACACATCACAGCACCCATGAGTTTTATTTCTGAGGTGAAACCTAACACTTGAAGGTGAGATAACTGAGGAAGTTAGTCACTGGGAGGTCTAGCACTGTTATGTTACAGGGTTCAAGTGATAATCTTTATTCTCCTTTCATCTATGAAATGATGCAATAAAGTGGTATTGTTGTTATTTTTAAAATATGATATTTTTTTTAACCACAGTTAAAAAATGTAAGCAGAGCCTGTTAGTTGACCAGAGCCCATTGCCTGAAGATTTATTAACCAAGCTTTTGCGTTTTTGCCTTTGAGTGGTAGAACTCCAAGGGTTCATGTGTGGACCTTTTTGTTATTATTAGTTTTAGTTTTAGTAGTTATGTATAAGATAAAATAAGATAAACCTTTATTAGTCCCACAATTTTGAAATTTGCATTGTCACGGTAGAAAGTGGACAGAAGCAAAGGTAAGAGTAGCAAAAATTAAAACAATAGAATAGTACAGTATAAAATGTACACTATAGAATCTAGAAATATAAAATATGGACGTATATCAACCAGTAACAATATTACACCTCAAACATTGCATGTTACATCAGAAAATACATCAGAAATATTGCACACAAGAGAAACTACCACCTCTCTGTCCATGGTGTTTGGATGTGTGTTTTTGTGTGGTCAGCTGCAAGGTCTTTGTTGTGAGTTCCCAGAGGAAACCCATGCAGTCACAGGGAGAACATGCAACTCCACACAGAAAGAGCCCACGCCCAACCCAGGAGTCAAACCCAGGACCTTCTTGCTGTGAGGCAGCAGCGCTAACCCCTGCGCCACCGTGCCGCCCACCCGAAAGCCTCACCAATTTTTATTGTGTTATAGGTAATTCCAATTGTTTCATGCTATCAACCTGGTAGGATGAAGATTTTACCAAATCATGTGAAGATGACCATATATATACAATGCAATATATACATATATATATATATATATATATTGTTTGTTTTTAATTACATGCTAACTCATTAAATCCATGAATAAAACCTGATGGATGTCCCCAGTACACCAGATTATTGTTTGAAGGATATTTAAAAATAAACCAATTTATTTCACATTTCTTATTCCAATGTGAACAAAGTCATTACAAACAAAATGTCCAAACTCATTCACAGTAGCAAGAGGTTACAACATCTACAGTGGAAAATGTAGACATTTAATTTACCATCCAATGCAATGCAGACATCTTTTATAACGGTAATTATAAATAATGGTGCTCAGAGCAGCGTGCCTAAAAGAGGCGCCATCCTCTTGCTGATGAACACTTCTCACATCCTCAGGTGAAAGTGAGCATTCTGTCATACGTGAACACACCACAGCACACAGTGTGAACAGCACCAAATTCTTCCTCTACATTTAACCCATTCACCAAGTGAAGCAGAGGGCAGCCAGGAACACAGCGCCCGGGGAGCAGTGTGTGGGGACAGTAGAGTTGATCAAGCACAGGTCGTCTTATTCTCTTTAACATTTCTTTCTTATTCGTCTACTGGTTGAGTGTCCTTTTCGTCCTATAGCAGTGTCATACACAGCAAAATCCATCCATCCATGCAATTTATAAGCTGCTAATCCTTAACCAATGTTGTAGGAGCTGCTGAAGCTTGTCCCAGCACACAGAGGGCGACAGCAGGTCACCAGACCATCACAGACACACCGACAAGCGCACAGTCACACCTAGAGGATATTCAGCATCTCTAATTCACCTGATGAACATGTTGTTGGCCTGGAACTGAACCAAGGATCTTCTCACTACGAAGCAACAATGCAAACCAGTATTCATTAATAATAACAGTGTATGTATTTATTCATGTTTGCAGTTGGACAGAAAAAAAAACAATTCAAATGTTACTTTAACATGAATTATAAACAGATAATATTATGTTTCATTTTTAACGTTTTGATGTTCCTCCAAAATCTGAACAATTGAATATGTTACAATTCACAATGTATAAGTTATTATAAGATACAATAACAGCAGTCATTAATATCTAAAGCGATTCAAACCTTTTGAAAGGTGATCTATGTAATTACTTTGAAATAGCTGACAACACTTTATTTGGAGATGTTTTATAGATGCTCACCCTTTAACTAACATTCCACTGAATAGCAACTCAGTGCATATGAGCTGAAAGTTAAAAATTCTATTAAACCTAAACCTAAACCTAAACTTTACCTTAAATGTTTGTTTATACTTGTTTACACTTATACTGTTTACCTGAATTGTTTTTTTTTTTCGGTTCAAACGTTCAAGACATTTTTTTTAACTTATTGTAACTATACTGCAGTCTCACGGACATTTCAGGGGCTCATTTCACTGCATGTTGTACTTGGATAATGGTCTATGTGACAAATAAAGAATCTTGAATCTTGCCAGGGTGATGTCTTTCTTTAACAAATAAAATTTCAGTCTGATCCGCGACCAGTCGCAACTCATCACTTTTATTTCCAGCATCTTTCTTTGTCGTGGCGGCGGGCTGTGACGTGACAGCGCAGACTGCCCAGAGCTCGAATGAAATTACTCTTTGTGTTATTAAAATACTGTCACAGCCGCCCGACTGCTCCCAAACAGCAGCATGTGCGCTTGTTGCCTGCAGGGCTTTTTTTTATTTGCCCATTTTGAAATGAAATGACCTTTTGAGACAGGTTGGTGGTATTGACTAAGATCACGGCATCTAAAATTCATGCACGCCACTTAGATTTCTTAAAGTGAAGACCCGCAGCGGAAATGCTGCAGACTGTGGAAAAGAAACAGGAATGAAAGCAAAAAGATAAGGCAGAGAGAGGGGGGGGGGTAAAAAGAGGAGGGACCATCAAAGCAGTGGACAAAAGTAGGCCTCAGCAGTGGCAAAACAAAACGTCATGCATGTCCACGTTAATATTCCAGTCGGGCTCAGCACTCTTTGGCGGGATCATAGTCAGAGTGATACATTATTTGTGCTTCTCTGACATTTTCCACTTTCCAACTGATTGAATTTACCAAATGGGGGCAACAGGCCCGAGAAAAGAAATCTGCAAAGCTTTCTGACACACACATACACGCACACACACACACACACACACACACACACACACACACACACACACAAGCATGCATGCACTTTCACATGCTGATGCTAACGCAGCTCATTTCAAATTCTATCTCCATTCTCTGAATGGCCTTTGCCTCTGCATGGTCCCAGAACTAATGTTCAATTTTTCATCTTCTTTTTCCACAACTCAGCCTCCTCACATCACTGCCTCTAGTAGCAATAATCAAAACCTGTCTAAGGCTCGGAGAAATATCAATATATTTCAGCCCCTCCCACATGAAAAAACAGAGAGAAACAAGAGCAGTGTTTTCTCGCTGCACGGCTCAGATTTATTTTAAAGGCGAAGCTCTTTAAAGGCAACATAAGCACAACTTCTGCAGTAAAGATCAGCCGTGTAGCTCAGAGCTCTCTGAGGGCAGTAATATGTGGACGGGGTGTTAAATTCGCCGGCTGTGTTTTCCTCCATTAGGCCTGCACCGCCGGGGATTAGTCCTCAGCCTCCCCAGCGCGTGCTGCACACCTTACAGGGGTCTGGGAGGGGGATCATCAGTGACATGTACAGAAAACACACACACACACACACACACACACACATGCAAACACATATACATATACAAACACACAAGCACATACACACAGACGCACAAACATACACAATCGCAAACATGCACACAATTACACACACAATTACAGATACACATACACACGCACACAAATGACACACACATACACACACACACACACACACACACGCAAACACACACATATACAAACACACAAGCACATACACACAGACACACAAACATACACAATCGCAAACATGCACACAATTACACACACAATTACAGATACACATACACACGCACACAAATGA
>JBBIGA010000138.1:19822425-19839960 GCA_037576975.1 Alestes dentex
TGGGGAAGAACCTTTTCTATTCCAGCATGACTGTGCCCCAGTGCACAAAGCAAGCTCCATAAAGACATGGCTGGATGGGTTCAGTATGGAGGAACTTGAGTGCAACCCCATCCAACACCTTTGGGATGAACTGGAACTGAGTCAGCCAGGCCTTCTTGTCCAACATCAGTGTGTGACCTCATAAATAAGAGCTCCACAGAATGAATGGGCACAAATTCCTACAGAAACTCCAAAATCTTGTGGATGAGTGGAAGCTGTTACTGCTGCAAAGGGGGACCAACTCCATATTCAAGTCTATGTATTTGAATGTAATGCCATTAAACCCTTGTTGGTGTAATGGTCAGGTATTTTAATACTTTGGTCCATATAGTGTATTTAGCAGTATGTAGTACTGATACCTAGAGACAGTCTTGAGTCATGATGGATTCTGACTCTAGTCTCTGGGGTGTCAATCTTTAGCTGAGAATTATAGTTTTATCATAAAGGTACAACCTTTTTTTCTCTTTCAGGAGAACCTCAACTGTTAACCATTCACTTGTATTTTCAGGGTACTCACTACGACCAAATATAATAGAATGAATATAGTACAGCATGCAGGGGAGAAGAAAGAACATCCGATCATTAAACCAGTAGTTGTAATGGAGGTGAATAGCTCCTCCATCATTTACCATGCAGTGCTGGCAATTTTGGTTGAGCGATTTCTTTCAAAGCTAAAGCCTTAGAGACTTCAACCAAAAGTGCATAAGCAATGAGAACAGGTTTTAGAAATTGACTGAGTAAGCATAGCCATCATCTGTGTATTTTACACATGTATAATTCAACATGTACAAACTCTCCATTGGGCCTTTGTATCCCCAGCACAGAATTAATCAGGCCTTTCTCCCGCTGTTTCAATGCTGTCTCATTTCAGTCATTACCAACAGCAGAGACACTAGGACACTGATATCATAATTACAGCATTTTCAATAAAGCACTGGGTCATTACAGTAATTTCAGAAATATTAGCTCTCTTGCATCATCCTCAGGGGACACCAAAGTCCAGTAATGTGGTGTCAATTACATGTGCCAGGTTCGGCGGTAATTTGTTATGAGTCTGTATTCCTGGCACTCTTCATTTCTGCAAAACTGTTAGAAGGTCAAGCACCCTGTTGTGGTTGGCAGTGCTGCAAGAAACTCTTTTATTAGATAAACAATCAGCTATTGTTTAGGGTGAAATATTTGCAGTGCAATTTTATACCTCAGGCTTGGTGTCACAGAATCCTCATGATGAGGAAATCAGCAGTGGAACATTTCTGATTCTGCCCATTTTGTGTCTATTGCCTTGGGTCTCTACACATTCTGCGTCTATAATTTTCTGTGTCCACCAATATCCACCAATTCCCTTTTTGTAATGTAGTGTCTTCACCTTTTCTCTGTCTGTAACCTTTTGTTTCCACTCATTCTCTGTCTATAACCTTCTGCTTCACCTATTCTGTATCTATAACCTTGTGTCTCTTCCTGTTTCCTGGCTATAACTTTCTCTTTCCACTAATTTCCTGGCTGCAACCTTTCAGTCTCTGTCTGTTCCTAGTTTCACTACGAAACACAATGTACTTGAGATGTGCTTAACCCTGCCTTAATTTACCCCTGAAAATACACCAGACCCCTTCATTTGAATTAAGTGGCCGTTAATTTGTGAAACTGACCCCTTAATTTTACCTTAAAATTAGATTGAAAGCATGAGTGTGAAACCCCTTAATCTTAAATGTAAGATGTTAATTCAGGAGGTTCTATTATTTAAGGGGGAAATTTGGAAAAGTTAGGGAAATATTTAGTAGTTTTACCCCTTTATCAGCCTTAATCTGTGCACTTTTTCCCTTAATTTTCCTTAATTTCCTGTATGCAAAATTAAGGTAAAAACTAAAGTAATTTTAAGGGGTAAAATTAAGGTTTTCAGTTTCAAAGTGATTACTCTTATGATTAAAATTATAACCTGTTTTGATGTTTGTACTTTTTTGGATTTGTTGGCCCATGCATTCCAAAAGATTTTGAACATAGTTTTTGGCTGGAAAATAAGAATAATAAGGCAAGCCTGGTTTGAGTTTGAGTGGTGTATTTAATTTTAAGGGGTAAAATTAGAGCGCTTGGTTTCATAGTGTTTACAACCTCCAGTTTCCACTCTTTTCCTGTCTATAACCTTCTGTCTCCGCCTATTCTCTGCCTATAACCTTCTGTGTCCACTCTTTCTCCGTCTATAACCTTCTGACTCCACCTGTTGCTTGTATTGTCTGTAACTTGACTCTGTCTGTCCCTAGTTTATAACCTCCTGTATTACACTTATTCCCTCTCTACAACCTACTGTCTCTACCCAGTTCCAGTTTATAACCTTCTGTTTCTGCCTGATCCTAGTTTATAACCTTCTGTTTCCACTCATTTCCTGACTATAACCTTCTGTCTCCAGCCATTCCTTCTCTGTAACTTTCTGTTTCCATTCATTCTCTGTCTATAACTTTATCTGTCTGCCAATTCCCTGCCCATAACCGTTTTCCATTGCTTTGTGTATCCACTTGTTCCCTGTCTGTAACCTTGTGTCACCACCCATTCTCTGTCTATAACCTACTGTTTCCACCTGTTCTCGGTCCATAATCTTCTGTTCCCTCTCACTCTCAACTAGAATTTGTTGTCTCCACCCATTACCTGTGTGAAACCTTCTGTCTCTGTCCGTTACCTGTCAAGATTTTTCTTCACCCATTTCCCGTCTCTACTTTGGTGTCTTCAGTCATATCTATAACTTTGTTCCTCCAGCCAAACCGTATTCATCAAACTTGTTTTCACATTACTTCATGTTTGTAAAAACAACCGTTGGTTTGTATATTTTTCTGAAGCATACATGTACTTACTTCTACTGCCAACCTCTTTTTAAATTCAGCTTCTATTTGCATTTATATTGAATTTCAAAATCGTTCAATGGAAATGGACCTAAATTACTTGGGATAAAAACTGAGGGCAGTTGTGTCTTCTCCTTTTCTGATTCTCTGTTCTTTCAGTTCTTTAAAAATGGTTACCCCTGTGTTGACCTTTTCTGTCTATTTTCTAACCTCTGCTATGAAAAGTGATTTTGCAAGGTCTACACTTGTTCTAATAAAAGGATGACACAAATGCATCTGTCTGACTCAAGCTTCCTTTCATTACACTTGTGAATTTTTTTGTCAAGAACAGAAGTTAATTAGACCTATAACTGCATCAAGGGTCATTACGCAGAAGTTTTAAAACTAAGGAAACCTGACAGTAATGGGCTTGATAAGGTGGCACTGGGTCTCAATGGGTTGAATTACATAAAATGTGACATTTTCATGCTCATTTACAAAGTGTACAGCAGTGTGAGTTTCTCATGAGGATCAGGTTAGCGTGTTCTTCTGTTGTTCCCTTTTTGTCAGTGGATGACAGTAAAATATGTACATTCTAAACAGGAGCTGCTCATGCATAAACGATGGTGTCATGTTTACCAGGTTCTCTCCTGCGAGTGTTTCCACTGCTGCAGCAACTTTCCGGGGCCAGAATGACGAGCTTATCAACACAACATATGTTTTGTCTTGAGTGCTGTTCAATTTCGACTTGTTTTGCAAGCTTATCTGCTAATGCAGTATGTGTTTCTTAGCAAAAGCCGGGGTCAGGATGGCAGGAGAACAGTGCTGATAAATTTACGAGTACATGGTCGATTTCACTCTCATAGTGGTGCTGCGTAATGCCCATAGTCTTAGGGAGCCTAAAGCAAGCGCATGAGGGTTCCAGATGTGTTCGTTTTGTGATTATTTCTCGATCGTTTAGACCATTCACATAAATGGGCCTTAGATCAGTGGTGCCCTGCTCCTGGAGGGCCAGGGTTCAGCATGGCTTGGTGATTTCTCTGCTCACACACACCTGGTTCAACTCGCCTGTAAACTGTCAGGTTTAGTGAAAGTGTTTGAAGAGGGGACCCAGCAGTCGACAGCAGATCTGTAGGACCCGAGTTGGACCAGCCTGCCCAAGATACTGGCAGTTTGCCCACCATTTTGGTCATTTAAAATGCTGTAGATGGCACAGATTAAGGGTCAAATAAATAAATACAAATAAAGGGGACGTATTTAAATAACTGGGTAAAGGGGCTAGGGGTGCTTTAAATACACAGAGGCTAAATAGTGTATATGTCATCAACTATGAATTTAATGAATATGAATCTTAATAATATCATATAACAAACCTAATTTCAAAGGAGTGATTGACAAGAGGCATCATTTTTGACTTTTGATTGAATTTTCTGTGTGAGCCAGACCAGACCACAACCACAGCATCGGAAGACCCAGAGCTGAGTATCATGTCTGAAACTGAACAGAGCTGACCTGCTGTTTCACATTGTGCCGAATAAAACACTGATTAAATTGCCCAACAACAAAAGCAACATCATTGGATCATAGATTAATACAATCAAAAATAACATTATAGGCTTACATAATGAGCCGTGCAAAATTGAGATTACATTAAGATTCAAAGAACAAACCATACGTTTTTCAAAGAACAAACCATACGCCTATTTAATTCTAAAACTTATCTAAACTCAACTGAATTTCTCTATATGGAAGATGTTACATGTAATCTATATTCTTTTGGCAGCACCAAACTGTCCTGAATCAATTTGCAGTTTTATTTCCTGTGCAATTTCTTACACGACGTAGGCTGTGCTGTTGTAGTTATTGGATGCACTCTGCTCTGGTTACATAACAGCACATTTTCAGTGAATTCAGATCAAAAATACCTTTTTGATGTCGGAAGGCTGAATTCCATCAGAATAATATCAAAGCACAAATAAAACATTAAGTTTATATCTGTCTAGTAGTTTCCTCGATTTGAGCGGTATTAGATAGAAATCCACAAATGTTCTGCTTCGGCACATTGTGCTTTTCTCATGAGATGAGAGGCAGTGCTCTGAGACTGTGCTGAGTTTGTGCCTCGGAAGAAGAGTTTAAAAGGTGGAAGAAGGCAGATTTTCACCCTTTGCACAAAAGGGTCAAGAAAAGTGTTGGGAGCAAACTGCATGTAATCTATGGAGTAAACATGAGCACTTATGTTTGTCACACATTTATCATCCTCCTCGCCCTGGCGGGGCACCTTCATGGAGATTTGTGTGTTGTATATAATGTTGTAACAAAGGATGCTGAGCTCAATGTACTAAGCTTTTTGTGTTACTTTCAGGTGCAAATCAGATGCATTCTGTGCAACGTATGAAACACACTTTTCTGCCTCATGCATATGCATATGGGGGGCTCATGCAAAAACTGGGTGGTGATATTAAATGTCCAGCTGATTTCATTTTAAACCCTGTTGAATACGTTAGAGCAACTCACAACATCTGCCTTTGGATCTGAATTACTCTTCCTCAAAAAACAGGTGTTATTTTGAGTCAGGTCTCAAAAGATGTGTTCCTAAGGGAGTTCCTTTAACACCAGCAGCAGCAGACACAAAGCTTGAACAGAGGCATGAACCTGGAGTGTGTGCTGAAAGAATGGACAACCGTGACTCAGAATATTCCAGGATGCAGCCATAATTAGCAAGTGCAGCCCATGTTCTTGTTTCACAAGCACTGTTTTCGTACCATTGTAGAATATTTTGGTTACATTTGATTTATACAAAACAATAGAATATAAGTGTTTCCATTTGGCAAAAGCATGAGCCAGTTTTTCACATTTCTTTCTGCATTTCTTAAAACACTTATATACAGGGAGTCCTCGGGTTACGACAATCTTGACATACGTCGTTTCGAGTTTACGATGCTCACTGCCTTGGAATGTTAAAAGTGCAAGCAGTATACAGTATACAAGTACAGTATATTTATGTCCTTTTCCTTTTTTGTGGCTTAGTTGTGTTTTTATGTTATAGATTATTATTTTACAGCTGTGTTAGGGTAGTTGAGTGACTTAGGCTAGGGTGTGTTGCAAGAAAGGGTCTGTGTCATAACTCGAGGACCCCCTGTATATGTGTAAGCAGGTCCAAGTGGTGAGTGTTGCTTTGTCCTGTAGCAATGTGGTTAACTCCTATTGCATACATTGTATATGACAGTTCCAGTGTTGCCATTTGGCAATCTCACCAGAAGTGTCATTATATTACAATGATTTTTTGCCATTTTAATGAAAAAAATTGATGCAGTAAAGAGTTAACACCACAACATCACTGAGGTTTCATTTCTTTCGTTTTGTTTTGAGCTTGTTGACGACTCCATTATTTTTCTGCGCCTATTAAACCCTGTGCCACATGAGCACGCGGTGGGTGGGTACACTCAGTTTGCATGATAAGCTGCAGTCCTACTAAATCAAACATTAAATTCAGGTGCACTGAGGCATGTTTTGTGGCGCACCTGCTCTTGTATATACATCTGGTTCACAGTGTCAAACCTGGATAGGCTATTAAATTTAGTGTTATATTTCAGCTGGAAGAAATGAGGAAAAAACAAAACACTCCAAAAAACAATGTTTAAAATACTGGGAAGAGGAAATCAGTGAAGAGGAGGAAAAACTCAAATGTGCAGTGTTTCCTGTCTTCAGGACTGCCGACAGCATGGGGGGCGGGATTTAATAGACGGTGGATATTCATTTATGTTAATTTGTCTGAAGGGCCCAGAAGTAAAAGGGATGCCTTTTCTTTTGCCCCCTGGTGTTATCTGAGGCTGCTGCTGTACTGTAACTGGCATAATGGGCGGCATCCTGTGTGGCTGCAAGACACAAAGGGCAAAAAAAACCAGTCTTTCCTCTGCTTCCTAGTACCCTGTAATCACATTTAGAGGGAGAAATGAAATTTGCCTCAGTACCAAGAGACACTGCAACATCTCCTGTTCAATTACACACGGCAGCTTCTCGCTCTTCTGTCTGAAACACGTTACCCGTCATCGCCGCCGCTCCCAGCTCGCAGGGTGAAGCATGAAAGGCATGATTTATCAAAGACATGTGGCTTAACTCAGTGTGTGTGCATGCAAGCTAGAGTGTATGACCGAACACATACATGCATGCATTACCATGGATGAATGAACGTGTGTGTATGTGTTTGTGAGTGTGATTGAGTATATGCATACATGTGTGAGTATGTATTGAAGTGTGTGTATGCATGTGTGTGTTAGGGGTTGTGTGTATGTGACTGAACGTCTACGTGCATGCATTACCATGAGTGAATTGTGTGTGTGTGTGTGTGTGTATGTGAGTGTGACTGAGTATATGCATGCATGTTTGAGCCAGTATTGGAGTGTGTATATGCATGTGTGTGTTAGGCCAGACAGACGTGACATTATACTGCTGGGTTTTTATGACCTTAGGCTATAAAAATGTGGCAATTTGTGGCTAATTCTGATATTAGTGTTAGGTGGGCTAAAATTCTGCTAACCAATAATACTGGCCTCCATCATTTTAGTTTTATATTATTTAAGGTAAATGTATACTTCAGTAGCTTTGGTTCTGTCGGTGGTACCTTGTGACTGGAGGAGTCCAGGCCAGTGTGTGGAACTAGACACAACTAAATTGGGAGAAAAACATCAGTTGAGTAACACAGATTCATAGCTTTAAAGGAGATATACTTTATTCCCTTTGTCCAATAAAATGTAGCTCTTTAGGAGAGAGCTATGATGAGTAAGAAGCAAATTTTAAAAACTGTATTCTTTATGCAGTGTTTGAATGTTGTGTATATTATTGGGCACAGCTCTCATTGGCTGTCTTGGTAGAGGGGGCGGAGAAAGGGGCGTGGTTACTGTGCAGAGGCGGGGAGATCAATCTTTGCTGCTGCAGAGTGGGCAGTATACAGAGACCAGGCACCTTCATGCATGTTCAGACTAAAAGACCAGACAGTCACAAAATCATGAGCATGTGAAAACCATGCATGTGATAACAGAGCAACAATTAATGCAGAAAAGCTTGTAATATGCTTTGAAAGTAGCTTTGGTAAATGCATGAGTGGGCATAGTTTTGTGAGTGGTTAATATAATTTTTCTTATTAGTGTGAGTGGGCCTGGTTTTGTTTGCATGTTACACCGACTAAGATAAGCCTGGTTTCCTCCAGACTGGTAATAGGGATAATAAGGTCTGGTACATTAGCATCAAATTAATGAATTTTCACTCATTATTTTATTGCAGATCATAAACACCTTTCAGAGAGAAATCTATTTATTCATCTGTTTAAACAAAATATAGACACTTGAATCTTGTAACATGCATTTAAGCAAAATATTCCTTATTTTGGATGTTCAACTCAGTTTAAAGTTAAACTCAGAGCCTGTCTCTGAATATCACTGATGTCTGTGCCTAGTTTACTCTACTGAGGACAGAATATGGTTCAACAAAATGGGAATCTCATGATGCAGTCAATGAAACAGAAGTGGAATGTTTGCACTCGCTGTTTTGCCTTGTCTTGACCAGAGGACACGTGAGTGTGTGAAACAGCAGCTGCGATGGTCACAGTGGGAAGATACTAGGGCTTTTGGCCACAGGGTCCCTTTTCTCAAAGCTTTGTTTGTTTGTTTGTTTGGGTTTTTTTGTTTCGCTTTATCGCTCCCGCCCATAAACCCCTCGTCAAACCTGTTAAATAACCCCTGCCTCTCCTGACAAATTTTTGTCAATTCATTAAATGGAAAATGTGAAACAGCGCTTTAAATTTGCACATCAGAGCAATGCTGCACTTCATTTGATGCATTCTGTCATGTTGGGTGGCTTTCTATTACTTCCATGAGGCAAAGGAAAGGAGAAAAATAATGTATCTGCAAAGGGGGGAAAATAAAATAAAACCAGACTAAATGTTTGCCAAAATAAGTAGTAAAAGGACTGAATATCTTTTGGAAAATGAAGTTGGATAGCATCCTAATTTTGCTCAGTTTTTGCTCAGTTTAGTATGAAATCTTTGCTCCCATTGGTGGGAGTATATATATATATATATCACAATTTTATTCCATTATTTAAAAGTTTGGCACTTGATTACTTCCATTTTAGCATTTATATTTTATTCAGTATTGGTTTATTGGACTGATGCAATCCTTAAAGCTATAAAACCTGACTTCCCATATCAATTCCAAAGGACATGTAGTCCTGGTTCCTCTAAAGAAACATGATTGCAGAGCTATTTCATTCAGGAAATTCAGCTTCAAGTGCTGTGGTTATGTATAAACGTTGTTGGAGCATAAGTGTAGCTTGACATATTTCCTTGTAAACAAACAGGTAGCCTCTGAAATAGCTTTCAACGTTTGTACACTTTTGTGCCATTTTTTTCCTCAGAGCAATCAGAGGCATAAAGACTTTTTTAGGGGGACACATTCAGCAGCTAAAAATATTTTTTAGGACTAATCTCCCTAAAGGATGCTGGGAGCCCATAACCTAACTTTATAAACCTTTGATTAGAGAAATTGTTCCTTGGCTTTATTGTGAAATGAGAAGTTTGCCATTGCAACCCAATATCAGAGTTATTGCAGCCGGTCATGAATTCCACCACCGCAGCACCTTTGAAACATCCCTTTCTCCAAACTTCTCCCTGGCCATATATTCACAGTGTCCTGAGGCACAATGGACTACATTATCCCCAGCAGATGTAAATTATAAAGAAGCAAAAGTAATTAAAGTTTAGTGCGAAATAACTCCCTGTTTGACTGGAAGAGATAAGCATTTATTTGTGTGGCACTTACACAAAAGTCTTTAAAAGGACTGGAAAGTGAACCCAGTCCAATGGCAAACTGGATTACATGAACATAATACAAAAGGTGCATCAAAAAATTACCATATTTTGCCTTTCTAATAAATCATGTGATTTATTATGCCTCTCCAGTAAATCAGCCATATTTCTGCAGGCGTTTTTTTATTCGGTAACTTGTTCCATGCTTCCGTTAATCAAACTACAACTTTTTGGTAGCAGGAGGCTGGTTCAGCTCCACAGCCTCAACCAATTGTTGAAAAAAAACTTTCTTTTTCAAAGCCTTCTTCTTGGTTGTCTTATAAAGTGCTTCTCAGAATGGGGGTTGAGAAATACTAAGAAACACTGCAGAAAAGTAAGGAAACTTTAAGAGAAGAGATTCCTCAGAGACAATTTGGGTCGCCTCGCTGTGTGCTGAAGAGGGGTTTCGGAGTTCAAGAAAGGCTTGGATAGGCAGCAAGCGCCTGCTTTCATTTAGCAGGCAATTTGCCAGCAAGGCAGCGAGAAAGCGAAAACTCTGACTGTCTTTTCATCACAAGTTGAAAAGGCGCTCAGCTTCCTCCTTGTGTAGCTGGTGCTAATTAGCTCACCCTGGAGATTACCCAGAAGGCCACTAAACACCCCCCGTCTCTCTCTCACACACACACACACACACACACACACACACACACATACACGCAGAAACACACCTACCAGAACGGTAGCACCAGCATGGCAGCCAAAAATAAAAGGAGTTGGTTTTTCCTTGATGAAAGGTGGAGAGGGCGACAGAAGACCATCCAGCGACGGCTCGGTGTCCAGTTTGAGCCTTGGTGCGACATGCACACAGCTCTGAGGTATAAAATGAAATGATAAGAGATGATCATTACCATGGTCTTGTTAGAGTGACTCCCTCCTTTGTATGCAGATCCTCTCATTACAACATAGGAGATAACTAGCTGTTCAAAATGTCTCAAGATGAATGAACAGCTCTTGTCGTTTTGAGGAGGAACACCAAGAAGAACCAATATTCAAAAGTAGAAACTGACTGAGAGTATAAGAAAGAACCACTAAGAGGACCCAAGAACCAAAGAAAAACTCCAGAATGTGATAAAGAAACCCTAACAGAAACCAAGAAACACAAGAAGAAACCATGTCCCTCTGGTCAGCACCATATTGCCAGACAATCACACTAAAAAACAATATGAGACATGAGAATCAGAGGTGGGAAGAAATAATGGTGATGCAAGTGAGAAGTAAGTCTCAAGTCTTCTCACACTCAGATTGGTACAGGCATGTCTCAAGCCTAGCCTAGAATCAATACAGACAAGTCTATCCTAACTTTTCTTCCTAAAGAGAACAGTACAGTGCCTGTCTAACACTGTACATCAAAAGTTGTAATGATGATAACATTAATACCATTGCATAAGCATGCAGTGTACAGTAAATAACATTACAGTTACTATTATTATTATTATTATTATTATTATTAATAGTAGTAGTAGTAGTAGTAGTAGCAGTAGTAGTAGTATATTTTACCCTTCCAAAATGACTAAATACATGGTAGATGCATAACCAGACAGAGACACAAAGACAGGAACAGCATAAAATGTAAAGTCTACAATATAAGAAAAATGTGCAGTTTGAAATACACCATGCTATCTACATAAAAGCTGAATATAAATACTATAGTTAACTAACTTATAGTCAGGTAAATTACTAGTAACACAAATGGCGATTAGGAGTGTGTTATTGCAAGTAGTGGAGAAAAGGTGTAACAAGCACAATGGAGCAGAGATTACTGACTTTAAAAAACTAACTTTATGGATGATGGGTAGAAGACACCCTAACTGACTAAGTGATTTTAAAAACATGTTTAAAGCCATCTGTGCCCTCTCGCAACCTTCACCCTCCCTCCAGAGTGAAATTAATTTTGATGAAAAATAATAGAAACTAAACAAGTTCAGAAAAGAGAGCAAAAATAATGAGTTTTAACTGTTAGTAAAATAAATGAACTTCCTATCATGCCAGGAAACAAATAAATTTAGATGAAAAATGCCGCTCCACCATTGTTCAGCTAGAAGTGGTTCTAGCTTGTATGGAGAATAACCCCCAAACAAATACCCACCCACCATCAGCCCTCAGAAAGAGAATTAACGTCATAATTTGGATTCCTTCGGTTCACCATAATGTACGGAGTCCTTCAATTGCATCCAGGTTGGAAGATATGAATTTGCATCAGGATGGTAATGGTGCATGCAGATGATGCTTTCTGTATATACAGGAGGATTGGTAGCGGGCAGGTGGGCAGCGATACTCAATTAAGGCACCAACATAAAGCTAGACAGTAGCACTCCTGTTTCTTTTCTATCAGAATTGAAGTGATTTTGTTGACTGGCTCTAAATGCTTAATTTGCCGCTGTGAAAAACATGTAAAACTATCCCCCAAAGGCAGACACAGTTTGATTGTATCCAGTAAATGTTCTAAAGGACTGACTTCACAGTGCAGCTGTTTCTTGTGTGATAACTTTTATTGCTCAACAGATAAGTCCAACTTCAGAAAACAATGAAACATTCATTTAAATTTCACAATACAGTAAAATACATCACCCGCATTTATCTGAGGCAGTAAAGAGAAGCTTCATAATTAAACATCTTAAGTCTAGTTTTATCAATAAAGCGCCGTAATATTTTAAGCCAGGGTGGTTTCACACACACGCCTCCTTTGGTCTGAACCAAAAAAAGCAGGTGTGAAAGCTGCCTCAGATAACCGTTTGGACCAAAGGTCCAAAATCTGGTCTAGCCAAAGGAGGTCTCAGTCTGGATCAAACTGAATAATACTTCCGTTCGTTTGCATTCTGAAAAATCTTTTTGGGATGGTTCAAACATTTCAGAAGAAGGATTATTAGGTTATCAAAGAAAAGGAACCCGAAGAGAATTAAAAATGAGTCAAACTCATAACTAATTTTCCAAGAGTGAGAGGGAGAGGACGTGAGATGATGGTAGAGCAGTGCTACCTGAAGAAAATAAACTGTATGTAAAGGTGTGTGATGCCATCATAAAAAGCAGACAATCAACAACTGAAAATCACAGTTTTCCTTTTTCTAACGCCTCAGCTTGACAACATGCCAACGTCAGAAGGCACACCCATCTACAAACCAATCAATGTCCAGTACAGGGAGATGCAGCCCACATTAGTGATGGCAACAGAATGTGGGTGTGTCATGCAAAGTTCTTCAATGTTCTTTCAGAACTGCAATGTGAAACCAAAACTAATTATCACAACGTGTACAACGTAACAAAACATGAAGCTTTCAGGTGGAAAAATGACCTACTGTTGTACCTTATTTTGGCCAACGCTTTAACTTTGCTAACTGCTGTCATCACACAGTGCTTCTGCATGGGTTTAGGCTTTTAAAGTAGAGCAAAGGATGAAAAATATTTACTAGGACATTTGTTGGAGTAAGACCTTTTCTTGGTTCCAGCAAGAACAAGAAATTGCACAACAACAGATCTGCATACAGAATAGCACTACATTAGTGTATCTAGCCCATAATTGCATTTCCACACACTAAGGACCTCAGTCTCAGTTTCTTTACACAACCTCAGCCTTGTTTAATCTGAGTTTATGATCTGGCTGTAACATCTAGCTCTGCAGTTCACCCTCCTTGCTGCTAGGGGAGCTATAGATTCCATTGCTGTATTACTTGAGCCTTATTTAAGGACAGGATTTTATAGAGAGCTTTGTGAAGTATTGCCTCTCCTGGTGTACCAAGTGGTTTGTTGTATCCTCCTTTCTGTTTGTGCATTCCTCTTGCCTTGCATATGACATGCCTGTTTTGGTTTTTGGTTTTGCTCTGCCTTGATTGGATTCTGTTATTTGTCTTCCCTTCAGGTTGATGCCATTACCTGAACCTGTGTAGTCTATGCATGTGGAATCTGGATTGTACTTTTAAGATTGACTTTCACTAGTAATCTTTTAACCACAGTCTCTCCTTGTCTCTCATTTCACTGGCTGATATATTCAATTGTGTATCCTCTGCGTCACAATGGAAGCTAATCCCATGTTTGTAGATGACCATGCCGTATGGAAGTGATGTAATAATGTAAATAATAGAGGTCCTAGAACAGAACCCTGTGAGACTCCATAATTCTTTGTTGTATGTTTTTGATGTTTTACCATTCACTTACCAACTGGTAGCGGCTGATCAGGTATTTTCTAAACCAAGATAGGATTAGCAACTGTCTTATGTAACAAAACTGGTAGTTTTCTTGTGAGAAAATATAGTTTAGCACTTCACCTCAAAGCAGAAGAGAAAACAAACCCTAGTGAGCCAATTAGGTCTTAGCAAGCAAGTAACCGAGATTTGCTAATTTGATAGCTTTGTTGATTAAAGCCTAGCTTAATTGCTTCTAATTGCTTAACCATCGCTTATACGACGTCATTGTGTGGAGGGCTTGTATATTTAATCTACATTTCACGCGGCTCTGAATAGTTTCACTTGGAGCTGACTGCGCTCTGGAAACAGCATGGCGGAATTGTCTCATGTTTAAGTGTTCCGACGTCCCGAAGGGAAAGTGCATCAGCGTTCCTCACTCATCTCCTCCTTCAGACGGCTGAAGGAGTGCTGTCATCTGTGACTGGCCACGTCTCTTGACTGACTGTATCCCCAAACTCCTCTTCTCTCATTAGTTTGCAATGTTTCCCCTGCCTTCAAGAAGAGCAGCACATATTAATTCTCTCTGAACTGCCAGAACCAATCTGAGTCAGCGGAGAGGCCAAGTTAATACTTTAACTATCATTTTATCTTCAAGGGAGATTTCAAAGAGAGGAGGATGGGAGGAGAGGGAGAAAGGAGGAAAGCACGGATGCTGAGATGCAAGTTCGATCAGACAGGGTCATCATTAAAAACAGCAGCCTAAAAGAGTATCTGGGTTAAAGGAGTGTTCCAGGTCCATCATTTGTGGCCCCTGACTGTGAAGACGCTGTTGAAGAATAAAAGCCAAACACAAGCTGGATAAGCTGGCATTGGAGGTCATGTAATTTCATGTGATGAGAAAATCCAAAATTCAGAATCAATGAATGGATAAATGAATGTGTTATGTCAAGACCTTGTCATTTTTTTTATTTTTGATTTTGTACACCTTTTGAAAACAGCAAGCACTACTGACATTGTGTAAAAAAAAACTATGGTGAATGGACCAATAGAAATGGTCCAAAATGACTCTCCTTACATTAACACACCAGTGTTTTCAATAAAATAAATCCAACTTGCTTGCAGATAAACTTATAAAAGGCTCTAATATTCTTGTTCTGTGCACATACACAGAACAGTGAATGAAAATGAAGTGAAAAGAAAATGATAATAAAATGAAGACACAGAATGCCTTCAAAGTGGAGCTCAAACCTCTAAACCTATAAACATAAAAAAAAAAAACATTTGAGTGAAAATTTTGAAAAAAAAAAAACAATTTTAGGATTTCTTGGTAAGTCCATCTTTTGCTTTAATTGTGTGCTCAGGTTGCCAAGGATGCGCTGAAGCCTCTGATGAGTAGATCAAATCCACCTGAATGTCATCTGAACATGTGCTTCAGTTGAAGAGGTAAGAAGAAAATATATACAAAGAGAGTAACATGGTCGCTGTCACAAATTTGCATCATTGTGACATACTGCATTATCTTTTTCATTTTACTTGTTGTATCTTTTCTTTGTTTTAAACATTTCAAACAGTTCTGGAGTTCATTTTCAGGTTTAAAGTGCAATTTTAGGACTGCGTGAGAAAAACACTTTCTGATGTGCTGTTTGTAACATTTAAAGTAAATAAAATAAAATAGGTTATTTAAGTTATTGCTGAATATAAAATGATAAACATTCTCAATTTGAAACATTGTTTTAAATGCTTGAATACTGTAGTGTATTCATCATGTGGACACTATTTCAGATTTTTTTTTTTTCAGCAAGAAAAAGAATTTCTCTTTTTTTAGCAATAATAATGTATTCTTATTCAAATACTTTGTCCAAGTACAGGTCTGTGACTTCCATTTAAATACAATATCTTATTTTTTTAGATCAAAAATATGTCTGTAAAAATGTACAGTACCAAAACCTGCGTATGGATGACAGCTGCTAGTGTTATATTTCTTTCTCTCTGTGTGGGTGGGTGGGTTTTTTTTTCCAATGTTAGTTTTGGACAGGGTTGATTGATTTGACCTGTTTTATGGTTTACAGCAGAAATGACCTCTCATAGATACATAACAGCATGAACGATGTCATCTCTTGATCACCCCTGGGCATTAAAACAGATGTGCATTTATTGCTAACCAGGATGCCATTTGCATAAATATGTGTTGTGTGTGATTTGTGATCATTCAGCCAAACGGTGAATTGTCAGTGTCAGGCATACAGAAAGCAGCATGTAGGGGCTGCAGCGCCCCTAGATTTCAGTATACTTTAACTGCAACTGGTAAAATAATATAACGTAGTGGAAGACGGAATAACTTTTGAGTGACTGTTTTACTTTGTTTTATTCTTTGTTTATATTTTATATGTTTGAGTATTAGTCATGCACTGTTTAACTTTTGCAATGTTGCATTTTCATTACAATTCCTCTCCAGTCAACTGTTGCCCACTTTGGGGGCATGTTGCTAAAACACAAGCAGGTTCAGATGTCCAGAGCGAAGGTGTATGCTATAAGATGTGCCCCTGTCGTGTCCCTGTGTCTTGAGTCTGTATGCTATTGTTTATCTTTGCCATGGGTCCGTGTTCCATACAAGTTGCTATTTTGGTCGTAGTCTCAGCCTTAGTCCTGCCCGCTTGTTCCCTGTCTCCTGTCTGTGTCTCGTCCCTGCCCAGGTGTTCCCATTGTCTAGTCAGCATATAAACCCATGTTTCTCAGTTAGTTATTTTGGAAGTGCTATTTGTCTTGGCCTGTATTTGTCTTTATTTAAATCTGGATCATTACTATTTCTGTTTTGAACCTTGTTTTATTTTCTGTGTGCTTGTTTATTAAACATCTGAACTTACAAATCCATCCTGCCTCCAACCCATTCATTACATTTGTATCATTGTAAGCTAGTTCTGTACCCTGAAGCAGACTTACATGTGTATGTATGTATACTTTGCAAAAGAGAAAAAACAAATTAGCTATAATGCCTCATATCTTAAAGCCTTACTTTAACCATTATTGTTTTAAAGTGACCATTTTTGTCACATGTGAACGCACCACAGCACACTTTCTGATCGCAGGGCGAACTCCTTAACCACTAGGCCACCAGCCGCTCATTTGTTGTGTGTCCGTTTGTTGTCATGTGTTTGTGCGTTCATGTGTTGAACCTCAGTGCGGGACGTATGGATGTGACAAAATCAGTTACTGTGGCATTTATCAACAATCTGATTGGTTGTTGCTTTGCTCATTTGCATAAAGTTTGTCGAAAACAAGAGACAGCAGGACAGGTTGTGCCCCCGGGGGGTTGATACTTTATTAAATTGTAGATGTTTTATTTAATAGTTTCATCACATGATGGCACATCATGACACATTCGGTTTATACATTATCCAAAACAATCACATAAAGTAATAAGGTTTTGCATGACCTTCTTATATACAGTGCATCTGGAAAGTATTCACACTGCTCCACTTTTTCCACAATATCTTATGTTACAGCCTTATCTTTTAGCTCAAATTAAACATTTACATAAGTCTAAAAGTAAAACATTTACATGAGTATTCACAGCATTTGCCATTACCCTCAAAAGTGAGCTCAGGTGCATCCTGCTTCCACTGATCATCCTTCAGAAGTTTCTCAAATTTGATTGCAGTCCACCTGTGGTAAATTCAGTTGATCAGTCATGATTTGGAAAGGCACACACCTTTCTATAACAGGTCCTATA
>JBBIGA010000138.1:19846827-19859510 GCA_037576975.1 Alestes dentex
CACACATACATATATATGTTATTGATTTTTTACCTTTATGTGTGTGGGAAATCTGGGTACATCTGGATCAGAGAATTAAAACTGCACCCATAACTGCAACCATAAGTTCTACAATAACTTTTGCACAGGCAACATTTTGTTTATTTTTCCCCAGTATTTTACATTCAGTAATAACTGTTCTTTAAAATGTGTTCTCTTTAGAGGATGTGCACTTTCATTCAGAAAATGATCAAAACATTTGACTGGGGGTACTAACACTTTTGCATATGACTGTATGTCTTATTATGAATGTGTATATTTCTTTTACGTGCAAGAACAAGGAAAGAGAGAGGAAGAGAGCAGAGGAGGAGAAAGAGGATGAGAAGTTTAAAATGTCAAGTGTAGTTGAAAAAACGTAATTTTGTTTTATGCTAAATGCACTTAGATTACGCTTGTGCTAAATGTTCATATAACAAATTTAAAGCGATTCTCATTACAGCAGATAAAGTCGATCACTCAAGTCATGATTGGTGTCTGAAGTTTGTCTCTTTAGTTTTGCCCTGGAGCTACAAGGCTAATGTATCACATCAGTTAACTGGTGACTGAGGGACAGTAGGAGAGAAATAATGAGTTGATGCCTTATCCTTTTTGTTTGCAAAGCGGTTGAAACAGGTTGAAAGGCCATGAGATGGGAAAAGACCCTAACCCTAACCCTAACCTTAACTCTAACCCTAATCCTAAACCTAACCTTAACCCTAATCCCAACCCTAACCCGAACCTTAACCTTAACCCTGACACTAACACTAACCCTAACCCTAACCTTAACCCTAAACCCTAACCCTAACCTTAACCCTAAACCCAACACTAACCCTAACCTTAACCTTAACCCTGACACTAACACTAACACTAACCCTAACCCTAACCTTAACCCTAAACCCCAACCCTAACCCTAACCCTAACAGTCACCAGTTCCTGCTAATACTGGCGGTGTTACGCAGTGTGCATTAAAACTTATAGGGTAGTGAAGCATAAATCGTGCTCGCAGTACGTATTTTGATTAAATTGTATTTCACGATGGCTGCATGAAAAGTCGTGAGAATGGGTTGCTTCTGCAGCTTATTCCTGGACTCATTATTTTATGCATATGAACCTCGTGTTTTCTGCTCTCGTTTCAGGGCTTTTGAGCCTTGGCATTGTTTACCGCTCCCTTTTGTTTGATCTTTCCTTGTTTCCTGATTTTGAGCTGTGGATGTGCCTGAACTGCTGCTTCCTGATTGTGTTTTGATACCAGCCTGTGATGGCTATGAGTGCTGGATTTCCCAATAAAGCAGCTCAGTGAACGTGTCTTTCCTCAAAGTCCCATTCGTTACACTGACACAATATGATACATTATCTATTAAATTATAATAAATACTGTTTTTGGGACAAGACCTCAATCTTTTACTTTTTAACAGAATTTTGAAGCATTGTCCTCACATTGTGATGAATGGACCGATGAGAAATACTGGCCCACTAACTTCCACACAAAGTTAGAAATGCGGCCAGAATATCAGTATGGCAATTATATTTTCATTTGTTTCATTTTATCTACTTGTTGTGACTGCAGCAGCTATTTCTGCACCACTCGTTTATGCAGCGATTAGTCCACACTTTTAATGGTTAAATAATTAGACTGTAAATAGCTAAGAGCAGTGACAATCATTTTGAAGCCTGGATTCTGTCTGCACTTTAGTCCATTTTTATAGATCAGGGGTGCTGCTGCTTCTTCAGTTGCTGACGGTGAGTGGTGGTGGTGGGGGGGGTGGAGAGGGGTGCTGCTGCTTCTACCGTAGAGGAGTGTGCACAATGGGCAGCTGAGATCCGATACAGAAAATAGATTTTCAGCGTGAGAAATTGAAGGTAAGGCGTGAGAGCGTGAGATGACAGTCTCACGCTCAATGCGTGAGAGTTGGCGACCCTCCTCTCTGCATCAGAACACACACAGGCGCTAATGCTAATAGGTGGGGGTACAAGCTTTCTCAGCTACATCAAGCTCAATAGCTCTAGTGCAAAACTAAAGAAGCAAACTTCAGACACCAAACACATCTTGAGTGGGAAAGGGCATTTGCATACTGCTTTATTATGACTGACAGGTCCAGCAAAACCAGGAGCTGTATCCGCAGCAATATCATATCACACAACTACAGCTTTGTTCTGATGGTGATTTAATGGATGATATGAGCCCTGCATTGTCTAGAGCTGAATTCCCTGTCACTCTGTCATAAGCAGCAGCACCTGGTTGACTCTGCGCCCATTTATTCTCATTAGGGAAGACTAATTTCATCACTCTGTAATAGCAGTGAAACAGCAACCATTTCAGGACAAGTTTTATCATTGCTCTTCATTAGCCATGGCTGCCAGGAGAAAACAAACAATAGCTGTGAGCCTCATGCCTCCCCAGGTGCGCCGCAGCATTTTAACCTTACAGGACAAGCCCAAGACAGGGACTGTTCTTTTTTTTGTGTTTTGATGGTCTCCCTGCTGCTAGAGTGTCATCATTAAACTGCTTTTACACATTCTTGATGGAAGCCTGTCTTGAATAAGCAATGCTCCACAATTAAGAATGAAAATGTCACGACAGGGATTTATTTATTAATTCGTTTATTCATTAGTGTATGAGTGGTGGATGCAGTTGCATGATGCTATGCCCTTCCATCCTGACGTGTAAACAAATGGAACAGTTGCTGAGTTAATATTCTTGAATTGGTTTATGCAGAGCAGAAACAAATATTCTGCTGAGAATAAATTTGCAACTGTATTCAAAAAAAAGGTCAAGCTAATGGTTGCGATTTCACCAGTACATCCTCCAGAGTGTTAAAGTGGGAAACCATATCTCACACACACATTTCTAGCCTGCTGCATGAGCAACAGGAGCTTATGAATATACTGCTGTTCGATGGTTTGAATTCATTGTTCAAACTGAGAAGTAATTTAGTGGCAGTTAAATGTACTTCAGATACAGTTTTGGTGGCTTGAAAAAAGAAGTCCACAAACCCCAGAGAAACAAATACAAGGATAAGTATATAAGTATGCCTTCTGCCACACCCCTCCCTTGCGTTGCTAGTCTGCATCATCTGAATACTGAATATTGACCTGTACTTTGAGTCATTGGAGACTCAACCCGATCTCACGACTTTTGTGCAACCATCACGTTATACAATGTAATCAAAATACGTGCTGCGATCACACTTTAGGCCTTTTTCTCGGGCTAGGACAACACTTCACTTTTTCGTGCCAGGACAATGCTTCACTACCCTGTATTTTAATGCGCACTGCATAACACCGCCAGTATCAGTGCTAACTGGTGACTGTTAGGGTTAGAGTTAGGGTTAGGTGTCAGGGTTAGGTGTTGGGGTTAGGTGTTAGGGTTAGGGGTTAGGTGTTAGGGGTTAGGTGTTAGGGTTAGGGGTTAGGTGTCAGGGTTAGGTGTTGGGGTTAGGGGTTAGGTGTTGGGGTTAGGTTTCGGGGTTAGGTGTCAGGGTTAGGTGTTGGGGTTAGGTGTTAGGGTGAGGGGTTAGGTGTTGGGGTTAGGTGTTGGGGTTAGGTGTTAGGGTTAGGTGTTAGGTGTTAGGCGTTAGGCGTTAGGGTTAGGGGTTAGGGTTAGGATTAGGGGTTAGGTGTTAGGGTTAGGGGTTAGGGGTTAGGGGTTAGGTGTTGGGGTTAGGTGTTAGGGTTAGGGGTTAGGTGTTAGGGGTTAGGGTTTTATTTCATTTTTGATTGAACCCTTTGGGGTACCATGTATTTAATTTCCTCATCCATTTATATTCCATTTTACGTCTTTGTCTATCCGTCCAAATCGCACTTGATTCCAAACCTGCAATTGTCAATTGGTCTAGATCATGTACCTTAAAATGTTCCACCAAGTAAGTGTTCTTTGTTCCCTTGTTGATGTCCCTTATGTGTTATTGTAGTCTGAGTTTCAGTTTATTACTGGTTTCACCTATGTAGCGTTTCTGACAATGTTTACATGTGATACAGTAAATAATGTTACGTCCCTCTAAATTCAAGTTCCTGGTTATAAGTGTCCCTGCAATAAAATGAATATATTTAAAATGCTGTTGTTGTGTTTGTTGTTGCCTAGTGGTCTTTTGGCGGACTGAGGAAGTGAATTTGGTTCAAACTAAAATATCTTTAAGATTTTTATTTTTGCGGTAGGCCGAAATGACCCTGAATCTGTTCCATTCTGGCAGATGTTCTTGTGCCTAATTAAAATGATTTTTAATGTTACGATGTATTAGTTGTGTGTGTTTGGAAAAGGTAGTGATTAATGGGATGACCTCTTTGGTGCTTGGCAGGTTTCTAGAGGGCAATCCTGTTTTTAGTTGTGTTAATGCTTTTGATTTAATGTCTCAGGTACCTTTTGCTGTATCCCCTCTGTCTTAACGCTTGGAAGAGGGTGCGAGTAGCTTCCTGAAAATCCTCCTCTTCGCTGCAGAGGCGGTAAAAGCATATGATTTAATGATACCCTGAAATGTGTATTTTGGGTGGTGACTAGATTTATGGAATAGTGTGTATGTCTGTTGTTTTAAAGTAAACTTTAGTTCTTAAATTTTGTTCCAAATTGCTAAAATAAACTGCTGTGTCTAGAAATGGAATGCTTTTATTGTTTGTACTGCATTTAATGGTTATGTTTGGATGGTGAGTATTGACTAAATGTATGAATTGGTTAAATTGTTCCATACCATGTTGCCAAACACCAAAGATGTCATCCAAAAATAAAATCGTAAATAGACCGAGGGTCTATAGTGACATTTTTGAAAAAGTGACTTTTCCCAGTCTGCCATATATAAATTAGCGTAAGCGGGAGCAAACTTTTTGCTCATGGCTGTTCCCTGGATCTGTAGGTAAACCTGTCAATCAAACTCAGTCATTTCAGCACAAACTTATTTCTAAAAGTTCTGAAATCTCTTTATCTGGTCTTAAAATATCTTTATGCTCCCAGAATGTCTTTTATACCGCTTTTAATCCCAGTTCTGTTGAAATATTTGTATAGAGACTGTCAATGTTGATGGTAAATAAAATGGCCTCTTCTTTTATGGTTAAATGTTGAATTTTTTCAATAAAATCATATGTGTCTTTTAAATAACTCGGGTGTTTTTGGGAGATTGGATTTAAAAAAGTGTCAATATATTCTGCTATATGATTCTGCTATAAGATTCACTTCCACAGTCCGAGACTATAGAGCGTCCTTTAGGGATCTCATGAGGTAATGTCCATGTTTCTGGATCCGCGTGTATTTTTGGTAGAAAATAAAATAATCTTTATTTGGGGATATCTGGGCCCATAAGATAAAATTTTTGTTTCCGATTAATAAAACCTTTTAATTTAATTTAAAATTCCAATTAATTTAAAATATCTTGTATTAGTGTTTTAGTTTCATTTTGTAATGAATGTGTTAATGGATGATGGTGGTCTGTATTATTTAATTGTCTCTTCGCCTCCAATAAGTATTGTGTTTTATCTAAGATCACAATCCCTGACCCTTAATCTGCAGGTTTAATGACTATGTCCGGATTTGAAAGAAGAGTCTGGATGGCTTTTCTCTCCAATTTGCTTAAATTGTCAGTCTCGTTTTTATAATTAATATGTGTTGATTCATAATTTTTCTTAACTAAGTGTCTAATATGTTTACTGCATGTAAAAGTGGAAGGTTCCCAGGTTGATTTTCCCATAAATGTCCTACCCAGCGGGCACAACACAATTTTTGGTGGATTACACGTGTTTTGGTGGATTACACCAAGAATCCACGTGGATTACACGTGTTGTGCCTGCTGGGTATGTCCTATGTTTTAAAATTAAAATGATCCAGAATTTTAAACGTTCTATTACAAGCATGTATATCCCTCATGAGATTCCCATGATCTAATCTTCTGGGTGTGGGAACAAAAGTTAGTCCCTTCTCCAACAGGCCTCTCTCTGTGTTTGTTAAAATAAAAGTTTTAGATAAATTAAAAATGTTGTGTACTAAAGAGTCTCCTGTCTTAAAAGTTTAACTGGTCACACCAAGAGTCAAACATGCATTGGGCTGTTTGTGGTGTCCATTGTATCCCATCTCTTTCTACTTTGAATAAAAGCTTGTTTATTTCCCATAAAGGGTTTCCATGTTTCTGGATGTGTTGGGTAATAATTCTTAGAGTTTGTTGTTCTTGTGTTGGTATAAAATCAGAGAATTGAATTATGGGTGTGTATATCGTTGCGTTTGGAAATGTTGTTTTGGCTGCTCTCCACATGCCTTGTAGCTGTTTTATTGCCGTTTTATGTGCCTGCTGTGATTTGTTGTTAAGGCCTACAGCTAAAACTACTTTTTGTGTTGTCTGATTGGTCACTGATTTGCTTAAAATTTTTATGTCTAGGGAATGATAGGGTTTAGGTGGGGTGTAGAACACAAAAGACCAGCCGTGAAAAGACACCAACACGCAGGCGTATGCTATGTACAGACTTTTATCTAAACATAAATAAAGAATGGAAAACAGATATATGCAAGTGTGGCTGCATGAAAACTCGTGAGACCGGGCTCGGAGACTATATACAGTATATGGACTAAAGTGGCTGGATGAGATCGGTCTGGAAGAACTTGACTGGCTGCACAGAGCCCTGACCTCAACCACCATCCAGCACCTTTGGGATGAACTGGAATAGAGATTGTGAGCCAAACCCTCTCGTCCAGCATCAGTGCCTGACCTCATAAATGCTCTTGCGCTTATAGCTTCAAAGGGGAACCAACTCCATATTAAAGTCTTTACATAAAATTATATATGTATATACTATCAGTCAAAAGTTTGGACACACATCTTCTCATTCAATGCTTTTTTCTTTGTTTTTATTATTTTCTACATTGTAGATTAATACTGAAAACAAACAAAATGATGAAGGAAGGCATGGAATTATGCAGTAAACAAAAAAAAGAGTTACACAAACCAGAATATGTTTTGCTAAATGGTAATGATGGATTGTTGTTTTTTTTACCATCACAACTGATGATCCCAAACACATTAAGAAGGCAAGAAATTCCACTGATGAACTCTTGACGAAGAAACAGCTATTAATTAAACACCATTCCAGGTCGATTCCTCATGAATCTGATAGAGAAAGGGCCAAGAGTGTGCAAAGCTGTCATCAGAGCAATAGGTGATGTTTTCAATATTAATCTACAATGTAGCCAATAATAAAAACAAAGGAAATCTTTGAATGAGAAGGTGTGTCCAAACTTTTGACTGGTAGTGTGTGTGTGTATATATATATATATATATGTATACACGTGTGTGTGCGTGTGTGTTTGTCTCTCAGTCTAAACTAAGGGAACTTTGCCACATATCTGGTGTGCTCTCCTAGGTACTGAGGTAATTATAGTACTTGTTTATCACCTCTCTGGTATTTGACCTTGTTTTTACATCTGCTCCTGTTTTGTCTGTGATATTTGCACCTTTTGGACCTGTTTGCCTGTTCTTGTTGACCTCACATTTGGATTATGATTTTCAGGAGACTTTTATTAACGCTGTCTCTTTATCGAGCAACTATTTCCAGTTTCCCTCTCTCAAACTTTATATCAGACCAGGAACTTTACCTCTTTCAAATAATTTGTAGAAAGCAGTGAAAAAAAACAGAGATGCTAATAATTACACAATAGCAGAGAAAATGTAATGCCATTAAAATGAAGTTCAAATTAAATGATTTATCAAGGCAGTGATATGATGACTTACATCATTTTAGTGTTTTGTTTAGCGTTTAAGAACTTTTGTTTAAAAACGAGTAAAAACATTTCATCATAATTTACATAAAAACGCATTCATCATAGAGACCATTATTTAATTAAAAACCTGGTAAAAAACAAAGTTAGAATGACACAATGTAAACAAACCTTGTGCTGCACCTTGACGTTTCCAGAGGTAGAAAAACCTGCAAAGCAATTCCCTCTGCTGGGATGAAGCAGGCCTCGGAGCGCTCTGCTTTCAGAATATCACCAACAAGCTTCACGCAAAAAATAGTTCCCAAAGCTGCTTTCCACCATGAGTTCAGGATTAGGCTGTTAATTCATGCAGCACTCTCTGACCTCAGCTAATTTCCCAATGGATAGAACCAAACAACTTGTTTTACTCACTCTACATGCTGCACTCTTTCCTGCTTCCCTCTTCAGACTTCTGGACTGAAGAGGGAAGTGGGGTGGTGTTGGCCTAGCGAGTGGGATACTTGCCTCTGGACCAAGAGGTCATGGGTTCAAATCCCACCTTCAGCGTACCACCACTGGGTTCCTGAGCAAGACCCTTAACCCCAAGTTGCTCCCCTGTAGTTAGGGAATGGAAGTTTGGATAAAAGCGTCTGCTTAATGCCGTAAATGTAAATGTAGATGTAAATGGACCGCAGGTGGGCCGTGGGCTCTTACCTGTGTGGCTGCATTTCGTAAAATAAAATTCCAAATATGTGGAACTGGAAGACCATTTCTTAATCCGGCAATATATATGCCCTTGACGTAGGAAAGGGATTTGCATAACCTCGGGATTATTATGCAAATGTAGAGTTAACACACTGAATGTTGATTCTTATGGACAAATTGTAAGTTTTTACTTGTGGATTTTCAGGGTTTTTAGCTCAAGGTGTGTGCATATTTCACATAGCCAGTGGTGGAGTTCAGTCGTCAAAATGTGAACTTTAATAAAGCCTATTTTGCAGTTATAAAATTTCGGAAGAGCCCCGAATCCTGCCTAATTATCTTTCCCCCTGGAAATGAAGTGGGAACTGTGACCTTTGAAGTAAATGCCTCCATCTGTATGGTAATGATATGCAGTGGGGGAAAATATTCACTCAGCTATTCATTAGAAGACATCGGGCATGTTGCTGAAGAGTTTACATTTGTGTTTAGACCAAAGCGTCCAAAAGGGATCATACGAGAAACTGTCCCTGCTGAAAGCCATTTAGTGTTACCTGAAATTAATGACCTTTAAAATTCTCCCTTCCATATCTGGAGGTACTGAGCTTTGTTTGAAATTAGACTAAATTGTGAATTTTGTTTTATTCAGTGTTTTTCTCTCTGCCCTTTGGGTGTGAACCCCTTTGCGACCTAAGAGCTATCAAACTGTATATGGCAAAACTAATTTAATTCACTATCTGGTTACTCATGGGAAGCTTAGCATCCATTTGCTGCGGTGCCTAAATAGTTGTAACCCTTTTGGGGATTCTTTATCTTGTCTCTTTAGAGGAACAATTTTTGCCATTATTTAGAATATTTTAGATGATTTTAGATAACTTCATAGATAACATACAAAGGACCATTATGTTGCTGTATATTAACTGTTCCAGTCAATTGTTCCCCCGGCACTGAAGGATCCTCTGAAGATCCTCCACTCAGCTACCTACTCAACTCATCAAAGGGGAAATTACGTACTAACAGAAATCCAGCAACGCCAACCCCAAACATCAGCGACACTTTAAAATCACAAATACATATCTATGTAAATGCATGTATTTCATTGGTGTTCATTAAATATGTAGACATATTAAGCTATATATCCAATATGCACTGTGCATTACATAATTATTTCAGATTTGTTGCATATGCATTAATATAAAATCAGTATATTTACAACATGTGTACTAACAGGTGCATAAAAAGTAAGTATGTATGTAATTCAATCAATTATTATATGGAAATCTTAATGAAAAGCTCTGTGGTGTTCCTTGTTTGCAATAGCCATTCACTGAGTTGCCAGTGTCTCAATGGCCATTTTATTAGAAATGTGAGGGCAGTCTTAGGTTAACTGTAGCCCATCCGCTGTAGCACAATTTATCTACTCCCATCTCCCCTGTCCATCAATGCACCACCTCAGGACCCCAACAGAATTACTGTACCTCATACCAGTGGCACACATCCTAGCTACAGGTCATCATTGCTGTTCTGTGAGTGGTCCACCATCCAAGTAATAACTGGTCACCTGTGGGCCTATTGTGGTCCCTTTCCAATGATGGTATGGGGGTATGGTGGTGTTGGGGGCTGACAAATTGTGCACAGACTGAAAGTAACCTATATGGCAGGTGTTACTGGTTCAAATGGCCCTTGAGTAATAAACTGGGAACACCACAGAGCTTTTCTTAGTGAGTGCCGTATTCTAATGCTGATCTTGACTCCATGATCCTTGACTTCACCTCACCATGTTCTGCTTCACAGCTGCTGCTATTAAATCCCATTAATTTTTCTTAATGTTTTGTCAACTTGTAATGGGTCCTTTAATCTCCTTTAGCTGGTGTTTCATGGCAGCAACCGAACCAGAAACCTTGTGATCACAGATATTAGGTGACTTTCTGCTGTACCACCAAGCACAGCTCTGTTTCCATAATTCTTTAATATTGTCTGCATGGTCCTCAAGACTCCAGAAGAACCCCAAGGGATCATTAAGGAGGCTTTTCTCATGCTTTAATAGTTGTATTCCGAACCCCACAGCTCCCATCCAGAGTCCTTTTCAAAAGGTGTGTAATTATTTTCAAGTTTCTCAAAACCACCTATTGCCTTAACTACTGAAGAGCAGCCCTATCTTGTCTTACTAATTGACATACTGTATAAGTATCCTGAAAGATTACAGCAGAAGCACTTTCATCGTGTAGCACTGAAGGAAAAAAGGCCCTCTCTGCTCCTGTTAGTGCCCGTCAAAGAGTTGTTAGTGCTTAAACTGCCACACTGTATGGCAGACGGGGTAGAGAAAGCCAATACAGCCCATAATTTTGTGCTGATTGTGTTCTGAGGCTGCAGTAATGAAGGCCGTGGCAACCACAGCAAGGGGACCAGGCTGTCTGGGAAGACAGAAAGAGGAGAGCGAGATTAAATTCTGTGGGGAGGTTTTTGTCTGGAAGATTGGTTCTTATCATCCAGCACCACTCCACCGTCCCTATTACTGCAGATGAACAAAAAGGATGAGAGAAAGAGCAAAAGTGTGTGGGGGGGTAGTAAAGAAGAAAGACAGTGTTAACAGTGGATGTTTAACTTCATGATCATTAATTATAGACGCAGCACCACCTCAGGACGAGTGCTGAGTTTACTAACAGGACGGTAAATGTCTATATTGTGGGCTGTAATGGATGCAGTCCTGTTGCCCTGCTGCTGATTAAAGTCTTTCGAGTATATGATTAACTCATTAATCCAGGTCTGACATCTGTCTGTGTTTCAGATTAAGCTGTTTTCTTCTGCCTTTTACCCTTCCAAAGCAGGTGTATTATTTCCAAACTTACCCTGTTCCTGCATGCTCTTTTGTTTTCTTGCTTTGTTCATTATGGGCCCTGGGGTGGTTCCCATAAAAAAGGAAATTACATTTTTTTGCTAAATACCCTTTTTTTGTGACGGTTTGTAATTTGCAATGTCCAGCTGTTGTCATGAGTTTTTGTCGTGTGCTTCATTCCGCCTGCTGTTTTCTCCTGCCCTTTAATTCATCTACAAAACAATGTGCATGTTGTCACTGATGAACAAAACCTCATATCTTCGTTGTTCACGTTTTTGTTTTTTTGTACACAATTTGTGAATGTAAGCTGTGGAATAACATTTTGATCCAAATATAAAATCTTGTAACACTATTTTACATTGACAATGAAAGGGCCCATAATGTTGGAAAACCAATATTCCCTCACTCTTTTTTTTTTATTAAATGATTTTAATATAGAATAGAGGTTAGATTCAACATTGTAAACAGTATCATTTACACATAAATGACAGTTGAGGGCAACATACAGATATTATATGTACAGCTGGTTGTATGTACAATATAAATGATTTGTACAATGTACAAATGAGAGGTTAACCTGTACAAGACAGAGCAGAGCAAGTCTAACAGTGCTGAGTAGTAATGAGCGTAATAATGCTTAGCGCTGTAGAGTGGAGTTCAGCGGGATCACAGCCTTAGGGAAGAAGCTCTTCCTGAGCGTGCGGGTGCGGGAGCAGAGGCTTCTGTAACGCCTGCTGGATGGAAGGAGAGAAAAAAGCCCATGCTAAAGGTGGGTTGCATCTTTGATAATGCTTTTTGTCCTATCCAGGCAGCGTGTAAAGTAAATGATCCTGGTGGCAAGCAATTGTGTTTCAGTGAACCATCAGGCAGCTTTCACCACCCACCAGAGGGCTTTACGGTCTGCTGAGGAGCAATTGCACTACCAGACTGTGATGCAGTTGGTGAACATGCTCTCAGTGGTACAGCTGTAAAAGTCCACTAGTGTCCTTGGACGTGGGTGGGATTTCTTAAGGCTCTATAGAATCTTTTTTTTATCAGAATGCAGGAGCTCAGGGATGAAATGATATCATCAGAGCTGTGATACATTTTCCACTATGCTTCCACTATGGCTCCACTGATGTACATGGTTGTCTGCGCTTGTCCAAATATCTCAGTGACATCCTTGATATTTTACTTGTTTTGGGCCTGGTTGTTGTTGGCACACCATGCCGCCAGGAACTGGACCTTGTTCCTGTTGCCTCATTCTCATCAACCCCTCTAACCAAGCCTGCTATCATAGTGTTGTCCGCAATCTCGATGATGGTAATGTAGTAAATAAATAGAAAACACCTTCACTCCCTTGGCCACATATACAGTGAAGAACATAAGTATTTGAACACCCTGTGACTTTGCAAGCTCTCCCACTTAGAAATCATGGAGGGGTCTGAAATTCACATTGTAGGTGCATTCCCACTGTGAGAGACA
>JBBIGA010000138.1:19859610-19882686 GCA_037576975.1 Alestes dentex
CAAAGGCTTCTGTACCAAATATTAACACTGATTTTCTCAGGTGTTCAAATACTTATGTGCAGCAGTGCAAAACAAATTAATTCTTTACAAATCATACAATGTGATTTCCTGAATTTTCTTTTTAAATTCTGTCTCTCATAGTGGGAATGCACCTACAATGTGGATTTCAGACCCCTCCATGATTTCTAAGTGGGAGAACTTGCAAAATCGCAGGGTGTTCAAATACTTATGTATAAGACATTTATTGGCTAAGCAGTCTATTTTCCAGTTCACTGTTTTCATGATGCCTCGAACACAGTTCTGAAATAGATTTCCATGTATTTGGCTATGCAGCCTACAGCACCAGAGTCCTTATACATGTTATGCGTTGTGTTTTAGTTCAGATTACATTGTGATAAGGCACAATACAGAGCAGCCAGTCAGAAAAGAAGACAAATATTATTTCTAAAAGTAACAGTAACAAAAACAGCCTGATGCACTCTAACGAATAAAGAGAGGTCCGAAAATGGATGTGTAAAAATAATTTTGGCTATATGGTATATGTAACTATATACTCTATAATATTCTCCAACAACAATATAAAGACATTGTAGTTTTATATGTGAGGCTCCTCATGGGTCTTCAAGGTTCTGCACAAGGGCAGCTAATACCATTCAATCAGTTTTTGTGAGCATCATTAGAATGTAGAACTTGCACAAAAAAACGGCATGGAAATAATTATGGCTATGACACGAAGAACATTAATTTCAGGTAGGTTTGGGTGATCATACGCAACAACGCAACAGGGGTGCTAAAGGAGAACTGGAACATTCACATTTAAATTTACGCATTAGGCAGATGATCATATCCAGAGTGGCCTACATTGTTTCTTTGTTGTCTATAAAGAAAACATATCTAGTAGTAAAAATAGACTTAGATTAAGAGCTGCTAGCAAACTCTGAATCCACCAGAGATGAAGTTAACACTCCACCAGGGCCCTGTCAGACTACTCATAAAAGACACAGAAGACTGTTTTTATGTTAGTTGTAGATAGTTTTTGTTAGATACATTAGTTTAGGGCATGCTAATGTAGATACTTTCCTAAATGCTTATTGAAGAGGTAAGCCATTAGCCTAAGTGATCATAAAGAGCTGAGTCTTCAATCACTGTTGGAAGACTGTGAGGGACTCAGCAGTTCCAATGGTCTGGGGAAGTTCACTCCTTGATGTCTTGATGTATGTCTTAGGCTTTTGAAAATGTTGGGCTGTACTTGATGTGCATGACCCACTGGTTTGATCATTGCTGATAGGTTAAGGAAAAGGATTTTAGCTTCAGTGACACCGTATGAATATGTAAAGGCGACTGAGTTTGGTATTGGTGTGGAACTCTGTATTAGAGTGATGAAGAACAGCAGAGCCCTCCCAGCAGAGCCCTCCCTAAGCTAAGGGTTATTAGATATAGCTGTACCTTGTAATATTGAGTAATCCAATTTATAAAGCATGGTAACATTAAAAAAAATCCCATATAGAGATATCCTCTTCAGGCAGGATTTCTAGCCTTGCAGGACTGATGGAGTAAAAACATTCTACTATACTGGGGGCAGCTGGTGTTCTGGTGGTTAGGGACCTGCCCCTGTAATCGGAAGGTCATGGGTTCAAATCCCAGGACTGCCAGAAAGCACCACTGAGGTACCCTTAAGCAAGGTACCGTCCCCACACACTGCTCCCCAGGTGCAGACTGCCCACTGGTTTATAGGTGAATGGGTTAAATACAGAAAACTCTGTGTGGTGTGTTCATGTATGACAAAAATGGCCACTTTATCCTATGTACCACACTATCAAAAGGCACCTAAAAAGTGAGCCAACAGATCAAGATTCTTTACAGAAATATACTTATAAGTGGGATTATGCAGTAGAATTTGATCCCCAGCAATGCCACAGCCATCCTTGGCCCAGAATCTAATACGAACACTTGACCTTGACGTCTAAGAGAAAGCAGGATGGTGGTCCCTCTTCCCCCCTCACGTCAGTGATGCTATCTAGGGGCACCTCTCCACTGACATAATAGAAGTGGCAGATCTGTCCAATGATGTTGCCCTAGTAGCAGTTTTGCCAGTCTTGGAGGAACCCAGTTTGGTAATATTGCTAGCAGGACCTACCTAGCATGTTGGAAATGCCTTTGATGTAATTGCAGAAAAGAATAGGTAAAAATCCCCAAATTACATAAATAAATAGCACACAAAAAACTGCAGCCTTTCATTCAATATACTATGCGAATCATTACAATTTGGCCATGAGTTAAATGTAACGGTATATGTCATTCTTCACTGTCGAGGCACACAGAAAAAATGTCAGAAAAGCCTAAAACCTAGCAATAAAGAACATAATGTAACAGTTATAGCAAAATGTCAGTAATACCTAAGAGTTAAATTTCAGTGCTTGTATCTTCAAATTCTGAAGAATTCTAAGCAGCTCTCATTGCACGGACATGGAGAAGGTCCCGGTCACCGCACCTCTTGTTAACACCACAGGCTGCAGGCAGGGTCAGGTCAAAGCGGGATACTACCACGAACACATAACAGGCATCAGATTACTTTAACTGAAATTTGCCTCTTCACCTTCAGGCCGTTTGGAACTCCAGCTCTGTTTGCCAGTCAGGCACACTTAAACCACCTGGAAGTAAATTACATTTCAGATTCTATTTGATTTTGTCCTTTTTGATGGCTGTTCAGGGAGGTTAGTTTGTGAGCACCAAGCTGTTTTATGATGACAAGAGATGTTTCCATTCACAGGAAACTGGCATTTGAAAACGTTATTCACTTTCAGTAACAAAAAGCTGGTGTGACCTGTGGACCGCTGGAGCAAGCGGTAAAATGATAAGCTGAAAATGCTTGTTGTGGACATTCGGTAGTTTCCACATTTGTATTTGTATGTGTTTTATTCTAATATTGTATAATAATTATTGTTGTCCATACAGTCTTGTTTAGCAGACAGAAAATCCATCCTTTGACAGTTTTACTTTAAAACATTTTTCATTTTTTTCACATCACAGTAAACAAACAACTTAACAATTGTTCATCGTTAATAAAGCCTAACAACATACAGAAAACTTTCATGATGAATGAACCAGTAAAAATGGCTCGAAGTCACTTATAAAAGCCATTCATTCATTCATTGAACCACGTATCCTAATCAGGGTCACAGGAGCTTATCTCAGCACTCATAAGGTGAAAGGTGGAGAAACACTGTGGACAGGTCACCGGTCCATCACAGGGCAGACAAATAAACAAACACGTTCACACCTGAGGCAATTTAGCATCTCGGATTCACCATATGTACATGTCTTTTGACTGTGGGAGGAAACTGGAGATCCCAGAAACTCACACAGACCCACAAACTCTGGCCACACTGGCCAGGAACAGAGCCCAGGACCTTCTTGCTGTGAAAGTGAGGTAACAGCACTGCACCACCATGCCCCCCGCATGGAAGAATGATAGTTAAAAATGTATTTTCGCAAAATATCCCTTGAAAAAACACTCAATAAACATGCTAAAACAGTTTCAGGTGCAGAGTTGACTCATTCTGCCTGTGTGTTCTATAGAAAACTAACACACAAGTCTAGCCACACAGTTTATGGGGCAGATGCACTGAAAAAGCACTTTCATTTGAGGGGGATGACGCAGGAAACAGGGAGAGATATCAGCAGATTACATCTTCTGCCTGATTTACGTTTGAGCAATGATGGCAGATTTAGCATTAAGTACATGGGTTGGTGACTTATTTTAACAGTGGCCTCACTCAGTACAGTTTAAAGAGGCAGAGGCCTCGAACAAGTGCTGAAAGAATATTTACCAGCAGAATAACACTATATCACCTCTCAAGGCCAGAAGTATGTGTGTGAAATGTGCACTCATGCGTACTCACAGTTTGTTATTGCTGTATTTTTTAACTGAAGTAAAACTACTTAAATATCTTTATTCATTATCACTGCACTTATTTACCCTTTTCAGTCGCACGTTTGATGGCAGCTGCGCTTTAATTGCACCTTTTCAGCCGTGTGCCGGCTTCCTCACTTTTACTATGTAAATGACTAAAATTCTCTTAAAGAGTACAGGTTTCTCTTCTAAAGACTTACATATAATTATATAATGATACAATAAAATGTAATATAATAAAGCTGTGATAACTGCATGTACTATTTCCGATGGAGGTGGTCCTGTGCATTGTTTGCATAATTAGCGACAGCCTTAATAAAGTGTTAATATTAAAGACATTCTGGGAACATACTGAGGTCATATCAGTGAGATACTGAGCCTGCACTCATGCATACATATGGCCTGTGGTATAATTAAATATACAGTTTCTACAATTAAGCGAAAGTAATAACTCTCGACTTCTAAAGGGCTTTTCACATTTGCCCATCACTGAAATTCAGAAGTTTGTCATATGAAAATTGTTCACATCTCTCGGGTGGTAACCATGGTATCCTTGCCTGTTCACCATGTCTCACTGAAAATGAAAAGTCCTCCAAACGTTTTGTGTCTGAACATTTCAAAATAACCCAAACTAAAAGACTTGATATGAATATGAACACATGAATGTGACGTATTGTTTATCTCGAATGTCAATGAGCTTTGAAATTTCCCTCCATTTGTTGGCCCTAGTTAATAAAGTAAGGCTAATTGATAGTGTCAGCATAATTACCTCCAGACAATACCAAAAAAGGGGTCCTGGACCCTTAAAAGCATGTATACTCTTTCATTCCCACATCTTCTCTTTCACAGTAAATCTTTTACATTTTTTATTATTCTTTCTCTAAAATCTTTAAAGCAAATCTAAAGCAAAACCATCCAATATCACTTGGCAGCATAATAATCACTAAACACAGATGCACCGGCTGACCTTAGTGATATTCTGACTCATAAATCTGCCTTCCTACTTGTTTGTAATGTTAAGACATGTAAATGATGTTATTCTATGATTATTAAAAGGACATTAGGTCGTTAGGTGTCAGGTGGTAACCTGAGAAGACGCTACGTTTGTAAAGAAGAGTAAACAGCTCTTCCATAACTGCAGCAATTCCCTGATTTAATACATTTTACATTTAAACCTCAACCACGTATTTTACCAGCAAACTAAAATGCCCTGCAGGAGTCGTGATAAAAAGGCCTGAAGCTCCAGTGTTAAGCTTTTGCGGAACTTCGCTAATTCTACTCTACATTAGTAATTTGCGTGGCACGTTTGAAATTTTATATGTTTATTTTTTGTGAGGGGTGGTGGATGGGTCTGGATTAAAACCTGGGTCCATATTCCAGGAGCTTTTCAGGGCAGGAGCGCTGACTGAGGATCTGTTCATGTCAGTAAAGTCATAGTCCATAAGGCAGGAATCTGATCCTAGACCAGCACTCCAACCCTGAGAGGCTTTGCTGGTTAATTTCTAATGTGAAATGAGTCTGAAATGAAACTTGTAAGAACTTGAGTCCAATTGTGTTCAATTGATGTCTTTCATTTGGGGGTGTTTTAATGTGATTTTGTTGCAACGGTTTCCTTCGAATGTGCTAATTTATTTAATCAGTGTTCTAAATAACACACTGTTGAATAATGGCTGAGTATTGAGCTTCCGCTTCTGTTTGTTTTCCACGGGGGAAATACCCTGGACCCTTTTATTTGTGGGAGTTAAGCTGAATGCCTTTGATGACTGAAGAAAGTTAATAACACGACGGTTTTGTCTTTCATTATTAATGCAGTGTGGAAAGGCTGGGATGCACAAGAGGCTAATGTTCTCTAAACTCGATATCAGATGGTGCCAAGAATCAGTCCATGCTCGCTTTTAATGTGGTTGCAGAGTGGTGATAAAAGTATCACTCTGCTCACGGGACGTCCTGCACAGAGCCTTCACCGAATTTTCCTCTTGGATTTGAAGAAGCATTTCACTCATCCATGCCATACACCTTTTTATTCATACAGTTTTTTTTTTGTTTTATTAATTAAATAACATTGAGCAATTATTATTATTGTTATAATTATTATTATTATTATTATTAGTAGTAGTAGTAGTAGTAAAAGCAATAATAGTCTAATAATAATTATAACAATAATAATAATGAGGAGGAAAACGATGATGATGGTGGTGATGATGATGATGATGATGATAATGATGATCTTGTTCTTCTTGCTGTTGTTGTCATCATTTTCATTTTGCATTCAGTGTTTTATGGGCTTGCAAATGCCAGTGTCATTTGTGTTTGTCATTTGTTTTTTGTTAGTTGTCAGTAAATAGGTATGATATTTATTTTTCTCCTTTGAACCCCCATTTAAGGAGCTGTCAATGCTGTTGTATGCGTGTTGCCATTACTCTGAATGTTAAATGATACTTGGCCAAGACTGGCCAAGTCTGTCAAAACACCCAACCGAATCTCCATGAACATGCTCTCACACTTCTGCATTTGTCCATTCCTAGTCACAGTGTGTGTCTTCAATCACTGTATGACTACTGAGTGTTTCATCCATCTAGCAGTTGCTGCTTATTCATCATTTGTACAGGATACAACACAGCCCTGTCCTCCACTCTCCGCCACAGACACCTTCATCCTAATCCTAAGTCTTGAGACTTTGTTGTTGTTGAGTGTGGTAGAAATATGCTTCTTTAAAGCTTCAGTTCTGCATTAGGTCTGTACGTCTAGGCTGAAAATAGTCTATTCATTAATAGAGAAAGGTGCATGTTACTGCCGTCTGTGTGAGTCATTCAATCACAGTCTTCCCTCTGTAAATAGATCCATTCATTTACTGTTCATTCAACTCCCACCTAGGTCTTGTCATCCTCCTCCTCATCCTCCTCAAAAAATAAATAAAGTCTCTGCCACTATACACCATCAAGTCTGGGCCAGCGAGATGCCTTTCTCTGCATTTAGTTAATGGAAAAAATAATGGAAACACTCAAGTAAATGAGGGATACAAATTAAAGCAGACACTTTATTATATTGTGGCTCCTGAGGCTAATGGTGGAGCAATGGTATAGCCAAGAATTGTGTAAGAATACTCAAGGCATAGAGAACGAAAGAATGATGTCTCAAGTGGTTGTTCCATCTTGTTGAACAATCTATAGGGCCTTCAACAGGGCTGAGACCCAGACCGGGCTTTCAAAAATGATTTACATGATTTTCATGCTCAGTAGACCATGTCCGATAAATGGGGGAAGTTCTTATTCATGAAAAAATACACTGAAAACTTCATCGTTCAAAAACATACTCAAGATATTCATCACAAAAGATCACCCAAAGAATATACAGACAAAGTAAAAACCAACCGGAAGTGCCGAGGCAAGATGTTAGGCCACTAAGAACCACCAGAACAGCTTCTGTGTCTAGAACGGTACTGGAGGGTTGGAAAACCATTCTTCCAGAAGACATTCCCTCAGTTGGTGTTTTGATGATGGTGGAGCCACCCAACACATCACTCCAAAATCTCACATAGGTGTCAACTGTGTTGTGATCAGGGAACTCTGAAGACTATAGCATATGATTTACACCATTTTTAATGTATTCAGTAGCCCTCCTACATTGTGAAAGGGGGGGTGCTGGCATCATGGAATCCCATCAGGATAGAAATATTTCATCATGGGATAAAGGTAAACAGTCAGAATAACCTTGGATTGATTTGCAGTGACCCTCTATGAGGACAAGTGGATCCAATCCATGGCAGGAAAATGCCTCCCACAGCGCTACAGAGCCACTGAACTCCTTCATTGTAGGGGTCAAGCATTCAGGCTTGTGCTGTTCCTTCGGTTTACAGCATATGTGCACTCCTATGGCTATATCACACTTTTCCACATCACTGTAGACCAGTGCCTGTGGTTGTTACACCACTTACCTTTCAGATGGTCATTTCATGTGTAATAAGGGGTTTAGGCACCGCTCTACTATAAAACATTAACATTATGTGCAATATCTTATGTGCACTTGTTTTACCATTGTGTCTGTGCAGTCATTACAAAAGCAGTTTCCTCCAGGATCAATAAAGCTTTCTGATTCTGATTCTGAATATCCCTCTCTATGTTGTTGTGGATAGACTGCTCTTGCTGACACAGTCTGATCACATCCTGCATTGACCTGAGGAACAGCTGCTCTTCTGTTTTACCTTAGAAAATCACACAAATGAGCAAGTGCTGTTCTCACCGAATGCGCTTTAGTTTTTTACCCTGTTTACTGATCTAAATGCAAAAGGGAACTTAGTCACTGTTCCTGGTGAAACACTGGCCAGTCAAACAGTCTTTGTGACTGAAGCTCCTGCCCTAATAAACACTCTTTTCAAAGTCACTTAGATCTTTTCATCTTGATCCAGAATTGAGGTCAACTGGGCCTGCTCAGTATTTTTATACACGCCACAGAGCGTGCTATACTTCCGGCATGAAGCAGTGCATTGCAGTGTCTGGAAGCATCTGCAAAACCATATATATCTAGTGACGGCTGGTCATAACACTTGATGGGAGGACTAAAAACAATAAGATCTATCACCATCACACATTGTACTGTTACATTTGAGGACCCCCCCTCACCCACTAGAGCAATGAAATGATGATTTGCTCCCTACTAGTTACATTTAATTTTTTAGATGTTGATGTGTATCATTATCTAAAAGCTATAGGAAGCTAGTAGAGAAGACTATATTTCACAGCAGCACTACAACAGGAACAGAAGATGGCAAGATTTGAGTTCAAATCTTTACTGAAGGTTGTATATTACAACAGTACCATACCAAGTTATGTTCTTCAGATGTCCATGTTACAAGCTTGAAATGTCTGTGCGGGGTTATTATATCACCACCCTCAGCTTGGCGTTATCTAATACAGGGGTGCTTATTGAAACTAGCAGAAACTGGCTTCTTATGACACAAATTCAAATGTTTCAAATGTGTTAAACATTGTCATATAATGTCATGGAGTTGTGCTCACACTTAGTACCTGTCACTCAGTTTAAACAAAATGTTTTAATGTCTCAGCCAATCAGATATTGGAACTAGACCTACTTGTTAAAAGCTTAATTTGATGCTTTTCTTTTTGAGAGAGAGAGGGAGGCTTAGTCAATTTATACCAGCCGAAGCTGCATATATCACAACAAAAGATATATGAGGCTAGCCGGGTATATCATAGCAAATGAGGAATCTAGCCAGGCAGCTATTTCGCCAGTAATATGATCCCCCTTTAAGTGGCTGGCTGTAAAAGTGTGCTGGCTGCATTTCATCCCTCAAATGGAAACTACAAAAAGTCAGCCGAACGCTATAGTGAAAGCATTTGAAAAGAACAGACGCAAAAGAGCATTAGAAATGCCCCAAAACAACCCACACAAAAGATCCACAGGGTTAATGAATAGGATGTCTGCTTTTGGATGAAAAACCCTAATCGTGAGAGCATCAAAATATCACCCATGAAACACAGCGTCCACACCACATATAAAAATCAACTAGCATTTGATATATTTTTAAATATTAAAAACCCTTTTCCAAGGGAGCATGAAATCACGCTGCAGACTTTCTGTCTATCTGCTTATTTGATCTGTCCCGTCACTGCTACACTGGCTCGGCGGATTAAGTGAACCATGTTTGAGAGCAGCTTTTCTCTGCCTAACGAAGCTTGTCGTAAATCTCATATACGCACCCAGTCAACAGATCACATATCTTGACCTGCCTGTTACATCATATCCCTCTGATCACACAAATGAAAGTTAGTTTTAAAGAAACTAACAGTTCAGTGTGTAACAGTTTGTTAGTGACTTAGCATTGTCTTGTAAAGTAGTAAATGGGTGTTTGGTAATGAAGGGCCATCTTTGCATCAGTAACACTGACTCAGTGGCAAATAAGTCATACATAAGTAAACAACTGATAGCACCTTTATACAAAGCCAGTAATGTCTAAGCCATTTATTTACTACTAATCATAAATACAATAACAACCTAGTGGTTAGGGAACTTGCCCTGTAATCAGAAGGTCATGGGTTCAAATCCCAGGGCTGCTAGTGGCACCACTGAGGTTCCCTTGAGCAAGGTGCAGTGGCCCCAGGTGCCCCTCATTGGTGGCAGCCCACTGCTTCACTTGGTGAACTTTACTTTACACCGTCTCCCTCAATTCATCTGTTTGCCTGCCTTTTTCTCTCAAATGTCTCTCCTCGTAGGGCACTGCCTCTCAATGCTGCTACCTCGGCCTCCAAACTCGTTCTGACTTGCAAAAGTGGAAAAATTAGTGCATTTTCCAATATCATGTCTACACAGTCTTGCTCGATAGCACACTTCTTTGGGAACAATTTTCACAAAACAGCCCCCAGTCCCCACTCTCAGACTTGACTAGAAGCGCTGGATGGGTTGACAGCCTGCTGTTTAATGACCTTGTTAATGACAATGAGGCACGAAGCACATCTGCGTATAATAAGTTACACCATCTCGAGCCATTATAAAATAATGTACAACTCCAGAATGCTCGTTTTCATTCACAACTGACAAAAACTTAACATTGGCTGAAAGTAGAGAGCCGACGTTAACTGTAAATTGGTAATTTGGTAAAAGATTTCCCTCAGGCCATTAAAACGAACACCAAAGTCTAACAGAAACTGTTATTAGCAATTCATGGTAAAATATCTATGGATATCTGGCAAAACTACACGCTTCCCATCTCATTCTGGATCAGTTTCATGCTGATTTCAACAAGACTGGACAAACGACCATTCAGAGGCATCATTTTTGCATTTTTATGATGTCATCATGTAGACGTCTCACAGAACATATTTTACAGTGTACTTTACAAAAATACAAACCAATCATTTTTAACAGCATTGTCATTTTCATCAACCTTGTCAAATACAAATTACCTTTTTGTGTTTGAAGTAGGTATTTTAAATACATCATATAAATGATTTAAATACAATACAATAAATACTGCCCCTCCCTGACTGAGAGTTTGTGTATTAGAGGCATACCATTCCTACCATTACTGACCATTACTGGAGATCAACAGCCCTGGACAGTGTCGTTACAACGCTTATCTAACAAACCAGCTGCAGACGGACAAGCCTAAAAACCTTCTGAATATTACAGCCGGGGGCTTTAGATTAGGATCTGAACTGCTCTCTGTATGGCACTTAATCTCCAGCAGCAGGATAAGTACCCTTGTTCTGTGGCTTTTCCATGGGTTAAGTGACAGTTATATTATTAGGCCCATATTATACATTTTTCTTTTGTTTCATTTTTTTTTCACCCTGAGGTCCACTTTCAACATTTATGATGTTTTATGTACCAAAAGAGTCATAGTTTATTTTTTGCATTTTCCAACCTCTCTGTTTTGGTTGGTTTTGTCATTCTGCCTTTCAGACTGTTATATGTAAATGAGCTCCATTCCGATTGGCTGCTTTGTATTGCCCTGTATTGTATTTAAACAGCTGTCTAGAAAGAAACACTTATTTTACCTTCATCATGAATGGAGGCTAGGCTGCTGTAGGTTGAATGGACAGATACATTTGAGTGTGTTCAATTCTACATTCATTTTTGCAAAATGAGGCTGTTTTTGGTTTAATTTCCCTTCATGGATCATACAGACTGTAGATTCAATGGGACATTATGAATGTGGATGAATTGGGAAACTTATGAATTTTTTACTGCATTCATAATATGTATTTCTATTTTAATCGTAGATAAATGGCATAGTGTATTTTCTACACTATGCCATTTTATTTGTACTTTTCAGAGATTTCTGATGTTCTTATGTGATTTTTGACTTTATATTTATGTTGATCTTGTCTGTCTGTGTCTCTGTGTCTTATGTGCAGCCATAACAATAAGCAATTTCCTCCAGGATCAGTAAAATTTTCTGATTCTGAGAAGGCAATTGTTCATGTACATACTGACAAACCTGCATCAAAGAGATTCAGTCTTATTGACATCCTCGTCACTGTGAGAATCTACATCTATACATGAAAGCATTTTTTTGAGCAGATATCTCTCTTCACACACCTCTTACTGTGGAGTCACTGAGAGCGCTGAGGCGTTTTGGTGTGTTTGTACTCCATGCAGGGAGTGAGGCACATTGTGCTTAGCATTATTTCCTTTTAGCATCACTCCATTCCGCTGCCAGAGCACGACTCATATTCAGAATAACCCCAAACTGCACAGTAGAGTAGTTTAGATGTGCTTTACCTTTTTACTAATTATTATTAGCACAATAGTGTTTAACTCTGCTTCGAGATTTCCTTAAGAACATCCAAAGAAACTGAAGGGATCAGTTGCTAAACCACACACTAAAACACTAAAACATGGTTTTCTTTCTCTATAATTCCTCGTTTTGTCTGTGATGCATTGTTACAGACAAAACATTTAAATTTCCTTTCATAATTTTTTCATTATACTTTTCAGACTGCTAGTTTTTGCTATAGTTTTTGCAATAATATATGTAATAGTAATAATCCAGGTCTTAATATGCACAACATATATATACAACATATTTTCAGGTAATGATTCATTTGTAGACATCAGAAAATGCATTAGTCTAAAGTATCAGTGATGTACTTTAAACATCTTTTTCCTTTTACCCACAATATGCAGATCAGATTTAACTCCCGCAGGGACTCAGTTATGTTGAACATTTTTCAGAAGAGTAATGGACTATTGCAAAAAAAAAAAAAAAAAAAAAAAAAAAACTCATCCAATGCCCAACAGGAATCTGACAAGTAGAGTCCTTTTAGGGGACCTGAGCCCAACACGAGCTCCGAGGTCAAGTCAAGATATTGAGACCTTGCTGTAAACGCTGCTTTATGCATTATATGATGTAAATCCCATGCATCCATAATTTGCTTGTCCTTTTATGAATTGTTAATGACCAGGTCAAAGTAGCAGCCCAGCCGTGTCTCATCGAGTCATGGTGTTCCAAAGTCATATGGCCTGAGGCAAGTTTAACGGCGCTGTTTCCCTTCTTAATCCAGCTGAATTTACATTGAGCTGCACTCTATTAAAGTTTGCCCTGAGTGGCTAACAGTGATAAATCGAGCTCCGACCTTGTCCACTCGGCTCAGTCTCACACGAGGAGGCGTAAAAGGCAGTGGTGGTGGCAGCGCCTCTTAATTATGTAGCTATAACAGCGTTAAGGAGGTCTCGCCTGCTCTTCATTAAATTGTCTCTAAAAATAGGAGCAAGAAGTGGGCTGCTTCTTCCTCCATGATCCTGAGACTTCCAAACTAGCAGGCGTTAGTGAAATTCATCATCAACTATAACATCCGTTGGAATTAAAACCCCCTTTTTTTGTTGATAACCCACAATTTCAAACTTTTTTAATTATAAATTTTTATGCCCGTCTCAGAATATAATTTCCTCGTCCCGGCTGTGTGAGTTCGCAGAGTCGTAATGTTTCCATTCCGGGCCACGGTACGAACACTGCGCTCAATCAGTATGCTGGCTTTTGTCGGCTGTGTAATGTGTAGTTAGGAAAATGCTAATGAAGGTGCTCTTTCTCTTCTGTCTCTCTCTCTCTCTCTCTCCCTCTCTCTCTCTCTCTCTCTCTCTCTCTCTCTCTCTCTCTCCCCAAGGCCACACAGGCTGCATGTGAAGGCTGCATTCAAGGTCCTATTAGACATTGCATTTTTCTATGCTGTTGCTGAAAATGGCAAGAGGCTGGTAAACAAACCCCCACCCTTCCAGAACCATCAGCTTACCCGCCCAGCACTTTATATGATGAGCACTTCAGGGGCACAAGCAGTGTGTGTGTTTGTGTGTGTGTGGGGGGGGTGCATGTGTACATATTGGTATTTATGTAACTAAGAGCTAGAAACAATGAAAAATGTATACCGTGGAGAACACCCCATCATTTATTTCATTTCCAGTCAAAAGCACCATCTACAAGTTATTTATCTTTTAGCAGAAATATGCATTTAATATGGGGTTATACAGAATTCTCAACACCTAAATATACAGCCCTGGAAAAAATAGGAGACAACTTTTTTCTGTTCACTGTTTTTTACAATTTGCGGTAGTGTATGTGTGTGTGTGTGTGTAATGCACAGGTTGCTATTCTTTTAAGAATTATTGCAGTGTGTGTGTGTAAAAACAAGAAACGCCTCCATAGGTGTTGTGAGTGCAGTAGTGTGTGTAGAGCAGCTTTTCTATGGTCTGTATTCCAGCAGCTTCACTCCTGATTCAGTTTCTGATGGATGAAACAGAGTCACACATGAACACACTCTGCTCTTAACATCACTATCTTAATTGTTCCAATTGTAAAATAATGTAAGAGTGTTACAAGTTATAGCAAATTACTTATTTGTATTACACGGTTTTTGTTTGGAATTTTGAATAAGGTGGTCAGTAGTGTGTAAAACAATAGAGACACACTCCCACAAATTACAAAAGTAATAACCATAACAAAAATCTTTTACTTTTTTCCATGGCTGTAATATCAGGGTTCAGTATTTAGTGTGTAAACCCGCTGCCTTACAGTTTCCACTCTTTTCGGGAGTCTCAGTTTCAGTTTTTCTGTAGAAATCTTCCTGTTCTAGAAACCTGGATGTTTCTCTGCATTTCTTGCAATCACAATTACAAATTTACACTCACTAGTCCATAAAACCTTCTCAAGCTCTCCAGTTTTGGATATTCTAGTGTAAATGCTCTTTTTTATTCTGTTTTCTCAATAACAGTTTCTTGAACAGTGTTGATTTGTCTTTTCACAAAGGAAGGATGAACTGATCTGAAGCAAGAGTGAAGTTAAAATGTTCTCCTCAAAGATGAAAAGTGTAAATGCTCTTTAACTGGTATGGTCAGTTTTGGTGGTCTACCAGGCTTTACATCACTGTTAGGGGTTCCTTTATTGAATGTCAGTTTTTCCTTAATTTTCTTTGACATTCGGGGGCGCAAAAAAACATTTTTGTGTAATTTCTGGGTTATTTTCTGTACTTAATCTAACAAAAGTTAGAGACTTAATGGTCTCTAACGTTTGTCCAGTACTGTATGGACATCTCCAACTTTTGTCCAGTGCTGTATGAACTATATATATTTGTGTGTGTGTGGCTGTTTGTATGTGTGTGTGTGTGTGTGATGTGTGTGATGTGTGATACTCTATATCCTCCCCGGGCTGCATGAATACTGATGAGTCAGCACATCTAGCTGCCGGGGTCTGAGGTATGTTTAGCTGTAAGACCATCTCATCATTCTGTGTACGCTTAGTGAAAGAGTGTCTGTGACTGCGGTGCCATTTACTACATGACTTACTGCTCGCCCCTTCTGGGAATTTCTGCATTTTGTGGTCTTCATGGATTAAACATTCATTTTAATGCTGGTAAAGCATAGGACCTCAAAGGACTGCCACATCCATATTTAACGCATTCACTTGATTGTTTATCACCGTATTTTGACAATGTTATCATTTATTCATTGGAAGCTGAGTGAAACGTCAAGCTCAGCCGTCAGGAGCTGAAGACTTTATGTGGCCATTTAGTCATTTTTAATGGCAGTTTGATTAATCCCGGTCTGAAGAACTGACATTTAAGCAATACAGAATAACAGTAGGATCAATGCTATTTTTTAAAATGTAATAATTTATATAGTTGTAGGCGTAGCAGTTTAATTCATAGCCGTATGCACACACAGACGCCTAATGCAGATATCTTCACGCGGTTAGTCGGAAAGTAAGTTGCACTGATTTTTGTGATCAATTATTTATAATTTATTATCAGTGATGCGTGATTTCAAGTCAGTCAGCCTATAAGCCCCTGAGTTTCAAATGCATTAAGCACAATCATCACTCGGAGCTGGATTCATTCATTAATGTCAGAGGCTGTTTGTATGAGGTATCACTTTAATATTTCAGAAGCCATCGCTGCCCTGTGACTAACTGCTGTATTAAAGATTAAAGCTGGTTTGGGAAAGACACACTGTCAAGCTCATTTTGGAACAGGCTGTTTAGGGGGATGTGCAGGAGGGAGGTAATATGAAAGCCCACTCAGAACTGTCTAAATGACTTTTCATTTTCATTTTTGTAAAAGTTGTTTTACAAAACAAAAAGAAAAGAAAAGAAAAGAATAACGCTGACTCATAGACGCATGCCATTTGAAAAACAGTGCATTACTTGGGTAATTTGGTAGGGTAAGGGAGATAATTGCCCAAGAGAGGTGGTAGTAAGTGCAGCACAGGCATAATGAGGCTTGCCGTTCTCTAAAGCTGTGGCCAGCGAATGCGTGAGAGCCTGGTGGTATCACCACATTGTTATTACTCCTGAATTTGCAGGCGTATTATATCTTAAGGCCTATTATTAAGTAATTCCATGGAACACAATGCAAATTGACTGAGTTACTCAAAGAGTGAGGAATCAAAGCCAGGACCAGCTAGCAGCTCCTTTCTTTTTAAGAGGAGAGCCACTTTCAGTTCCTTAAACAACCTTTTGGTGGATGGCTCTCTAAAGAGCCAATTTCGTAAATTAGGTGAGCGGGAGTGATGAACCTATCAAAAGGGTGGCCTGTTTCTGCAGTCCCACGAGTGACTATCCTGCCAGTAGACTGCAAATCAACTAGAATATTTTCAAGCAGTACATATTAAAAATACCAAGAATCCCCAGAACTGTTGTCAGATCACTGAGGACGTTGTGGGTTCTTGGTATTTGAACTATGCGTTGAGCTGTGAGTGAACAATGTGGGGTAAAAGGGAAGAAGCTCAATAAACTGTCACTATAAAAACATTTCAACACAATAAAAACACTATGCCAAAACATCTCACTCACCTATGAAGACTAAAATCATTTTGTAACTTCCCTCATACAAATAAATGCCACTTATCCTACTGATAAAAAGTCCATATAAACTGAGGGAACTCCAACAAAAGGTGGAAGTTGCATTTTAAGTCTACTGTGAAAGGAGGATCAAGAACCTTCTCATAATGTAAAGCTCTTACACCAGTTAAAGGTTGTCTCCTGGAGCCATGTGTTCAAGAGTAGAACCATTTGAAACCTTTCTTTTAAAGAGCGTAAGTGCAATAATAGTGGGCTGCTTTTTTCTTCTTTGCTCAGTTGCACCTTTTCTCCCAGAATGGACAAACTCTCATTCGGGCAACTTTAATAAAAGTTAAGTGAAAAGATAAATGAGCCAATGTAAACCCAAAGCCACTGAAACTTGCCCTCTAAGCAATCTAGTCCTGCTTGGCCTGTTTCCATGCTGCTGAATGTGCAATCGTTCCCAAGAAAATCTATTGAACACATGTAAAAGTGGAGATGTGCTGTCAAAGCCACACATCTCTAAATATATCTCTGTAGATGAATCTGTTGCGGCCCCCCGCTGCCCCCCCCCTCCAGCCTCTCTGAGTCTTGGCACAATGAAAGGTGTTGAAGCGAGAGGCTTATCTTGAGAAACAGATGAATGTGGGCAGATCTGGCAGGCCGGGGCTGAGGGATGGACACAGTGAGAAGGTGGGGAGGTCGGCCCTGACCTTCGGCCTCGGCGCTAAATGAAATCTCTTGTGTGCTTATTGCCTTGCAGGTGCGAAGTGATGAGATCTGCAGCTCTCTTTGGAATTAAGAATGTCGCCATGGATGAGTCAAGGGGTACCTTTAGAGTCACCTTTAGATTCATGTTCCTCTCAGGGTTTAACCCTTTAAACTCCACCCGGACTGCCATTCCTTACCCTTATAATACATAACTTACACATTTACGCCTTAATATAAAACCAAAAATAGGTTATAAAACACTACAGGTGACAATTTCAACACACAAACAAACTGTGGTCCAATGAGCTTAACGTTTCAGAATGGATGGCTATGTTCATGTATTCAGTGTAACTAGATTAAAAAGCTATTTCATATATTGCACAATTGCATTACAACATCAGTAACATTTTGTTGCTGTTGGACAAAGACCTCATATCCTCGAAATGGCAAAAAATCTTCTTACATTTGAATGTAACTTGATTACATTATATATTAAATGCAATCGTGTAGCATGTCTATTGATGAATTTGCTGCAAAATGTTCACACAGTGTATATAGGAGACACATGACAAATATGGACATGTAAGGTTTTGCTGACTGAACAAGATAAACAGTGAATTGTTATTTGTTTAACCAACACCCATAGTTATCTGACCACAGCTAGACCACAGCTAGTTACTCCTGTCCTATAGTCCTATAGATTTATGCTTGAAATTCTCTTAACTTTGGAAAGTAAAAGAGTGCATTACATAAGAAAAATGTGAGAAAATGTAATGGACGCGTTTTGGTTTTTTTTTTTTTTTTTTTTTTTCAGAAAACAGGTTTTGTGTGAAGGGTCTAATCAACCCAGAAAACAGTGACTGTCAGTTCTCGGCACTACACAGGTTCTCTGGTCTAATAAACGTCAACCTCAAATAAATCTTTCACCATTTTATGCCTTGTTCCTGGCCAAATTAAGTTTGAATGATTGTATCATTTAAAATGCAAAATATCTGTTTTCCTTTAATCACTCATCAAAATGCAAAGACTTCTGACAGACACTTCTACAAATCTTTTGTTTGTTTGACATCACTGTGCACCAATGGGCAGGGGAAAAAAACATTATTATCTAATCACACCATAAGCACTTCCTTCTCAAATGAACGTAATTTAAAGTCTCTGAATGCATCACCAATTCTGTGTCCTTAGGCCAATCGCTGAGTAACTGCGGCTGAAACAATGCAAAATGGGTTATTATTACGTTATGGTCTGGATCTGGCAGGTCTGGCAGGGATAACGGTTTGACTCATGTTATTCCTGTCCTGATAAAAAAATAAAATAGAAAAACCCACTTTCCTCAAGCTGGTTGTTAATGATGCGTTCTTGTAGATTATGCAATGAAAAGGGTTGTATAAGCTCAGAATACTCGGTGATTCATCCTGGCCGGTGCAGACGGCTTGTACACGTTTCACCTTGTATCTCTCCTGCAGCAATTTAATGCTCGTAGGGCTCAAAGAGCGGGCCAAGGTGTGCATATTGATAGTGGTCAGCTGAATGGAAATCTCCACTCTCTGACATTCAGACCTTCAAAGAGGAAAGCATTACATATTTTCTTTTGAACTCTACCAGTGTGGACTGCGGGCAGGCACATGGACAGTGTGCAAATTTTACACGTGTGCATCCACTCACACATGCGTGCACACACACACACACACACACACACAACAAACACTCATTCTGATGGATGTATTCTCCGTGAGAGCTGAAGTGAAAGTGACTTATTTATTCCTTCTGAAGATTACCTCTCTCGCTCCCTCTCATTCTCTCTCTCTTTCCACCCCCTCCTCTCTTTTAGGCGTGAAGGGGGGGGCTAATGGGACGCAGGACGAAGGAGGGAGATTAAAACAGTTTTTTGAAGTCCCTGAGGAGGTTGCAGGAGGTGTGCTGACAGGGCAGGGTTTTCAGTAAGTACTGTCGCTCCTGCATTATTTATGGAACTGGTGCTCCCATTATCTTCCACTGCACCAGAGTTATGGATAGAGGGCCTAAGCCTTTCCTGGGTGGGTGGGTGGGGGGGGGGGCTAGGGGCATGCTCCCCTCGAAAGAAAAAAATTAATGGTCCCAAAACATTTTTAATATAAGATAGTATTGTTTATTATAATCTTATACATATTTTATCATTATTATTTTAGCTAGCAGAAATTATTAGGGCCTCTTTTGAAGACCTAAAATGATTTTTAAAACTTTTAATATTGAGAACTGAATTGATTCCTGGCCTCAGAATTGAAAATCGTATCAAACCTGAAGACATGTATATCTTTACATCCCTGGCTTCCATTGCTGAAGGATGTTTTCCAGTTCATTCATATTTATGAATATGAAGTGACCTCACACCGCAGGAAACCACACATACCATTAAAGGTGAAACTGGAAAGTGGTTCTGTAACGGTAGATAGAGACAGCAGTCTGGTACTGTTTTACATATATATTATATATATACTGTCAGAACTAAACCTCATAAGGAAAAAACACTCTTTTAATGTAAGTTAGTGAAATTATTTCATTTTTCTGTTAGTCTGTTTCTATTAGTCTGTTCATCATGAAATGTTGACACGATAAAAACAGCAACTAGTATTTTCAAATCTAAAAAGTGCCAGACTCTGGAACTCTGAAAGTCTTGGAACATCAGACAAGGACAGCTAGTAAAGAAAATGTATTTTTTTTTTGTAAGTTCAGCTCCATGTGTATTAATGACAGCCTGTAATAATAAATAGCCCCAAATGTGTATGTTCATCTGGGACACTTTCATACATAACTGGAGGACAGGAACGAGATCAGGCTGGACTTGATGACCCAGTTTCTGTACCAGAGGGCCACGTGGTATGAAAGATGTTTTATGTAAGCAATCAGACACTCTTTGGAGATCAATTGAGGCACTGGTAAATATAAATGTTCAATAGAGACACTTATGAATATGGATGTTCAATTTATTCGAAAGTGCTTTACAGCGGCCTAAATCATGTGGGGTCCGAGGGGACCCATTTGTAGCCGCGTGAACATAAATCAGCAGTCAAAAGGCCTCGTCATTGTGAGCAGTCGTCCAGCATCCCAGGGGTTCTCCTCCAAACGAGGGCTTGTGTCTGTTCCTCACCCTGCTCCCTGTTAATCGACCTGCTCCCTCCATTCATCACCACTGACAGTGATGTGTGGGAGAGCAAGGCTCAGAGGACAGGAACAGAACAGGAGCAGGGTGAGACCAACTAAAGTGTTCACTTCAGTGTTCACACTTGAGAAGAAAGAGCCTAAGCTCGAATTGACCTGTTGCTGACCTTATGACCTACACAGTGGCAACACTGAGCACATTTGCAGTCACACATGTGTGCAACTCTGGTCACGGACATATAAAAGGTGCATGGGCCTTCCTTCCACAAAACAGGCCACTGTCCTGTACATCTGTTCTTGTTTAAGCTACCATGTGCCCCGATTTAACTTCTACTTGTTCTCAAAATTTTGGTTTACCACTATTTTTTTCATTTCCTGCTACTTAGTCACGGTCAGTTCTACCCACTAACTAGAGCAGGGGTCTCAAACCTGTCCAGAAAGGGCCGCTGTGGGTGCAGGTTTTCATTCCAACCAAGAAGAAGCCGCACCTGAGTAACTGAAAACCAAGACCAACTGATTAAAGAGGTGGAATCAGGTGTGCCTCCTGTTCGGTTGGAACGAAAACCTGCACCCACAGAGGCCCTTTCTGGACAGGTTTGAGACCCCTGAACTAGAGCTCCCTCTGTTACCTAGTACCACCAAGGGGGCTTCCTTCCTCCTGCACTTAGTGGAGAACGGTAACGCTCAGTTCCAGTATTACACTGAGGGATGGGGGAGAGTGAGGTCTTCCTCTCCTGGACGCTCACTGGGGATTGAACTTCTTGCTTGTTTGAATCTTAATGTACATCAAACATCAGCAACACTGTTTCCTTCTATTGTAAAACTGATGTTTCAGGGAGGGTTTTTCTACGACAATCACAATACATTACTTTTGATCAGAACTAACCTTTGTAGGTTTCCTCAAATATTGATTTAGACCTTGCTGTTGACTGATGAAGGTTATGGGGGTAGCTCCCACTGGCAAAACGGGGATATAACTATTGCAGAAAGATTGTCGTATCACGTCACAAAAAGATGATCACTAAAGAGAAATTCTGCCGTTTTTCAACATTGCAGCAAACTTAAACAATTAAGATGTAAATAAAGCAATTAAAAGAGGTTTGATGTGAAATCCAAAGTTCTGGATACTGAATTTTTCACAGTGGCGGTGATGGTAACCGAACGCCTGATGAGTTTCAGGCCTTTAAGAGCTCAGAGTGCTTTTTAAAACAAAACTACTCAAGAGGAACTTTTTACCAATGTTCTACCGTCACTATAAAAAGACACGTGTAGGTTCACTGGTGGTTTTGGATAATGAATAAAATGGCTTTATTTGTGTTGCAGACACCGTGACATTCGGTTCCCATCAGCGCCATTGTAAAGTGGTTAGCACCAGTAAGAGCATCTACAGCAGAGGTGTCAAGCTCCGGTCCTGGACGGTCGGAGTCCAGCACAGTTTGATGGTTCTCCTCCTCAAACACATTCACTAAACCGGACAATTAACTGGCGAGGTGAACCAAGTGTTTCTGAGCAGGAAAATCACCAAAATGTGTTGGACCATGACCCTCCAGGACTGGAGTTTGACACCCCTGCTCTACAGTGAACCATTTTATATCAAACTGCTCTGAATGACTCTATGCAGAAATTCGGAAAAACTGTTGAAATTTTTCTGAACAGACAACGTAGAGTAAGGTGGGTGAGGGGGTTAAAACTTTATCACAAGTCGCTCTACTGAACAAGCTGAAGAATAGAGGGGGGTCAACACTAAACTGTACTGGTTAACCTTGAGAAAAGACCTCAGGGCTTTACTCTTTTCTTTTAAACACACATTCGCTCACCCACTCACCCACCCACACTCACACACACACTTACACACACATCCCAAAGTTGAGCTTTTCATATCGCAGATGCCACAGGCAAGCTGGGGTAATGTATGAGCGAGGGTGAGGAGGGTAGAGTAGTCGTCTGTGACAAATATGTCTCCGATCCCGCAAATCCCCTGCAGACACGGTCCTGCTCCACCACCAGGAATCATATTACAGTAGGAACGCAGCGTGAGCTCGCCTGTCTCATAAATTTGACTGCCAAAACAGTGCTCATATTTAGTCATATTTATAAACAGCCAGTGGATGTTTTTTTTTTTTCTTGAGTCATTCCACTGACAGCATACTCCATAAAACCTGACTCATAATGTTTGCAACAACCTTTAACGGTTGCATAATTAGTCGTATTTATGAACGTTTAGCTCGGAAATGAAGTATACAGCGTCGGAGCCTGGTTTGAATCCAGATCTTTTTCCTCTCTCACACGATGAGCAGGAAAGAGCCACTGGGGTAAAGTTTCGAATGTCCTCTGGAGGCTTTTGGGGAGAAAAGAAGACAAGTCATTCAGACAGTTCATGAATGGCTTCAAGCCAGTGCATAATCACGTACATGTACGTGTGTGTGTGCGTGTGTATGTGTGTGTGAGTGTGTGTGTGTGTGTGTGTGTGTGTGTGTGTATGTGTGTGTATGTGTGTGTGTGTGTGTGTGTGTGTGTGTGTGTG